>CM044018.1:50803402-51206354 GCA_024085815.1 Flaveria linearis | reverse complement strand
GTAGGTGCCCGGGGTCGAACCGGGACCTTGTGTGAGATGGAAGCATGGAACGGTGAACCAAAGGCCTAAGCCGCGGTAATGATCCGGTTTTAATCCTTTTAACCCAATATAACCAAAACCCAAAACCATTCGAACCCTAGGTTCGAATCTCATCCAATTGAACCTCAGATCGATTGTGTAAATGAAATTAACCTTGGGGCTTTTAATCCCCAAGTGAAACGAGTTCATAGAGGTATTAATTACCTGTTAAGATGGTGTATTCGATGAGTTTGAGTTCGAGATAGGTCCGCGGCTTAAGGAGAATCAAATTGATGATGGTGTTGATAATAACCAAATTATTTGCACAGACAGTTTCGAGTGATGATGATAAACAAAAGCCCCTTATCAATTTGGGTTTAGAAAGCTCGAAGGTTGGTGTTCGATAGAGCTGCAGGTCGCGATGAAGGTGACGATCGATTTCTGTGTTTGTGTTTGTTTTTGGTGAAATTAAAACCTGAGTTCGATTGGGTGTGTATAGATGATCGATTTGTAGCTTTGATTTGTTATTATTGTTGTTTGGGTGTATTATCGAGCTGTATAGAATCCGAGATAAAAGTGAGAATTATAACCGTTGTTTGACCAATTCAACACGTTTTTATGTTGGAATTTAATTCGAATTGGATCCAAGAAACTTTCGGTGTGATTGTGGGGTTAAAAATCGGATTAATTGACTGATTTGGTCGGGAATTTTAGTGATTTCGATGTGGAAGCTTTGGATTCGAATTTCCCGATGATTAATCGTGTTTAATGGGTGCCTTGGGTTCGAAACTAGTCCACGAGTGCATTGGAACGGTTTTGTGAGTTGAAATTGAGTAATTTCATCGTTTTGGCTTCGCCGGAGTTCGGCCGGAGACTCGCCGGAGTCTCGCCGGAAAAACGGGGGAGAAGCCGTGGGTTTTAAAAATTTTACACAACTGGTCCCTGCGGTTTCAACCTTTTTATTTTATGTCTCAAACTTCTTATGAAGTTTCCAGATGGCAGAAATGACCCTGGACTTAATTAATTTTTTTTTCTTGTTAATTTTTATAAACCTATTGTTTTCTTATTTTTTATTATTATTATTTTATTATTATATTATTATTATTATTATTATTATTATTATTATTATATTATTATTTATTATCGCAAGCTTTATAATTGAAATCCCCATGATTGTATTATTAACAAATATTAACAGAAGTTAATATATAAAAAAATAAGGTGGTTACAGTCTCCCCTACTTTAGGAAATTTCGTCCCGAAATTTGTTCACGAGGAGGCTGAAACGAAAAGATGAGGGTACTTGGTTTTCATTTGGTCCTCACGTTCCCAGGTGTACTCTGGCCCACATTTAGACTCCCAACGAACTTTGACAATAGGTATCCGACTGCGTTTGAGTTGTTTAACTTCCCGATCCATAATTTCCACAGGTTTCTCAATAAAGTGCATAGATTCATCAATCTGGACTTCGTCGAGTGGAATGTGGAGATTTTCATCGGCAAGACATTTCTTGAGGTTGGACACATGAAACGTCGGATGTATATTGCTAAGTTCCTAGGGTAGTTCAAGCTTGTAAGCCACTTTCCCAATTCGCTCGAGCACTTTGAATGGACCCACTTAACGAGGTGCTAGCTTCCTTTCTTTCCAAAGCGAATCACTCCCTTCCAAGGTGACACCTTAAGAAGTACGAGATCACCGACATTGTATTCCATGGGCTTACGTCTTTTGTCAGCATAATGCTTTTGACGATTTCTAGCAGCGACCAAATTATCACGAATCTTATGAATTTTATCGGTTGTTTCTTGTATCAATTCCGGACCAGTAATCTGTGATTTACCAACTTCAGACCACAGATGGGAGATCGACACTTCCGGCCATACAAGGCCTCAAATGGTGCCATCTGGATGCTGGTATGGTAACTGTTATTGTAAGAGAATTCGATCAACGGAAGATGAGAATCCCACGATCCACTGAAATCAATGACACAAGCCCGTAGCATATCCTCAAGGGTTTGTATCGTTCTTCAGTCTGACCGTCGGTTTATGGGTGATAGGCTGTGCTAAGATTTAGTTGAGTCCCGAGAGCTGATTGGAGACTTTTCCAGAAATGAGAGATGAAACGACCATCGCGATCAGAGATAATATCTAAAGGTACACGATGCCGACTGACTATTTCATTGATGTAAATACGAGCCAATTTCTCGACTCGATAATCTTCCTGAATTGGAATGAAATGAGCCGACTTAGTCAATCGATCAATGATAACCCAGATACTATCGTGACCACTAGCGGTACGAGGCAGCTTGGTGATGAAATCCATGGATATGCTTTCCCATTTCCATAATGGAACCTCGGGTTGTACGAGTAATCCAGAGGGACATTGATGCTCAGCTTTGACTTTGGAACATGTGAGGCATTTAGATACATACAAGGCTATATCCTTCTTCATGCCGGGCACCAATATTGATTCCGAAGATTCATGAACATCTTATCTGCTCCCGGATGAATAGAATAACGAGCCTTATGAGCCTCATCCATGATGGTTGTTCGAAGATTATCGCGATTCGGAATCCAAAGTCGATTTAGAAAATACAGTAGTCCGTCCGACTTGGTTTCCAATTGGAGTTCAGCACCGCATGACATTTCCTCATACATGTTGCCCTCGGTGACTGATTCGTGTTGAGCTTCGAGTATACGGGTCAAAAGGTCGGTTTGAATGGTAACACTTTGAAGCATAACTTGACCCTTACGACTTAATGCATCGGCTACAACATTAGCTTTACCGGGGTGGTAACGAATCTCACAGTCGTAGTCATTAAGTAGTTCGACCCATCGTCGTTGCCTCATGTTAAGCTCCTTCTGGTTGAAGATGTACTGGAGACTCTTATGATCGGTGAATACAACACATTTAGTGCCATAGAGATAGTGTCTCCAGATTTTGAGTGCGAATACGACAGCACCCAATTCAAGATCGTGCGTCGTATAATTTTTCTCATGAATCTTCAATTGTCTTGAAGCATAAGCTATAACTTTGCCTCGCTGCATGAGAACGCAACCTAGACCTTGTTTGAAGCGTCACAATAGACAACGAAATCGTCGTTTCCATCAGGAAGTGTTAAAATTGGCGTTTCACACAACTTTTGCTTGAGGGTTTGAAATGCTTTTTCTTGATCAGGCCCCCAAGAAAAAGGCTTATCCTTGTGGGTCAAAGCAGTGAGTGGCACAACAATCTTAGAGAAGTTAGGAATAAAACGTCGATAATATCCGGCTAGACCAAGGAATGAACGAATCTCTGTAGGAGTTTTAGGTTCTCCCCATTTCTTTATTGCCTCGATCTTTGCGGGATCAACGTGAATTCCCTTGCTGTTTACTATGTGACCAAGAAATTGAACCTCATTAAGCCAGAATTCACATTTTGAGAATTTGGCATAGAGTTTCTCTTTCCTTAGAAGTTCGAGTATTAGACGAAGGTGATTCTCGTGATCGGATTTTGATTTGGAGTATATCAAAATGTCGTCGATGAATACGATCACGAATTTGTCTAGGTATGGTCGGCACACGCGATTCATTAAATCCATGAATACTGCCGGTGCGTTGGTTAACCCGAATGGCATCACTGTAAACTCGTAATGGCCATATCTCGTTCGGAAAGCTGTTTTTGGAATATCATCATCGTGCACACGGAGTTGGTGATAACCAGAACGAAGATCGATCTTGAGAAGTACGAGGCTCCCTGAAGTTGATCAAATAGATCATCGATTCTGGGTAATGGGTAACGGTTCTTGATTGTGAGTTTGTTGAGTTCTGATAGTCAATGCACATACGGAATGAGCCATCCTTTTTCTTCACGAATAAGACTGGAGCTCCCCATGGTGATGAGCGCGGGCGAATGAATCCTTTATCTGACAGTTTTGCAATTGACTAGCAAGTTCTTGCATTTCCGATGGTGCAAGTCGATAAGGAGATTTTGCCACGGGAGTTGCACCAGGTACAAGATCGATTCGGAATTCAACTTGACGAACGGGAGGAAGACCGGTTAAGTCTTCGGGAAAGACTTCGGGAAACTCTTGAACAACCGGAATGTCTTCAATCTTCCTAGGTTTCTCATCCGCCTTCACGATATGGGCCAAGAAAGCCACGTAATGCTTGCGGAGGTACTTTCGAGCTTTGGTACAAGACATGAGTTTAAGCCCCTTGTAAGGTTTTTCCCCGTAGATTGTAGTATGCTTCCGGTCGGAAGATGAATACGAATGGTCTTTTCGTGACAAATCACTTAGGCATGATTCTTTGATAACCAGTCCATGCCTACTATAACATTGAAACTACCCAGTTGCATGGGTATAAGATTGATAGAGAATCGTGCTCGCTTTGAAACACCCTAAATTTTTTTTTTTAAAAAATACTTGCAACAATTTATATCGGAGTTTTGGTCCTAGTTCACAACAAATTTGTCACTCGTGATGACATATCATTTCATAATAGATATATATATATAAAAACATTACAAGAAACATAAACGTTTTACAAACTTTTAATACAATATTTATTATACTATATATTAAACGAGAGTAGGGTTCCTTCGTCAGTCCAGGCTCGTCCGTGAAGCTTTAACCATTATTGGCGCTTTTCCTGAAAACGTTTAAAAATATTTTATTAGCTTTCGCTAAGTAAGTACACCCTTTTATTTTAAAAAAACATATTTTTATTCATTGGAATTTAACATCCAAACTTTTGCTTATTTAATCTTCTTTACTTCTTTGGAATCCAACACCCGAATTTCTTATGGGTTTATTTTTAACCCTTGAGGATTATTAACTCATCTCTTTATATATGTGGAGTTCAACACCCGAACTCCTTGGGATTTCAACACCCGAAATCCTTACATATATTTAACTTCCCTTTTATATACATGTGGAGTTCAACACCCGAACCCCTTAGGATTTCAACGCCCGAAATCCTTACATATATTAACTTCTCTTTAAACTATCAATACTCATACTTGGACCCGTAAATATATAAATATTTTCTTCATAATCATGTTTATCAAAATAAATAAACATATATCACATGTATTTAGACATGTTTCATCTCCACATAATACATACAAACTCATAATAAATAACACATATATCATGTAATTAAACGTTTATCAAAATTAGTTACGGGTCAGTGTACTTACCTCCTGATTAATGACTTGAATATAGAAGATAATTCTTTATCTTATGCTTAAACCGTCTTCCAAAACACTAAAACTTTAATATTTTCTTACTCAAATCTACTCCAAATCCTACTCGTATGAATATATTCTTGAATTACACACAATTAAGTGTGTATATATATGTACACTTACTTCTTCTGCCGCCTCTCCATTTTAATATTAAATATCCATTTCATTTAAAAATAAATAAATAAATATGGTAGCTTAATTTTCAAACACATGGACTCTAGTATCAACGTGGCAAACACCTACACGTGTATACCATTGAATGTTTATCCCTTCAATTCTTTTATTAATTTAATCTATTAAGAATAATAATAATATAATAATAATAATATATTATTATTATTATTATTATTATATATTATTACTGATAATTGTTTTGTTAAACATTATTTAAGTCTATAATATTTTGGCTCAACTAATTCGTTAAACACTATTTAAAATATATTTCAGATATTTTATTTCATCCATAAAACGGGATGTTACAACTCTCCCCCACTTATTTAGGTTTCGTCCCCGAAACCTTTTTATACATCGAATAATTCAGGGTAATACTTCTCATTTCATTCTTGGCTTCCCATGTGGTATCGGAACCACGCCGGTGATTCCACTGTGCTTTCACTTGACTTTTTCTTTATTTCGTAGTTGCTTAACCTTACGATCAAGAATCGGCACTGGCTTTTCTATGTAGTTAAGCTTTTCATCCACTTCTATTTCATTCAACGGCACATATGTCTTTCATCAGCTAAGCATTTCGTAAATATGACACATGAAATGTGTTATGGATTCCATTTAATTCATCAGGTAATTCCAAACGATACGCCACCTGCCCCACACGAGCAATAATTTTGAACGGACCAATAAACCGCGGACTTAACTTGCCACGTTTACGAAAACGAATCACACCTTTCCATGGAGAGACCTTCAACATAACATAGTCTCCCACCTGAAATTCAATCGGGCGTCTTCGTTTATCAGCATACGACTTTTGTCGATCTTGAGCTGCTTTTAAATGCGCTCTGATTTGATCAATCTTTTCATTTGTCGCCTCCACTACTTCTTTATTAGCAAGTTCTCTTTGGCCAACTTCTCCCCAACATATAGGAGTGCGACATTTTCTGCCATACAACATTTCGAACGGGGGCATTCCAATGCTCGAATGATAACTATTATTATAAGAGAACTCTACTAAAGGCAAATATTTATCCCAACTACCACCAAAATCAATAATACATGCACGTAGCATATCTTCGAGAGTTTGAATCGTCCTTTCGCTTTGCCCATCAGTTTGTGGGTGATATGCCGTACCGATTAATAATTTGGTGCCCATTCCTTCTTGAAATTTCCTCCAAAATCTTGAGGTAAAACGTGTGTCTCTGTCAGATACAATAGACAATGGCACACCATGCCTTGACACTACCTCGTTAATATATACTTCTGCCATTCGTTCAGACGAATAGTTTTCACGTATGGGTATAAAGTGAGCACTTTTTGTCAGACGGTCGACAATTACCCATATCGTGTCATATCCTTTTGCCGTTTTTGGAAGTTTCGTTACCAGATCCATCGTAATATGCTCCCACTTCCATAATGGAATTTCTAGTGGTTGCATTTTCCCGTATGGTTTCTGGTGCTCAGCTTTGACTTGTAAGCAAGTCAAGCACTTTTCAACATATTTAGCAATATCTCTTTTCATTCCAGGCCACCAATATTCTTTCTTTAAATCATTATACATCTTGGTTGTACCTGGATGAATTGAGTACTTCGACTTGTGCGCTTCATCAAGAATCATTGTTTTGACATTACAAATTTGAGGAATCCAAATTCGTCCAAAACGAACTTTAATTCCTTTATCATTTTCTTCAAAATATCGAACTTGACCAATAATTCTTTCACGCCTCAAATTTTCTTCCTTTAGTGCCTCCACTTGTGCAGCTTTAATTTGATCAAACAAGTCGGAATTCACAATCAGTTTATATGACTTTACTTTAATTGGAGCGTAACTCTCCTTCCGGCTTAAAGCATCAGCTACAACATTAGCTTTACCCGGATGATAAAGTATTTCACAGTCATAATCCTTGACCAGTTCTAACCACCGTCGTTGTCTCATATTCAATTCCTTTTGGTCAAAGAAATATTTCAGACTTTTATGATCAGTATAGATAGTGCACTTCGTTCCATACAAATAATGCCTCCAGATCTTTAACGCAAATACGACCGCTGCCAATTCAAGATCATGGGTTGGGTAATTTGCTTCATGTGACTTCAATTGCCGTGAAGCGTAAGCTATTACCTTTCCTCTTTGCATAAGCACACAACCCAATCCTACACGTGAGGTATCAGAATAAACTATGAAATCTTCAGTTCCTTCTGGTAGTGCCAGAACAGGAGCTTTAGTTAACTTTTCTTTCAAAAGTTGGAACGCCTTTTCTTGTTCTGGATTCCATTCAAATTTAGAATTTTTCCGAGTTAGCTTCGTCAACGGGGAAGCTATCTTTGAGAAATCCTGAATAAAACGCCGATAATAACCGGCTAAGCCCAGAAAACTTCTGACTTCAGTTGGGGTCTTAGGAGGTGATCATTTCATAATAGTCTCTATTTTGGAGGGATCCACCAAAATACCTTCCACATTAACCACATGACCTAAGAATTGAACTTCTCGAAGCCAGAATGCGCATTTAGAAAATTTTGCATATAACTTTTCTTTTCTTAGCAAATTAAGAACCTCACAAAGATGCTGAGCATGATCTTCTTCGGTTCGTGAATAGATAAGAATATCATCGATAAAAACGATGACAGAACGATCAAGCATAGGTTTACATACTCGATTCATAAGGTCCATGAAAACCGCTGGAGCATTTGTTAAACCAAATGGCATCACAACGAATTCATAGTGCCCATAATGAGTACGAAAAGCTGTCTTAGGTACACCTTCTTCTCGTACTTTAACTTGATGATAACCTGACCTTAAATCGATCTTTGAGAACCAGCTAGCGCCTTGTAGTTGGTCAAAAAGATCATCAATTCTAGGCAAAGGGTATCTATTTTGATGGTCAGCTTATTCAATTCACGATAATCAATGCACATCCGCATGCTACCGTCCTTCTTTTTAACAAACAATATAGGCGCGCCCCAAGGTGAAACACTTGGGCGAATAAAACCTTTATCCAAGAGATCTTGAAGTTGAGACATCAATTCCTTCATCTCGTTGGGTGCTAGTCGATACGGCGATTTAGCAGCAGGCTTAGCTCCAGGAACTAAATCAATTTTAAATTCAACTTCTCTTTCTGGTGGAACGCCCGGTAGCTCATCAGGGAATACATCAGGGAATTCTTTAACTATAGGGACTTCATCAAGTTTTCTTTCTTTCATTTCTTTATCAGCCACGTAGGCTAGAAACGCTTGATGTCCATGTCGTATGTAACTGTTGGCTTTCGCCATTGAACATACGATTATGTTGCTCTTTCTTTCTCCGTAAATCCAGATTTGTTCTCCCGTTGGCGACATAAATTGAACAATCTTTCGATTGCAGAGTATCGACGCGTGATGCTGGGACAACCAATCCATTCCAATAATCACATCAAATTCCCTTAACTCTATCGGATTAAGTCGATATCGTATTCCTCTCCTTGAATATTTACTTTACAGTTTTGACATATTTCGGATACGACGAAACTTTTATCACTAGCAATGTCAACTTCTAACACATTTACTAGCTTACTTCTAACAAAAGAATTATGGCAAGCAAACTTTATAGATACGAAGGATCTACTCGCCCCAGAATCAAATAAAACATATGCAGGAAGGAAGTTGACTAGAAAGGTACCTATGACGACATCAGGTTCAACCTTTGCTTCTTCTGCGGTAATTTGAAAAGCCCTGCCTCGTGGTTTGGAGCTTCCAACTGTTTCATGTTCTCTAAGGCTCTCGATCCTTCCGCAGTCTTGGTAACCCTTGTTTTCAGCTCTGGACAATCATTCCTCATATGACCCGGCTTATAGCAGTTATAACATAAGTTGACAGGGCTGATACACTGTGGTGCTGTATGCCCTGGTTTCCCACATTTATAACAAATTGGGTTCTTATAACGACACTCCCCAAGATGCCTCTTTCCACAGAATTGACAGTTACCATACTCTTTGATTGAGCCTGAATTCTTTACAGGCTTTATAAATTTTACTTTCTTTGCAGGTACTGCAGGAACCATAACATCAACCTTTCTCTTCCCGTCTCTTTCTTTCTGTCTTTTTAGTTCCATCTCTCGTTCACGAGCCCAATTAAGAAGCTCCTCAAGACTTCCACATTTTGATGGAGAAATAAATCCTCTAATTTCTATCTTAAGGATAAGATGGAACCGAGTCATCCACATTTCTTCAGAAGTGAAAAGCGAAGGACAAAACTTCGCTTTATCATAGAAAACTCCAAAGATTTCATCCACAGTCTCATTGCCTTGACGCATATGAAGAAGTTCTTTAGTGATACGATCAATTGCAACACGAGGACTGAAATGTTTTAGGAAGATTGGTTTGAATTCTTCCCAGGACATACTTCTGATTCTTTCTCTCCCCTTCTCCTTCTTCACCATATCCCACCAGTCTTTAGCTCTTTCATAAAACCGGTTTGTCGCGAACATCACTTCATCGTACGAATCGCAATGACACGTATCGAAAATAGTTTCCATGGCTGTTATCCACCTTTGGCTGACCAAAGGGTCAATTTCACCTTTAAACTGTGACGGTTTACATGCCATGAAATCTGTATACGTGCAGTGACGTTTTTCGACTTTAGCTATTGGCGCCGCTTCCATATTATTCGTAGGTTTTTCTACGACCACTTCATTCTATTTTAATTTTTCTTCTAGCATAATTCCAATAGAATTTTGCATTTCAGCTAAAAGATATGGGATATTGGCTTCAAATGCCTTTCCTACTTCAATGGCAATCTGTCTACGAATTTCTTCTGGTACAAACGTTGTATTATTATTAAGACGAGATGAATACACTGATCTTTCTGAAGCATTATCTACCTGCTTTTCAGTGTTACGACTTCCCTCGCCTTGTGTAGCATTCTCTCCTCTTTCATCCGCCATATTTCTCTAAACAATTTATTTAATTCACGTTAATTTTTTTTTATTCTAATGATTTCTACACAGCAAGCACTTATATAATGGCCTTAATGCTCCATACTTTATTGTCAAGACAAACAATATATCTAAGGCCAAAAAGTACTATATATACATTTATAACATACTACACATACATATCATTTTATGCATATATATTCCCCATCCCCACACTTACTCTTTGACGTTTTTAATACAATATGATCTTTGGAAATTCATAATGATATAATATATTACCCTCATACTGGCCAGGTATGAAAACAATATACTATACTCATCATAATTTTCCAACTACCATATGATATCTCAAACATACAAATTTCAGTGTACACATATTTTCTCATATGTTTTCATAAAGCACCAATACCAACTTCCTATTTATCTGCTTCCCTGGACAGTTTCTGGACTGAACCCTCTCGTTTTAATATCAGTAGCACTTATGGTTCGAGTCTAAGTATTTCTTTTATATACTTAAATCTCTCGAACCGTGCTCTGATACCAACTTGAAAAACCCCAAATTTTTTTTTTAAAAATACTTGCAACAATTTATATCAGAGTTTTGGTCCCAATTCACAATAAAATTTGTCACTCGTGATGACATATCATTTCATAATAGATATATATAAAAAAACATTACAAGAAACATAAACGTTTTACAAACTTTTAATACAATATTTATTATACTATATATTAAACGAGAGTAGGGTTCCTTCGTCAGTCCAGGCTCGTCCGTGAAGCTTTAACCATTTATTGGCGCTTTTCCTGAAAACGTTTAAAAATATTTTTATTAGCTTTCGCTAAGTAAGTACACCCTTTTATTTAAAAAAAACATATTTTATTCATTGGAATTTAACATCCAAACTCTTTATTTATTTAATCTTCTTTACTTCTTTGGAATCCAACACCCGAATTTCTTATGGGTTTATTTTTAACCCTTGAGGATTATTAACTCATCTCTTTATATATGTGGAGTTCAACACCCGAACTCCTTGGGATTTCAACACCCGAAATCCTTACATATATTTAACTTCCCTTTTATATACATGTGGAGTTCAACACCCGAACCCCTTGGGATTTCAACGCCCGAAATCCTTACATATGTTAACTTCTCTTTAAACTATCAATACTCATACTTGGACCCGTAAATATATAAATATTTTCTTCATAATCATGTTTATCAAAATAAATAAACATATATCACATGTATTTAGACATGTTTCATCTCTACATAATACATACAAACTCATAATAAATAACACATATATCATGTAATTAAACGTATATCAAAATTTAGTTACGGGTCAGTGTACTTACCTCCTGATTAATGACTTGAATATAGAAGATAATTCTTTATCTTATGCTTAAACCGTCTTCCAAAACACTAAAACTTTAATATTTTCTTACTCAAATCTACTCCAAATCCTACTCGTATGAATATATTCTTGAATTACACACAATTAAGTGTGTATATATATGTACACTTACTTCTTCTGCCGCCTCTCCATTTTAATATTAAATATCCATTTCATTTAAAAATAAATAAATAAATATGGTAGCTTAATTTTCAAACACATGGACTCTAGTATCAACGTGGCAAACACCTACACGTGTATACCATTGAATGTTTATCCCTTCAATTCTTTTATTAATTTAATCTATTAAGAATAATAATAATAATAATAATAATAATAATAATTATTATTATTACTGATAATCGTTTTGTTAAACATTATTTAAGTCTATAATATTTTGGCTCAACTAATTCGTTAAACACTATTTAAAATATATATTTCAGATATTTTATTTCATCCATAAAACGGGATGTTACACGCTTAGATTCAAGGTACAGTCGGGAATAACAGAATTAATTGTAATGGGTTTTCCGTCAGCTATCTCTACCGTAAAGGGGTTGTCTAGCTTGGTTCGGGCACTAGCAAGCAAGGGCTCAAAGTCTAAGGATACAAAGCTTTTATCGGCACCGGTGTCAAAAAGAATCGAAGCGTATTGATTATTAATTTGAAACATACCGTTCACCACGTTGTTGCTAACTTGGGCTTGTTGGGCATTGATGTTGAATGCTCGACCTTGAGCTGCAGGGACGGCCTTGAGAAGCTTCGGACATTGGTTGCGGAAATGGTTAGGATCTCTGCATTGGTAGCAAGCTCTTGCGTGTGTGATTGTCGGGGTATGCTGAACAGTCGGTGTGGTAACTGGAACCCTTGCAGTATTCTTGTACACGTTGAATGTATGGCCGAAACGATCATAGTTGGTGCATTGACGACACTGAACGTTAGCGGGATGGTGATACTTGCAGTGGTTACACTGCGGAAAGGGTCCAGCGTATGGCTTTTTCATCGGTGGTTGGTCGTTTACTGTTGGTTGACGAGTTGGAGGGACTTGATTAATTGGCACAGCAGGGGTAATCATAGCAAAGTTTTGGGATTTAGCCTTCCTCTTCTTGTTTTGAGAAGGTTCAGTGTAACACCCGTAATCCTTGTCAAAAAGAAATAAAAGAATAAAGAGAGAGAAAAAGGAGGAAAAAGGGAAGTCAACCCCAAGTTGGAGGACCAAAGGTGTAAAATGAATAAAAATCTCAAAAGTTGGTGAAAAGGTGGCATGGCTGCCCATTTTCACTCTGCATAATTCCTTGCATTCGGTTTTTAGAGAGAGAAAGCCCAAAAGCAGAGAAAAACTTTTGGATTTTGAAGAACAAGAAGAAGAGTTCGATTTTTAGGTAAGGTTTAATGTTTTTGTTAGTTGTTCTTGGCTAAATTAGCCTCGGATATGTGCTTATGTGTGTGTATATGTGTTTGAATGCGTGTTTGAAGGATTCCTAGGTGTTAGAACCTTTTTAACAGCTCGGGTGAAGGGTGGAAATTCAAAGAAAACAACTAAGGTGAGTTCTAGACCCCATTTTTACTTGTTTTAAACGTTTTGGGGCTGGAAAATGCATGTAAGTATGTTTTTATAAAATTAGGGTTCATACCCGTATGAAATGAATGTATGTATGTTGATGTTTATGTTAGATTTATGCCTAAAATCATGTGTTTATGTTTAGAACTAGGCATTATGATGTTTGGGACTTGGACTATGAATTAGACCCATAAACAGGTTACTAATATGTTTGAAATTGGACTTAGAATAAATAAGAACAAGTTGATGAGTCCACCAGTGCTCATACGACCAACAGTGTGGTCGTATGACCAGGTGATATATTTTTCTAAGTGTTGAAAAGTCTAACAGGATTCATACGACCAACAGTGTGGTCGTATGACCAAGTTATGTTTCTAAGTGTTGAGTCCAATAGGACTCATACGACCAACAGTATGGTCGTAAGACCAAGTGATATTTTTCTAAGTATGATGATGAGTCCACTAGTGTTCATACGACCAACAGTGTGGTCGTATGATCAGAACATATTTCTAAGTCTAGGGATGGTACGACCAATAGTGCTCATACGACCAACAGTGTGGTCGTATGACCAGATAATTCCAAGTATAAGATGAAAAGTCCAGCAGTGCTCTTACGCCTAACAGGGCTCATACGCCCAGAGGGCTTATACGCCCAACAGGGCTAAAACGCCCAGAATACTTAGAATTTTACAGAAATTTTCTGTAAATCCGAAGTTCGAGGTTTTGACCAGGGTTGACTAGGGTTAATAAATGATGATGTTTCATGCATGTAATGATGATTATGATTAACCCTTATTGTGACTGATATTATTATCAGTATATTATTATTGATTAACAATATTATTACTAAAATATTGTTAAGTATGGAATGTATGATGATGAATGTATGATGAGTGTGTATGTTCCTTGTAATTGTGTATGCTTATCTTTCTGAAACTTTACGAATAACGAGAATGAACTAATGAAGTATTATGTAACGTAAAGTGAAAGATAATGAAAAAGGAACATGATGATGAATGCATGTATTAACGAATGAACGAAAAGATGAATGATGATGAATACATGCATAAATGAATGAACGAAAGTCTTGCATGGTCTAAGGGTCACGAGATGGAATTGACGGTTATGAAGTCTTGGAAATGGTGCTTGGTTCTAGTAACTAGGCCTATTACGAGCCTTATGGTAGATTATGGACAGCGAGCCATAGTTGCCTTAAGAACAACGGGGCAGTGTCTTTGTGACCTGTCACGGGATAGTTGTTACAGCAGGAGTGGTGACGATCACTCATGGGGTTAACGTGACCCCGGATGAGACGTTGTCGGTCTATGGACAGAGAGCCATAGGGGCAACGAGGTTGTCGGTCTATGGACAGAGAGCCATAGGGGCAACCAGGTGTCGGTCTATGGACTGAGAGCCATAGGGGCACCAGGTGTCGGTCTATGGACTGAGAGCCATAGGGGCACCAGACGGATACGATATGCTTTATCGGCTCATGGGTTGGAACCATGAGGGCAGAGAAGAAAGGTGACCCTTAGAGTTTTGCATGCTTGACGAATGAAAGTTAAAGAACGTATGAATGAATGTAAAGAATGTATGTACGAATGTGAATGAGAACGATGAATGGTACACGAATGAAAACTAATGAACGAATGATGAAGATAATAATGAAATTACCTACGTGTACGTACGATGTGTGATCACATATGCATAACAAATGGTTTGAAATGAAAAAGTAAAGTATTTTACATACAAAACTAGAACTCACTCAGCAACGCTGACTTTTATGTATTTTCCAGTTGGCAGGTGACCGGTTGCTGAGGATGGCACACGGGGGTGGCTACTAGGCGGGCAAGACTGACATCCATTATGTTTTAACGATACTGTTGTTTTGTAATTCATTCAATTAAATATTTTGTGACTTAGAAACTAGAATGTATTGCTTAACAACAGTGTTTTAAATGAACGGATGGTTTTGTTTAAATAATTCCGCTGCTTAAAATTTTGTTATGTAAGTTTTATGCTGTGAATGACCAACTGTGAGGTGCCTGGGAACGGGGCCTTACATTCAGGTTTTTCTCCTTAGGGGGTTCAGCTGAGGGTTTCCCGGGCACCTTCTTAGCACCCTTCCTAGTCAGGGTTCCAGCCTTGTCATGATTGTCAGTTAGCTGAGCAGCTAACCGGATGGTATCTTCCAAGGTTGCAGGATTCCTACCCCACACCGTGTCTTGAATTTGCATGGGTAGACCACCGATGTATTTCTCGATAGCCCGAGATAAAGGAGTAACCAGGTGAGGAACAAGTAGACTCAGTTCATGAAATCGGTTGGTATAAGCTAGATTTTCTCCACTTTCTTGAGTTAAGTCCCAGAACTCAGCTTCCAATTTCTTAATTTCATTTCTCGGACAGAATTCCCGAGTCATGAGCTCCTTAACTTCATCCCACGTCAATGCTAATGCGGCATCAGTTCCACGGGTTCGTTTCTCACCGTTCCACCAGGTGAGTGCTCTCTTTTGAAGAACACTTGTAGCGTAGCGAACCTTGAGATTCTCGGGGCACTCACTATTGAGGAAAGTGTTCTCGATACTCTCAAACCACTGTAAAAGACCAGTGGCACCTTCGGTCCCGCTAAACTTAGTGGGATTGCAAGAATTGAAATGCTTGTAAGTACAAGCTCGTGTAGGGTTTTGTGCGGCTTGATTTTGAACGGTGTTGTTGCCTTGGTTCAAATGGGTAAGCAGTGTTGGGATAACCGCAACAACTTCACGTGCTACTATAGCAGCAATCTTGCGGCCAGAGCTTCTAGATCGGGAGCGGTTTTGACGAGAAGACATGCTGTATAATATGGAAAAAAACCTTTATGAGAAACGGGTAATTGGTTTTAAAACTTTTCAAAATGGTAAAATCATTGATGAGATTGTTTAAAATACAATGAGAGGTTAGGAGTGTAAACGTTCGGCTCGCAAACCAGAGCGAATACGTTGACTTATCAAAGTATTTGTGTCCACCACAACCTTAACGAGGACATGCGTACCTATAAGCGAATACTCATCTCGAGGGTTCCCAGGTAAGGTAAACGGATCCATCGGTTGATTTGGATTTATATGGATACCTTGCCTAGACAGAACACCTTAAGATACAGGTATCCCACTCTTCCAGCATTGCATGTTCTCGGTCATGTGACACGGACTTTGACGAGATTTGAAAACCATGAATAACAAATCAAAATTTAAAATTTGAAAACAATTTGATTTAGGCACACAATGCCATATAATATGAATAGAATTTGTATGTGAAAGGTAAGAATCAAAGTATAAGGAAATGTCATAATCACACAATAAGCATAAGTGACACATATAAGCCCTATCTAAACATATAGAATACATGAGAGGACTCATGTGTAAAGGTACTTAGTTATAGTCTAGGTCATTCCATTTCTAATAACCTAATTCCCTATAACCATGGCTCTGATACCAATCTGTCACACCCCGACCGACAGCGGAATCATCGGAGCGGACGAGGGAATGATTGATTGTTCATAACACATGGTTGTCTAATAGTGGAAATAATATTAAAATCAGATTACAAGATAATATAAGTTCAACATACACAAATACAACAATTGAAACCACAAATAATAATTTTCTTTTATTTTAACTAAGTCCGGGTCTTAAATGAGCACGTAGAAGTCCACTATCTTGCTTAACCTGAAATCATGTGAGAAAATAAAGTCAGCTAACGAGTTAGCTGGTGAGTAATCACAGTTTTGAATATACATATAGATTGATTGATTGATTGAGAATAATTCAATTCACAAGGTAATATTAAGACTTATATGGCAATAGCGAAGCATATAGATAAACCGACACAATATAAACCCCTTGACTTGACACTTGCATATAATAGACTCCACACAAACACCATAGATTGACTAATTGCCTCTGGCATAATCACCACTCGTAAGCCATGTGGGGTGGGTTATCTAAACCAGTAGATCTACCATTGATACCAGGATTGATTGATTTCACTAGGGTTTTACTGTCGTCCAGTTTATCATATTACGTTCACATAATTGCAAGTAATAACATAACCTGTCTTGAATTGAATTTAGAATGAATAACAATAGAATATCCTGATTGAATATATTGTATCATATGATTTTCCCCAGATAGGAAATTGATATAAAAAGGGGATATGAATACTCACTTGATTGATGAGATTTGAATTTGGACGTGATAGATTAGACACCAACGATTTTCTTATGATTAACCTAAGGAACGGTGTCTCGAGTTAGAATAATAATGATTTGGGAATTTGGGAATGTATTAGGATTTCCATTGGGTCTTGAATGGTAGTTTAAATTGATTAATTTTATTTGGTTTGAATGTCTTGAAATAAACGAATTTATTGAAAGTGATTATGTCAAGAATTTTAATAGAAATTTACACGTGTAAGTTATACATTTATACAATTTATTAATAAATTGTATATGTATAATTATATTCATAATTATATATAATCAAGTAATTATATATAATTATATGTATAATTATATACATGATTATATGTATATAATACATTTATACATAAGTAAGCATAACTATATATTGTATGTTAATTATATACATGAGTTATAAATTGTATACGATTATGTAAAATGTAATTTATTCAAATAACAGTTGTTTTGATAATTGAATAATATATAACTATGTATATATATTGGATTCAATTTATTTATTGTATAATTATGTATTATACACTAATTATAAATTGGTGGAAAACATAATTAGTTATTTTATTTATTTAAAACAAATAAAAATAAATGAATAAAATATAAAAATAAATTTCAGAAAGTAATTAAGTGGTTTTAAAATTTTTAATGTTTGTAAAAGTGTTTTTATGATTTTTAGAATTTTTTTCTGAATTTTTAAAGGCTTAAAAGGCCTTAAAAAAATAGTGTAGGTGCCCGGGGTCGAACCCGGGACCTTCTGTGTGAGATGGAAGCATGGAACCGGTGAACCAAAGGCCTAAGCCGCGGTAATGATCCGGTTTTAATCCTTTTAACCCAATATAACCAAAACCCCAAGACCATTCGAACCCTAGGTTCGAATCTCATCCAATTGAACCTCAGATCGATTGTGTAAATGAAATTAACCTTGGGGCTTTTAATCCCCAAGTGAAAACGAGTTCATAGAGGTATTAATTACCTGTTAAGATGGTGTATTCGATGAGTTTGAGTTCGAGATAGGTCCGCGGCTTAAGGAGAATCAAAATTGATGATGGTGTTGATAATAACCAAATTATTTGCACAGACAGTTTCGAGTGATGATGATAAACAAAAGCCCCTTATCAATTTGGGTTTAGAAAGCTAGAAGGTTGGTGTTCGATAGAGCTGCAGGTCGCGATGAAGGTGACGATCGATTTCTGTGTTTGTGTTTGTTTTTGGTGAAATTGAAACCTGAGTTTGATTGGGTGTGTATAGATGATCGATTTTGTAGCTTTGATTTGTTTATTATTGTTGTTTGGGTGTATTATCGAGCTGTATAGAATCCGAGATAAAAGTGAGAATTATAACCGTTTGTTTGACCAATTCAACATGTTTTTATGTTGGAATTCCATTCGAATTGGATCCAAGAAACTTTCGGTGTGATTGTGGGGTTAAAAATCGGATTAATTGACTGATTTGGTCGGGAATTTTAGTGATTTCGATGTGGAAGCTTTGGATTCGAATTTCCCGATGATTAATCATGTTTAATGGGTGCCTTGGGTTCGAAACTAGTCCACGAGTGCATTGGAACCGGTTTTGTGAGTTGAAATTGAGTAATTTCATCGTTTTGGCTTCGCCGGAGTTCGGCCGGAGACTCGCCGGAGTCTCGCCGGAAAAACGGGGGAGAAGCCGTGGGTTTTAAAAATTTTACACAACTGGTCCCTGCGGTTTCAACCTTTTTATTTTATGTCTCAAACTTCTTATGAAGTTTCCAGATTGGCAGAAATGACTCCTGGACTTAATTAAGTTTTTTTTTTCTTGTTAATTTTTATAACCTATTGTTATCTTATTATTATTATTATTATTATTATTATTATTATTATTATTATATTATTATTATTTTATTATTATTATTATTTATTATCGCAAGCTTTATAATTGAAATCCCCATGATTGTATTATTAACAAATATTAACAGAAGTTAATATATAAAAAAATACAGGTGGTTACATGAAATAACAAATAAAATTGGCTTTCTTAAAATAATTTTTGGGTTGGATTAAGTGAGTGTTTACTGTTCTTGATTTTTTCATCACATAGTTGTCTCTTTTGGGGTTTTGATATTTGTAGAGAGTATGATTTGTCTCACCTTAGACGTCAAAGAAATTGAGTTCTTTTCTCTGTATTTTATGATATATGAAGTGTGTTACTGTTCTTGGATTTTTATATTTGAATCCTATGATCGTTTGAAAGAGATTAGGTTTTTTGTGGATTTTGATGTCTGAATAATATATAACATGATTTTTGTTTATAGTATTTTATGCATGACAATCCAATTATGGGGAGGTTTTATTTACATATGCACTACATAGAGATTAGCTTTCGATAAATGCAAAGCCCCCCCCCCCTAATCTCGCAAAAATAATAAGGTTTTGTAGTAATCCCCAATGAAAGTCTCTGTTTTAAATCAACAAAATCTGAAACCTCTTAAATGAAGGAGATTTTAAGATTTTTTTGGTTTGATATACGTGTGTATGTGCTTATTTAGATGTACACAAAAGAAGATTTTTACTTTTTGTTGAATTTCACTCTTATTATGCTAAATAGCATCCGCTTATTTTATCTTCTTGGCTTGCCATTAGTAAGTTTGTGATATATAAATTGTACATCTGTCCATAGATTGTGACCCGATATAATTGTAGTTTTCCATATTAGCTTCATGTGTCATTGTAGGTGAATCATTCTCTCAATTCGATTTAGTACATTGGGTTTAAACTATAATGTTTTATGTTGAATACATCCTTAGCACATCACTAATATTTGATGTTGCCCTATATTAAGAATGTTACTGCAGATTTCATTTATAAAACTCCACCTCCAAATATACTTAGATCTTATTTTGCATGTAAAAGGGGAAGTGTTAGGTGTTGCTCCAACTGTAATGTTTTTCAAGAGTTTGCCTCCTTTTCATTTTGATATTTTAATGCCATACATCATTTTCTTTTTGTACCTGAAGATTACTGTCATACAGGCTTTGTGCTCCACCTCAGGTCCATTTAACATTGTCTTTTTAGTTGCATATTCAGCTATAACAATTCCATGTATGAGCTTACTACATTTTGTTTTAATGAAAGTATGTTTTTTTAATGATAGATCTTTGTTTTTGCAGGTGATGCAATCGAGGAAGTTACGGACGCACAAAGTGCCTCACATTTCGATCAACTTATTAGGGTCAGAGCATGCTAAGAATCATGGGGTATCAGGTATTTCTTCACAAAAGCGAGAATAGTTGACCGTGAAGTGGCCATGCATATTGTTTGGAAAATCAACGACAGTGACAAACACTGAGAACAACACAATTACTAACAGGTTGGTACTTCTTCGCATTCACTCCATACTTGGCTTTACAGACTTGCCTGTTAGATGAAAACAAATTACTAACAGGTTCTATTTATTACTTATATGCATGCTAAAACAAAAAGGAAAGGAACACTTACAACGCAGGCCTTCGCATCCCAAACTCTTTAACAACCATTGTTCTAACTCTTTGACAACATGAAAAATCAAATGCTAACAAGGTGTAGAAACGAATTGAAGGAGCATCAGTAACAACTAACAATGGAGGCTCTTTAATCTCAAATTAAAGTTGACTTTGTAACTTTAAATCATGCATGGAGGAGTGGAAAAACAGTTGTTTGGATCTTTTGAAAATGATATTATGCTTTCTAAGCTAACTCTAGCCTGTAAAATCCCGCAAGTTCCAATATTTTAAGAATGATACTATGACTACCGTCTAAATGATGTATGCACAAATTGTAACCAACTCTTTTGTAACAATTCGCCTGCATATAATCCAAATGCATATAATCCAAAAGTACTCCCATATTTCAACTTAAACACAACCGTAAACAAAAGTGAAGCCGCAGCAACGCGCGGCATGAATTTCTAGTTATAATTAAAAAGTTAAGCGGAACATGATGTATTTTTTAATTATATTCGAGATAACATACAATTTTTCAGTATTAGTGTTTTTATTAGAAAGACTCCTAATTTACTCTATCAAATGTCACTCGTAGAAGTTGAATCTCACACGTCTAGCATATAAATACAAATCACCTACTTTCTTTTTATATCATAAAACAAATACATTTAAAAATTGATTTCATCATTGATTTGATGTTTTATTATTATAATTACTAACAAAAAACTAAGGGTGGGCGGTATGATGCGTCGTGGGTCCACAGTGAGGCACGGCGCAAAGCGGCACTACCGCCACAACCCCCTTCATGTTGGGTTTTCCATTTTCACAGCATACACTCGTTGTGACCTTGCCCCCATATGATCATGGCATGTCATGGCATGATTGCTACCTTTCAATTTTACGGTGTGATATTGTGCATGATTTGATTTGACATGTTTTTATTGGTTGACGCATGATACACTGTGTCACTTAGAGCATCAATGCCCCCTCCACCTTAATATTTGAGCAACTTTTTTATATATTATAATACTTATTATAAACTTTGATCGGTTGGTGCAGTCAAGATTTAGCGCTTTTAATTTTAACCACAAAAGTTTTAGAATTGACCTATTCCACCTCTTCTTTTGTCACATAAAAAGACACTCTATCCAAGTAATATATTTCTATTATGCACTTATTTAAAATAAACAAACTACAAGTTTTACTATTTTTAATAAAAAGAAAAACGGAGAATATAAAATTAACATTATATAAATTTGGATGCTTTTATCATCATCAACTATCAACAAATATTTGAGGAATGTTTACAAAATATAAGAGAACAAACTATATATAACTTAATTTCTTAATAATCCTAAAAATCATTTAAACTACTTTTTTTTATCTGTTGTGTTTTTTTAACAATTTCGTCAGAGACCCACACTCTTTCGTAATTTAATATAGTTTTTTTACTTGTAGCAATGTGTGAATCACAATCTTAAAAAAAAAAAAAAAAAAAAAACCCAAAAGAGACTCATGGCAATGTGCGGGTCTCGATTTCTAGTTATAATAAACACTTCTTGTAAATTAAATATCTATTTAATGCTTACTAGAAGATATATCCAACACATATCGTACGCATGTGCACTTTGGCATACATCCAAGGTCCAATATTTTTCTTCCCATTTTAACATGAACTAGTTGATATCCAGTACGCGCGTTGCGCGAAATTATTTTTCGTTCACATTGTACATGTATTAACGTACAATATTATAATCGTCAGTTAACGTACGAAAATTCTTCCATATCACTTTGTTAATTGACCATTAAAGACAGTAACGAAAATAATAACAAATTAATAAATAAATGTAACAGATTAATAAAGTAAATACGGATTGAAAGGCTCAGATGTGGCTGTTCATTGTGGCTGCAAACAATCGTTTGCCGCGCCAAAACAATGAACATAACAACCTTTTTTCTGTCGTCATCGCCTAATCCATATCAACTAACACATGATGCGTCAACCAACACGTGTGGTTAATCTCAAAAATCCCAAAAAAAAACTGCTCATCACATTGCTGGCCGTCGGATAACGTCACGCGACGTTTCAAAGGCACCACCGTCTCTCAGAGACATGCTTCCTCCAGTTCGGCCCAACCACAAAAAAATTAACCGGAAAGATTTTGCCAAAACAAAAGTCTCAGATGGGTTCACCCATCATCATCGACATGCGGCGACCACCAACGGTTTTAAATCAGAAACATAAATCATGGACCCAAATAGGTAGTCGCACACCGTCGTCAAGCAATCGGAGCCACGCAGACGCCACCAAAGGCGGTCGACAAACCGCCGGCAACGTCGGGGGCCACAGATCTAGGCAGACGGGTCCATCGGAGCCGCCGCCCATAAACAACACCATCGACCCCCAACCGCCGCAGAAGGGTGCGGCGTCGTAAAGGTGGAAGAAAAGCAGCGACGCAACGATCGCCGGAGCAATAGAGACAGCCAGCGACCGCAAAGGGGTGTGCCATGGGAAAAACCGCTACCGCCTAACATCTCCTCACCTTTAAAGCAGAAACACGGTAACCAAAAGTGCACCAGATTTACCGTTCATGGAACTACTTTTTTCGTATGTAGGATAACCAATCGGAGCCAACCGGACCCACGCAGACGCCACCAAAGGCGGTCGACAGACCGTCGGCGACATCGACGGATACACCGAAGCCACCACCCATAAACAGTACCATGGAGCACCAACCGCCGACATAGGCGTAGGTTAGCCGGTAGAAGAGTGAGTCGGCGCAACGGTGGAGGAAAAAGGAGCAACCCGACGATCGCCGGAGGATGAGAGGCGGCCACCGACGGCAAAGAGGCGCCGCATGGAAGAAACCGAAGAGGCTAACATCTGTGCACATTTAAAGCAACGACACGCACACCGAGGTTTAGAGGGACTATAATGAAAAGTTTCAAAAGTCATGTGGTTAATCTCAAAAATCCCAAAAAGAAACTGCTCATCACACTACTCTTTTCATAATAGTAGAATATCTAATAATTTTTGTCGCAATATCCTTTTGTCAATTTGCGACATCTCTATCGGTAACTTATTAAAATTAGAGGCAAGTTTTTCTAAATAAAAAACTTGCACCACAACAGATGTGCTAATCGTATTTAGTTCCTTTCATTATACTATAAAAGTATTATAATTTTTGTCGCAATATCCTTTTGTTAATTCGTTTGTTTTTTTACTGTAGAAACTCGATCACTTCTTTTATAATTAAAACATGACTTGCATCATCTCATTTTAGTCACCATAGAAAAGAAAATTTTCACTTACACCACTATATAAATATAAGTTTAATATTAGAAAAGCAACATGTTTTCTCATTTTTTTAGAAAGTGTCTCGGTATAACATATAAATGATAAACATTATGGAATCCGATGTCCTTCTCATTGATTGATCAAAGGTTTATATAATACATCATGTTCTACTTTCTAGGATTGAAAACAAACTTTGAGATAATTTCTCTAACAAACTCATGTTTATCTACTATAAGAAGATAATTATCATGTGATGTTTATCGGTTAAGATACCCCGCAGTCGAAGCAGGAGGTTGGCGGATGTTGAGACTGTCCCGAAAGTCGTCGAAGAGAAGCTGTGGAAGACCCTTTGTAAAAATGTCGGCAATTTGATAACGTGAGGGGAGATGAAGGACTTTGACTTGGCCCAAGGCGACTTTTTCTCGAACAAAATGTATGTCCATCTCGGTGTGCTTGGTCCGTTGGTGTTGAACCGGATTACCCGAGAGATATATAGCACTAACATTGTCACAATAGACCAAGGTAGCTCGAGTCGGCGGGTGGTGAAGTTCGAGAGGAGGTTGCGGAGCCAACAAGTTTCACTTACCACATTGGCGACACCCCGGTATTCGGCTTCGGCACTGGAGCGGGAAAGGATTGGTTGGCGTTTGGAGGACCAGGAGATGAGTGAGTCCCTAGGTAGACACAGTAGCCGGACGTCGAGCGTCGCGTGTCTGGGCAGCCGCCCCAGTCCGCATCAGTATAGGACACGAGAGAGGTAGCCGGAGACTTTTGTAGGTGCAGCCCAAAGGACATGGTTCCGCGTATGTAGCGCAGAATACGTTTGAGAGCATGCATGTGTGTCGTCCGAGGGGCATGCATGTGCATGCAAATCTGTTGTACGGCGTAGGCAATATCCAGGCGAGTGAACGTGAGGTATTGTAGCGCTCCGGCCAGTTGGCGATAAAGGGTTCCATCCAGTAAAATGTCGCCGGAAGAGGAGCTTAATTTGCTCTTGGTGTCAACCGGAGTTCGAGCAGGGTTACAAGTTGACATGCCTGCTCGATGGAGGATCTCAGTGGCATACTTGGCTTGGGAGAGAAAGATGGAGGTGGGGTGGCGGGTGACCGCAATGCCTAGAAAGTAGCTCAAGGGGCCCAAGTCTTTCATGGCGAACTCCGCAGATAGAAGTGACATGAACTTGTGTCGTAGGGTGTGAGATGAGGTGACCAACAGGATGTCATCAACATATAGGAGGATATAGGCGGTGTCAGATCCTTGTTTGTAAATGAATAGAGAATGGTCACATTTACTGTAAGTGAAGCCCAAGGTTGCGACGTAGTCTGCAAAGCGTTGATACCACGCGCGTGGGGCTTGTTTTAGCCCGTATAAGGACTTCTTGAGCAAGCAAACATGATTGGGATGGGTAGTATCCCGAAAGCCCGGTGGTTGGTGCATGAAAACTGTTTCGTGCAGGTGGCCATGTAGAAATGCGTTCTTGACATCAAGCTGGTGTATCGGCCATTCCTTTGAGAGAGCAAGTGCGAGAACCGTCCGGATGGTGGCCGGTTTCACGACGGGGCTAAACGTTTCATCGCAGTCTATGCTGACTTGTTGAGAGCGGCCGTCACAGACCAGGCGGGCTTTGTAGCGCTCTAGGGACCCGTCCGAGTTGAATTTATGTTTGAATAACCACATGCTGCGTACAATGTTCATAGATGGATCCCGCGGGACTAACTCCCACGTGTTATTGTCGATAAGGGCACGGAATTCGTCGTGCATGGCTTTGTACCAGTGCGGGTCACGTAGGGCATCAAATGGGTTGCGAGGTGGTGGGGAGAGAGGTGCGGAAGCATGGAGGTTGAGAACAGGTTTAGGCTTGGTGATACCCGATATGGAGCGGGTATGGATGGTACGGGAGGTGGGGGAGGCATAGGTGCGGGGGCGTGAGTAGTGGGGGAGCTGATAGGAGTAGGAGTGGGTGGCGTGGGCGGTGGAGGAGGGATATGGGTGGTGGTGTGTTTGGGTCTGCGAGAGTAAGTACGCAGTAGGGGAGGGGAGGGGTTGGATGGGGTTGGGTGATGGGTGTGAGCAGCCGAGGGCGAGGGGGGTTGGAGGTGGGGAGGAGGAAGTATGGGAAGGCCAAAAGTGGGGTGGAGATCGGACGTAAGAAAGTGATAGGACGAGGGGTTAGGCTGGGTGTGGGTGGCGAAGGGGAAGGTGGTTTCATTAAAAACTACGTGGCGGGAGATTATGAGGCGCTTAGAGGAGAGGTCGAAGCATTTGTACCCCCGATGGGTGGAGGGGTAGCCGAGGAAGACACAAGCGGTGGAACGGGGTTGTAGTTTATGGATGGTGGGAGAAGGAAGTAGGGGGAAGCAAAGGCACCCGAAGACCCGAAGATGAGAGTAGGCGGGTGAGCGATTGTATAGGTGGGTGGTGGGTGTGGAATGATGAAGGAGTTTAGTGGGAAGGATGTTGAGGAGATATGTGGCATGGTCAAGGGCATGATGCCAAAAATTGGGAGGAACCGAGGAGTGTGCAAGTATGGTGCGGATGATGTTGTTGATTGACCGAATTTTACGTTCCGCCTTACCGTTTTGTGGAGAGGTGTATGGGCATGAGAACCGAAACTGTAGACCGTTGGTTTTGCAAAATTAATGGAAGTTGTGATTGTTGTATTCACGGCCATTATCACACTGGAGGGTTTTGATTGCCACATTAAATTGGGTTTTAATATATGTATAGAATTTGGTGAATGTTGGGAAAACTTGAGATTTGTGTGATAGTGGAAAAGTCCACAAAAAGTTGGTTCTGTCATCTAAAAATAGTAGGTAATATCGATGGCCACTAGAGCTGAGGACGGGTGAAGTCCACAGATCACTGTGGATGATATCAAACGGTGAGTACGTGTAAGAAGTGGAATGAGCAAATGGTAATTTAATATGTTTCCCAAGTACACAAGAAGAACAAAAACTTGAAGAATTCTTATTACAATGAGAAAGACAATGTTTTAAAGAAACTAAAGTAGATGAGCCCGGGTGTCCGAGTCGTTGGTGCCATAAGTCTTGAGTGAGAAAAGCATGGTTGGATGGATGAGTGGTCTTGGACGTGGAGGTGAGCGTGAGAGGTTAGAGGTCGCCAGTGCTGTTACATCGGAGGATGGGCTGCCGCGTCCGAAGGTCCTTCACAAGAAAACCATAGGGATCAAATTCAATGGAAACATGATTATCAGTTGTTAGTTGACGAACAGAAAGAAGATTTCTGATAATGTTAGGGACGTGAAGAATATTAGTGAGTTTAAGAGGGGGAAAGGGAGGGGAGAGGTTTTGATGCCCGGTGGTGCCCCGTATAGGTAACAGTGAGCCATTACCTACAACAATATTCCGATTACCATTATTGACATAAGACGGGGAATTACCTGGGGAGTTGGTCATGTGTGCAGTGGCGCCTGTGTCTAAGTACCAATGCTGATCCGGTGAGTTGAGGGTCATAGTGTGAAGGGCCTCTTCAAGTTCAGTTGGAGTATAGGCAGCTTCGGAGGCGGCATAGGCTGCGGAGGTAGGGCGTGGGCCGAGCAGGCCAGGAGCAGTGGATCGGGCCGGGCTGTTGTAGGGTGGGCGGGGCCCAACCGTGGGATATGGGCATGGAGGGTAGTTGGGCCAGGAAGTATGGGCGGGGGTGGGCCAGTTGGAAAATTGCCATGGACCGGGGTTGCCTGGGTGTGGAAAGGTGCCTCTGCCGCGGCCTCCTCCAAAATTGCGGCCTCTGCCACGGCCAGTTCGACCGCGACCACGACCCCGGTGTGCAGGTTGAGTGTTGCGGCCGCCATCCGAGCTGGTATAATTGCGATTTCCATCAGAGTCAGTGGATGGGGAAGGGTTAGAGGAGGGCTTGGTGGCAATTTGGGCCGAATGAGAGGCAAGGTTGGCTTTGCGGGTTTCTTCCAAGATGAGCTTGGAGCGGGCTTCATAGAATTCGGGTAGGGGGTGGATTGTTGGATCATCATGGCAACGCCATCGTAGGATTCATTGAGGCCGGCAATGAGCTGGAGAACCAGGCGTTGGTTGGAAACGGGTGCGCCGACGTTGGCCAATTGGTCAGATAGCATCTTCAGAGTTTGACAGTAGGAGGAGATGTTAGGGTGGTTGTCGAGCTTGGTGGTGACGAACTTATGTTCAAGGTAGATGGCCCGAGTGTTCTGGTTGTCTTGAAAGATATTTTCAAGGGCAGTCCAAGCTTGGGCAGCGGTGGTGTTGGGTTTAAGAATGGTGTGTAGGAGGTCGTTGGAGATGGTACTATAAATCCATTGGAGGACAATGGCGTCGAGGCGAGACCACAACTCCAGTTTAGGATCGGCGATGGGCGGTGCAGTTTTGTCTGTGTCGGAGGGGGAAGATGGGGTGGGGGAGGGTGTGGGAGGTGTGGCTTTGGATCGATGTGGGCGCTAACTTGGCAGGCTCGACAATGGATGCGGAACAATTCTGCCCAAGAATTGTATTGGCCATTTTCCATCTCCAAGGTGAAGGGGATAAAGTTCTTGATGTTTGTGACGGCTATGGCAGGATGAAGCTTGGATTCCATGGCTAGGAGGCGGGGTAGAGGGAAGAGCAGGAAAGAAGAATGGAGAGGATGGCAGGATCGATGGTGATGGTAATCAGAGAAGCTCTGATACCATGATAAACATTATGGAATCCGATGTCCTTCTCATTGATTGATCAAAGGTTTATATAATACATCATGTTCTACTTTCTAGGATTGAAAACAAACTTTGAGATAATTTCTCTAACAAACTCATGTTTATCTACTATAAGAAGATAATCATCATGTGATGTTTATCGGTTAAGAATAAACAAGAAAAAGTTCCTCAATCTAAATTTCATTACCTGTACTTAGAGGTGCAAATTTCAGGTTTTTTTTGGAACTGGTTCGGGTCCGAACCGGACCGGTTCCAAGTCAACGCAAAGGAAACCGGTTTTTGACCAAGAACCGGTTCGGGTCGGAACCGGTTTTGAGGGTGGAAAACCCAACCCTGTTAGAACCGGTTCGGGTTGGAACCGAACAGGGTCGGGTTGATGAACCGGTTTGGAAAAACCGGTTATTCATTTTTTTATTATTTTAATACTAGTAGATTAATTAAACCGGTTAAATTATATACAATTTAATTACAAATTTACTTACAAATTTTGAAATAAAACCCCCTAAACTTAATTACATTAAGCTTTAAATAATTTTATGTTTAATAACTTTATAAATTGTTATAAGTATTATTATTATTATTATTATTATTATTATTATTATTATTATTATTATTATTATTATTATTATTATCATCATTATTGTTACCATTTGTTAACATTGTTATTATTATTGCTATTTATTATAATTAATGTTATTATTATTGTTATTACTATTAGTAGTGCTATTATATTATTATTATATTATTATTATTATTATTATTATTATTATTATTATTATTATTTTATTATTATAATTATTATTGAGTGGGATATAGTGGGTTTGTTTGTTTGTTTGTTTTATTATAATTATTATTTTGATTATTACTTAAAATTTCTTAATTTTAAATCGCCTCATATTAGAAAAAATAAACATGAAAAATTATATTAAAATTAAACTAAAAATTACATATTACGAATACAAGTTTTCCTAATTTAATCGTCTTCGTCGGTTTGTGTGTCAATGCGTTGAGACAAATCATAAGCGAGTTCTTCGTCGGAGAGCGGTGAGGATCGTTCGGTTTGTACATCTTGTTCGTGTATTTCTTCTTCAATTGGTATTTCTTCTTCAATTGGTATTTCTTCTTCAATATTTGATTTATCTTGTCTTCGTTCGGCCGCATCTAAGTGGTGTTTTAAACAAATACACATCTCTAGCGATGTTGGAGTTAGCCTTGTTCTTCTTATCGATAAAACCTACCACTAATAGAAAATGCAGACTTCGAAGCTACCGTGAAAGCTTGGACTGTTAGTAAATCACGTGTCATGGCGGCTAGGACCGGAAATTGTGATTCATTTCCTTTCCACCATGTCAGAATATCAAACGAAAAAAATTCTTCGGAAGTCATAGTAGATAAAAATCGGTTCCCATATACCTTCCGAGTTCGCTACTTGGGGCGTTACCTCTCTGACGTTATTGTTTTCATTTCTCAAAGTATTATATAAACTAATCATCGGATCTCTACTTGAGCTCGACGAACTCGATTCCACGTTCGATGACCGGTGGATGTTTGATGTTATACCATATTTTTCAACATAAACATTAAATAATTTTTTTAAAAATTTCATTAAATGTTTGTTTTGCATTAACATTAAAAAATGAATTGTAACGTCCCATTTTAGGTAATTTTATAATTTGTGTTTTTAAATAAAATGAGTGGTAAATTAGAACTAACTGAGTTAAGTTAGTATTGTTAGTGTAAATGAATAAAAGTAACTAGAGGGACTACTTTTGCCAATTGAGAAAAATCAAATTTATATGTTAGTAGGGAGGTGTAGAACCTCCTGGACACACTCATACACACGCACGAAAGGAGGGAAGCGAGCAGGAGGAAGGAATCAAGAACCCTAGTCAAATTGAGTCGCGTTTGTGTTGAATTCAAGTTTCTAATTATGGAATTGAGTTATAAATCACCTAGTTTCTGCATCTAACTCATAAGGTGAGTCTTAATTGGATGTTTTCTTGCTAAGTAGTTTAGTTCATGATTGGGGTGTTGAGGAGAAATTCATCTATGATCAAATTAATATGTATTGAACTTAGAATAGTATGTATTAGATGTTCTATGTATCATGTATGCCAATTTTGAAACTTGATGGTTTATAGCAAATTAGTTATATGAAATATGTTGAGTTATAAATCATGCCCATAAGGTGTTTGATGAAATGCCTCCAAGAAGTTCAAAATATGAAAGGAAGGGCAAAGTGGGAATAAAATGACCGGTGGGTCAATATAGAGTTAATTATGCTTAAACTAGTCATAAATGGGTCATATGGATTGGTTTTATACCATATGTATGTATGTGCTAAATTAATCCTAAACGTATGTTTAGGTGAAGGGAGTATTAGCAAAGCGGTGAGCAAAGACAAAGGTTGAGTTGAAGCTTGTTTAAGGTAAGAACATTAGCCTTATAACCATATATAGTCTTATCTTTATGATTTTATTATGTTTACTCTTGAGTAAATGTGAGTTGGGAATAATGACCATAAGTAATGGTTATAGTAATAGTAAGTATACATGCTCGAGTGCTTGAATTGGGTTGAAGCTACATGCGCGTGTGCATGAAATAAATATACCGGTATAGTTCACAGGTGTGTGAATCAAACCTGGAGGGGTTATAATTATATTCAGTTACGGTGGTAACATTTAAATCACTAGTGAGTGATAAACTATATTTTGGCTACTGTGTGTAAGCCTAATTCACCAGTGGGTGATAAACGTGTGGTTTGGCGACTGTGTGTATGTCAAACATAAAAATGTATAGCGAAGTGTATAGGTGTGTGATCCAAATCTAATATGCTAGTCCAAGTTAGTGAATGACTAGCTTAAAAGTAGAATTATGACCCATTTCTATTTAAATGTGAAAGTGTGATTATAGAATGGGTGATAATGTGATAGATGCAAAGAGTCGAAGCTAAGAGAGTTAAAGCTTCTAAATTGAGCAAATAGAGATGTTGAAATGGACCCGGGATCATTGAAAAGTCGAAACAAACGAAACGGGTCAAAACTTTGAGAAAAACAAAATAACAACAGCAGCAGCTATAGGGACGTAAGTTACGTCCATAAGGACGTAAGTTACGTCCTTAACTCATTGGTACGTCCTGAGCTACTGTCTTACGTCCTCAAATCAGGGGAATTAGGTTAAGGACGTAAGCTACGTCCCTTGCAAAATTTTGCTTTCGATTGGTATTTTAAGCCCCCAAATCATCTCCTAATAACCTATAAAGTGAGTATAAGAGTTCTTATTTAGTTCCAATGGACTAATGTGATAAAAGTGGTTGCTTTGTAGGAATTTTCCAAGAAGGCAAAGGTGATCGATGAAGATGCTTGTGGATCGAACAATGGGTTGTTAATTAGTTTCTTTTAAACAAACTTAACGTTATGTAAATTACATAAATGTAATTTGAGGTGTGTAAACGTTAATAGTGTGTTGACGTAGTCAGGGTTATGTGTAATAGAGTTTTAAAAGTAGAGATTTTAACTGGGACCTAAATTAAAAATCTTTTACACCTCAAACATGTTTTATAAATTATGGTAACAAGGTGGTGTGTTACAAGTTGGTATCAGAGCCGTGGTTTGAGGGATTCAAGTGAGTAGAGAAAGCTTGAACTCAAATCTTGTGCTCGTGATAATAGAAGAGAACCTGTTCGATTCCAAGATTCGATCACTGAGCCATCAATCAAGGTTAGTGTACCTGTGTTAATATGCGATATGTGTGAAAGTTTTTATAAATGTAAATATGTGATTTACATGACTATAAGCATAGTGATGCAGTAAATATATAATTGAACCTGAGTTATATTTCAGTCATCAAGAATGGCTGAGGAACATATTCGCGAGGAAGGTGAATCAAGTAATTCAGAGATGAGAAAAATTATTAATGAAGAAGTGGCTAAAGCCATAGGGGCCAATTTACCAATGTACATGGAAGATATGCAAAGAACACTACAAGAGTTTATACAGCATGAACTTACAGTGTTGCAGGTTGGAGAGAAAACTGAGAAAGCACCTAAACGGGTAACGTATAAAGATTTTGTAGCATGTAAACCAGCTGAGTTTAATGGTGAGGTGGACCCATTACTAGCAATTCGGTGGATCTTGGATATAGAGGGACGTTTGAAACCTCACATTGTGATCCTAATGATAGGGTGATATTTGCGGGTGGCCAGTTAAACAACGAGGTAAAGACTGGTGGGATTTAGTGCAAGAAGAAATTGGTTTGGAAGGTATACGAGTGATGACTTGGGAGGAGTTTAAAGAGAGATTTTTAAAGCGGTTTAGCTCGCAAGCGGCGATCAACCGAATTTATGAAGAATTCTTACAACTGCGACAGAAGGACGAGTACATAGATACCATTACGGCGATTTTCTATGAGAAGGCTAAGTTTTGTCGCGACTTTTTAAGAACAGAAAGGATGTGGATTAATCAGTACTATGGGATGTTAAATGCTAAATACCGGGAGTTTCTTACACCTTCTCGATATGAGACCCTAGTGGAACTTATAGATTGTGCTCGGGAGAGAGAAGCTGAGTTGAAACGACAGATGGAGCGTGGTGAAAAAAGGCCCGTACATAAAGATGAAGGACCTTCCAGGAAGCCTAAATTTTCTACCCAATTTAAGAAGCCGAGTCAGGTTAAAGAAATTAAACTGTGTGTTAACTGTGGCAAGAGGCATCCGGGGGAATGTCGTTTACCTCCAAGAACATGTTTTAGATGTGGGAGGTCCGGACACTTGTCTACCCAATGCACCAGTCAGTTGGAGCTGTGTTTCAATTGTTATAAACCTGGGCACAAGAGGAGTGAATGTCCAGATTTGAAAACTGGTGGAAGTTCGAGCGCTCAGAGCAGTGTAAAGAAACCTGAAATACCGAAAGCAAGGGGAAGGGCTTTTCAAATTACAGCTGAAGAAGCTAAAAAGACCGCCGATGTGGTGTCGGGTACTTTCCTGTTAAATTCTTTACCTGCGTATGTGTTATTTGATTCCGGTGCTAATAGATCGTTTGTGTCGATTAAATTTGCGTCTCATCCTTTGTTTGAAATAAGTACATTGCCTGCACCAGTAGAGGTTGAAGTGGCTAATTCTAAAACATTTTTAGTGTTTGAAGTTTACCGAGGGTGTAGGTTAACTATTAAGAAGGAAGAGTATCCTATTGATCTAATACCTATGACCTTAGGTGAGTTTGATGTGGTTGTGGGAATGGATTGGCTTTCTACATACCAGGCTGATATTGTATGTTATCATAAAAAGATAAAGTTAAAATCTCCGAGGGGCCATAAGGTAGTTATTCATGGAGAAAAGTGTAAAGGAGTAGTGTTGTGTTCATTAATTAAGACCCTAAAGCATATGAGGCGTGAAGGGCAATGTTTCCTGGCATATGTAATTGATACTAACCAGAGTGTACCGAAATTAGAAGATGTTCCAGTGGTTAGAGAATTTCCTGAGGTATTTCCAGATGACTTACCAGGCCTTCCACCTGTAAGAGATGTGGAGTTTCGAATTGATTTAGTACCAGAAGCTAAACCTATTGCTAAAGCGGGCCATAAGGTAGTTATTCATGGAGAAAAATGTAAAGGAGTAGTGTTGTGTTCATTAATTAAGACCCTAAAGCATATGAGGCGTGAAGGGCAATGTTTCCTGGCATATGTAATTGATACTAACCAGAGTGTACCGAAATTAGAAGATGTTCCAGTGGTTAGAGAATTTCCTGAGGTATTTCCAGATGACTTACCAGGCCTTCCACCTGTAAGAGATGTGGAGTTTCGAATTGATTTAGTACCAGAAGCTAAACCTATTGCTAAAGCCCCATATCGGTTAGCATCATCTGAATTACAAGAGTTGATGAAACAATTACAAGAACTCCTTGATAAAGGGTTCATTCGCCCAAGCATCTCCCCGTGGGGTACACCAGTTCTTTTTGTTAAAAAGAAAGATGGAAGTTTTAGAATGTGTATTGATTATCGAGAATTAAATAAGGTGACTATCAAGAACCGATATCCTTTACCTAGGATTGATGATTTATTTGACCAACTACAAGGCGCGTCTTGGTTTTCAAAGATTGATTTAAGGTCAGCGTATCATCAACTAAGGATAAAGGAGGACGATGTGCCTAAGACAGCGTTTCGTACTCGCTACGGTCACTATGAGTTTCTTGTGATGTCTTTTGGGTTAACAAATGCACCGGCGGCGTTTATGGATTTAATGAATCGGGTATGTCGACCTATGTTAGACCGTTCGGTTATTGTTTTCATTGATGATATATTAGTGTATTCTAAAAGTGAAGAAGAGCATGCGCGCCATTTACGAGAGGTTTTGGAAACCTTCAACAAGAAAAATTATATGCTAAATTTTCAAAATGTGATTTTTGGTTACGAGAAGTGCAATTCTTGGGGCATGTTGTAAATGCAAATGGAATTCAAGTAGACTCCTCAAAGATTCAAGCAGTAATGAAATGGAATCCTCCAAAAACTCCAACTGAGATTAGAAGTTTCTTGGGCCTAGCAGGGTATTACCGGAGGTTTATTCAAGACTTTGCTAAAATAGCCTCTCCGTTGACTAAACTTACTAGAAAAGGGATTATTTTTAAATGGGATGTCGAACAAGAAAAAGCGTTTCAAGAGTTGAAATTAAGATTGACGCAGGCACCAATACTAGCATTACCCGAGGGCAATGAGGATTTTGTTGTGTATTCTGATGCGTCCTATTTGGGTTGGGGTGTGTTTTGATGCAAAGGGGTAGAGTAATAGCTTATGCCTCAAGACAACTGAAAACTCATGAGATGAACTACCCAACACATGATTTAGAGCTGGCCGTAGTGGTATTTGCCTTGAAAATTTGGAGGCATTATCTTTATGGTGTGAAATGCACTATTTTTACCGATCATAAAAGTTTAAAATATTTCTTCACTCAGAAAGAGCTTAATATGAGACAGAGGCGTTGGTTGGAATTATTAAAGGATTATGACTGTGAAATCCTATATCATCCTGGGAAGGCTAACGTGGTAGCGGATGCATTAAGTAGAAAAGATGAGTATGAGCCTATTAGAGTAAAGGCGATGAGAATAACGATTAATTCAAGCATAATCGAGTGGATTAAAGAAGCGCAAACGGAGGCACTCAAAGAGGAGAATTGGAAACAAAACCGTATTCAGGGTCAAGTGCAAATCCTTAAGGAAGACAGTTATGGATTAAAAACAATGAGGGGACGAGTGTGGATTCCTCCAGTTTGTTCAGTAAAAGAATTGATACTGGATAAAGCACATAAATCTAAGTATTCGATTCACCCAGGAGCTACTAAGATGTATTGTGATTTAAAAGTGAATTATTGGTGGCCAGGAATGAAACGTGATATCATTAAATATGTGGAAAAGTGTTTAACATGTTTACAAGTAAAAGCAGAACATCAAAAACCACATGGTGAATTACAACCTTTAGAAATTCCAGTTTGGAAGTGGGATCGTATAGCCATGGATTTAATAACAAAGCTTCCAAAAACCCGAAAAGGCTATGATACCATCTGGGTAGTAGTGGATAGATTGACAAAGAGTGCTCATTTCATTCCAATTCGGGAGACTTACTCATCGGAAACAATGTCAGAAATATATATCAAGGAAATTGTGTCTAAGCATGGCATACCTATATCCATAATATCAGATCGAGATGTTCAATTTACTTCGAGGTTCTGGAGAAAATTTCATGAAGAAATGGGTACCAAACTGTTGATTAGCACCGTATATCACCCACAAACAGATGGTCAAAGTGAGAGGATTATCCAAATCCTAGAAGATATGTTGCGCGCGTGCATTATTGATTTCGGAGGTAGTTGGGATACATATCTACCCTTGGCAGAATTTTCTTATAATAACAGCCATCATTCGGGTATGAAAATGGCGCCATATGAAATGTTATATGGGAGGAAATGTAGAACTCCCGTATGTTGGGGAGAAATTGGTCCACGAGAGCTAGCTAGTACCGAAGTGGTGAGAAAAACTAATGAACACATTGATCAAGTACGAGCTCATCTAAAGGCGGCTCAAGATCGCCAAAAGTCGTATGCGGATAGAAGAAGAAAACCGATTGAATTCCAAGTAGGAGATTATGTGTTATTAAAGGTTTCTCCATGGAAAGTTATAATTCAATTCCGAAAGCGAGGAAAGTTAGGACCGCGATTCATTGGACCATTTAAAATTATAGCTCGGGTGGGCGAGGTTGCTTATCGTGTTGAGCTACCAGAAGAACTAAGTGGGGTCCATAATACCTTTCATGTCTCTCATTTGAGAAAATGTCTAGCAGATGAATCAGCGTATATCCCGTATAAGGACTTAGTGATTGATAATAAGCTGAATTATGTGGAAGAACCTGTGGTATTACTTGACAGAAAAATCAAAAAGCTGAGAAACAAAGAGATAAAGCAAGTGCTGATACAGTGGAAGAACCGAAAAGGGTCGGATGTCACTTGGGAGCTAGAAGACGAGATGAAAGAATGCTACCCTTACTTATTTGATGCGTCAATAAGTTTCGGGGACGAAACTTCCCAAGTGGGGGAGAACTTGTAACGTCCCATTTTAGGTAATTTTATAATTTGTGTTTTTAAATAAAATGAGTGGTAAATTAGAACTAACTGAGTTAAGTTAGTATTGTTAGTGTAAATGAATAAAAGTAACTAGAGGGACTACTTTTGCCAATTGAGAAAAATCAAATTTATATGTTAGTAGGGAGGTGTAGAACCTCCTGGACACACTCATACACACGCACGAAAGGAGGGAAGCGAGCAGGAGGAAGGAATCAAGAACCCTAGTCAAATTAAGTCGCGTTTGTGTTGAATTCAAGTTTCTAATTGTGGAATTGAGTTATAAATCACCTAGTTTCTGCATCTAACTCATAAGGTGAGTCTTAATTGGATGTTTTCTTGCTAAGTAGTTTAGTTCATGATTGGGGTGTTGAGGAGAAATTCATCTATGATCAAATTAATATGTATTGAACTTAGAATAGTATGTATTAGATGTTCTATGTATCATGTATGCCAATTTTGAAACTTGATGGTTTATAGCAAATTAGTTATATGAAATATGTTGAGTTATAAATCATGCCCATAAGGTGTTTGATGAAATGCCTCCAAGAAGTTCAAAATATGAAAGGAAGGGCAAAGTGGGAATAAAATGACCGGTGGGTCAATATAGAGTTAATTATGCTTAAACTAGTCATAAATGGGTCATATGGATTGGTTTTATACCATATGTATGTATGTGCTAAATTAATCCTAAACGTATGTTTAGGTGAAGGGAGTATTAGCAAAGCGGTGAGCAAAGACAAAGGTTGAGTTGAAGCTTGTTTAAGGTAAGAACATTAGCCTTATAACCATATATAGTCTTATCTTTATGATTTTATTATGTTTACTCTTGAGTAAATGTGAGTTGGGAATAATGACCATAAGTAATGGTTATAGTAATAGTAAGTATACATGCTCGAGTGCTTGAATTGGGTTGAAGCTACATGCGCGTGTGCATGAAATAAATATACCGGTATAGTTCACAGGTGTGTGAATCAAACCTGGAGGGGTTATAATTATATTCAGTTACGGTGGTAACATTTAAATCACTAGTGAGTGATAAACTATATTTTGGCTACTGTGTGTAAGCCTAATTCACCAGTGGGTGATAAACGTGTGGTTTGGCGACTGTGTGTATGTCAAACATAAAAATGTATAGCGAAGTGTATAGGTGTGTGATCCAAATCTAATATGCTAGTCCAAGTTAGTGAATGACTAGCTTAAAAGTAGAATTATGACCCATTTCTATTTAAATGTGAAAGTGTGATTATAGAATGGGTGATAATGTGATAGATGCAAAGAGTCGAAGCTAAGAGAGTTAAAGCTTCTAAATTGAGCAAATAGAGATGTTGAAATGGACCCGGGATCATTGAAAAGTCGAAACAAACGAAACGGGTCAAAACTTTGAGAAAAACAAAATAACAACAGCAGCAGCTATAGGGATGTAAGTTACGTCCATAAGGACGTAAGTTACGTCCTTAACTCATTGGTACGTCCTGAGCTACTGTCTTACGTCCTCAAATCAGGGGAATTAGGTTAAAGACGTAAGCTACGTCCTTGAGGACGTAAGCTACGTCCCTTGCAAAATTTTGCTTTCGATTGGTATTTTAAGCCCCCAAATCATCTCCTAATAACCTATAAAGTGAGTATAAGAGTTCTTATTTAGTTCCAATGGACTAATGTGATAAAAGTGGTTGCTTTGTAGGAATTTTCCAAGAAGGCAAAGGTGATCGATGAAGATGCTTGTGGATCGAACAATGGGTTGTTAATTAGTTTCTTTTAAACAAACTTAACGTTATGTAAATTACATAAATGTAATTTGAGGTGTGTAAACGTTAATAGTGTGTTGACGTAGTCAGGGTTATGTGTAATAGAGTTTTAAAAGTAGAGATTTTAACTGGGACCTAAATTAAAAATCTTTTACACCTCAAACATGTTTTATAAATTATGGTAACAAGGTGGTGTGTTACATGAATCTTTTTCATGTAAATCTAAATCATAAGTTATCTCATCAATTAAAGTTTCTACCCCCGAAACATTTAAGTACGGGTCTAGTGCGGCGGAACACGTAAAAACGGGGGGTAGTTCGATGAAATATTTTATAAATTTTTCTTTCATCGGCGCCACCATTGCTGAAAACATTTCATTTCTGTCTTCATATTCATGGCAATGGAATCAAACCTCCTCCTATAGGTAAGTTCAGTCTGTAACTGAGGCTTTCTAGGCGTAGGGCTAATAGCACAATGGCGGTGCGGCAACTTAATTTATGTGTCATTAAATACAATTGATTAAGTGTTAGATAACTTGTCGGCTAATAAACCCCTGACAATTTTGTAGTTGCGTTTTTAAAAAGCTCTAAAAATTAAATTATTTCTTGAATATATTCCCAATCCTCTAACGGAAACGGAACAACCCGACCCCGCATCGCAAGACCATCGTGAAAAACATGAAGCGTTTCTTTTGTCGCAAAGCACTATTAAATATTTTCCAAGTAGAATTCCATCTAGTCGGGACATCCCAATTTGGTCCTAAACAAATGGAATTCGTATCGTGACATATTTTTCTATAATTAACATATCTTTTTCTACTAGTTTTAATAACGTCACGTAACATTTTTTTGAAAGACGTTTTAAAATCTTCAACTTCAGGAACGCCAAGACCATTTTGCACAACTAAATTAATAATATGTGCAACGCATCTTGAATGAAAAATACGCCATCACAAACCGGTTTATATTTTATTTTTAATTTTTCAACGGCGGATGTGTTGTTCGAGGCGTTATCAAATGACATTGAAAAAATTTTGTTTTCTAATTTATATGTTTTGATTACAAAGTCTAAAATTTGAAATAAATTGTCACCGGTATGCGGATATCCAAATAATTCAAACGCAATCGTACGTTTCATCATTTGCCACGAACTTGGATCTATCCAATGGGCGGTGACGCAAAGGAACGATTCCGGTAAACTGTGTGGGGCGGACCAAACGTCGGTAGTTAAGTTCACACCTGTTTGTAAATTTTCAAACAAAACCTTTAAATCATTTTTGCTTGTTTCCAAAGATTTAAACAATCACATCTAAGAGTGGTGCGACTTACGTGAGTGTAGCGTGGTTGAAGAGTTTCTTGAATCAATTTTGTTAACCGAGGGTTGTCGAAGTGATCAAACGGTAATCCTTCTTGAATTGAAAACTTTGCCATTCTTTCTCGAACCATATCGACTCTGAAGTTTCATAAACCACCATCGTTTCCGATTGATGTTTGGTCTTGACTCGGTGTACTTTTCAAAGACTTGCACCATTTGGTCATATGGTTTCTCAAAGTCGAGTTTGAATCCGACTTGAAAAACGAACCACAAGCCTTGCATCGAACTTTATTTTGACCATTCGACATTTCGCATAAGTCGAAATTACACCAAATCTCTTGGTTTCTCGTTGTTGGTATAATTCTAACAACGGTAGCGACACTTGAGGATCCACCGGTTGGAACGGATGATTCAGAAGCCATTATATAAAATTCAAGAGATTGAGAGAATAGAAAGTTGAGAGAGAGGGAGCGTTTTTGCGTTTTAAGCACGTTTTTGAGCTTTTGAGTGTTGTGACTAAACCATTACAGCCACTACCTATTTATACTATCATATAAGGGCAAAATGGTCAAAAAAATTGAAAAAAAGGGTCAAAAACAGGTTCCAACGGCTATATGACCGTTTGAAAAAAAAATTAACTGTAAAAACCGGTTCCAAACCGGTTTTAACCGGTTTTTTTGAACCGGTTCCAAAACCGGGTTGGCCCAAAACCGGTTCCAAACCGGTTTCACCTAAAACTAATCCAAACCGGTCCCAAACCGCCGGTTTTTTCCGGGTTGGAACCTGTTTAGCCTGTTACCGGTTCCAAACCGGTTCGGGTTCAGGTCGGGCTTTCGGGTCGGGTCGGGTAACCGGTTCTAGTGTGCACCTCTACCTGTACTTATCTACAATGCATGTGGTTGTGAAAAGTATTCACCCCTCATCAAAATAAAATTATTATTATTATTTTTCAAAAATGTCACTTATCAAACTTTGAAAAATTTAAGAGGTAACTTTTTAATATTTTTAAATACTTTTTTTACATGCAAGCATATGGGAATTTTTTACATGCATGAACGTTTATACTTTTTTACATGCATGCATGAACTTTTATACTTTTTACATGCATGAACTTTTATACTTCTCAATAATGTTTTTAAAACCGGACCGGACAGTGAACCGGACGTCTAGCTTACGGTTCAACCGGTCGGACCGGTTCAACCGGTCGGGCCGTATATAAGAACTAGATAAAATTATAATTATTTTTTTATAAATATAAGTTAAATTTACAAAAAAAAATAAAAAATTATATAAAAAACCGGTTCAACCGGTCCGGTTTCCATTTCAACCGGTCTGGTTCCTGGTCCGACCGCCGGTTCGACCGGTTCAACCGGTTTGACTACTGGTTCAATGTTAAAACGGTTTTAAGTATCAACACATAACCCGGTCACGGGTTATGTGAATTTTACTTTTCACAATTTATTTATTATGTAAATATGTATTTTGAATTTGGTAGAACTAGTCTTTCTCATTTGTTGTAACTAACCTACATTCAGGAATCCTCCATGTATATGTACCAGATCATTGATTAATGAAAACTTAACTTTTGGTTGATATTCTTATATGGTATCAGCCAGGTTGCCCTCCTCTTAAACCTCGCAGCCATCTTCTACCATTCCTGCAACCTGTTTTTTCTTCTTTTCAACCCACCATGTCCATCGAGAGCAACCTTGAATCATCTACCATCAACACCCTTCCACTCAAAACTCAATCCCTCACTGTTGTTCACTTTCCTCCCTCCCTAAAGTTGACACCCACGAACTATTTGAGCTGGAAAACTCAGATTGAAGCCCTTCTTCACGGCCTTGATCTCTATAAATTTATCGATGGTACTAACCCTGCACCGAAACCTACCATCACTGCTGATGGTTCGACACCTCACGCTGACTACCCAGCATGGTTCCGCCAAGACCGCCTGCTATTCGGTGCCCTCGTTGGTAGCCTTTCCCCTCCGATCGTTCCCCTCATTACCAACGCTTCTTCTTCTTTTGATGCATGGACCATTCTGTCCAACACCTATGCGAACCCGTCTCGTGGCCACATCAAACAACTTCAACACCGTCTCAAACAATCGGTTAAGGGTCCTGGCCAAACCATTACAGATTACATGCAATCTGTTAAAACTATTGTCGATGAGCTTGGGATCTTAGGCAAGAAGATGGACACTGAAGACATTACTGATGCTATTTTTAATGGTCTCGATTCTCATTCGTACAAATCTGTCATTGATGCCGTACATGCTCGAGACAAACCCATCTCGTTTCCCGAACTTCATGAAAAACTCATCAACCATGAACTATCTTTAGTTCAACAACCCTCCACCACCACCAACATTCATCAACCTGCCACTGCCTTTGCAGCCCACAATCGGCCATCGCCCCGTCCCTGGACCAATCGCACTACCTCATCTTCTCAAGGTTTATTACCCACCCCTTCCCAACCCGCTGCATCAACTCGCCCTTTCCTTGGAAAGTGTCAGTTTTGTTTTGCAAAAGGTCACTCCCTTACCTCCTGTTATCTTTTCAAACACAAGTACCCTCATGTTTCCCTTCCTTCATTACCCAAACCCAACAACAGTAAACCTCAGGCTCATGTTATGACTACCAACACCACTTCAAACCCGACTTGGTTATTTGACAGTGGCGCCTCTCACCACATCACACATGACCTTAATGTCTTATCCTTGCATGCCCCTTATGATGGTACCGATGAACTTGTCATCGGCGATGGTTCGTCTCTAAATATTACTCATGTTGGTTCTTTAGTTATTCAATTTTCTAATACTTTACTCACTCTCACAAATGTTCTTTGTGTTCCTTCCATCTCTAAGAATATCATCTCTATCTCTCAATTATGCATTGACAATCCTATACTAATCCAATTTTATTCTTCTTATTTTCTTCTCAAGGACTTCCGCTCAAACCAACTCCTCCTCCGGGGACAAGCTAGTCGTGGAATATATGAACTTCGTTCTACATCACCACCTCATGCTTTCCACATGCACTTAAATAAGCCTCCTCTTTGGCACCACCGTCTTGGGCACCCGCATCCTCAAGTTACACGATTTTTGGCTTCTTTTATTCCTACTCTCAAAGTTATGAATAATAATTGTAATTCTTGTTGCATTAATAAAAGTCATAAGCTTCCCTTTCATGCTTCTACTATTTCTACTAATTCACCATTGCAATTAATATTTTCCGATGTTTGGTCGTCTCCTCTTACATCTTTTGATGGGTTCAAATATTACATAATATTTGTAGATCATTTTACAAAATATATTTGGCTTTACCCATTAAAACACAAATCTGATTCTCTCACCACCTTTCTTCGTTTTCAACGCTTAGTAGAAAACTATTTTCAAACCAAGATCAAACAATTTTTCTCCGATAACGGCGGAGAATACATCAAACTCGCATCTCACTTTGCCTCTTGCGGAATCACCCATCTCACCTCCCCCCCTCACACACCCGAACATAACGGTTATGCCGAAAGACGCCATCGTCATATCGTTGAGACGGGTCTCACCCTACTTTCTCATGCCAACATGCCTTTAAAATTTTGGCCCTTTGCCTTCACCACTGCTACCTATCTTATTAATCGTCTACCCACTACCACCCTCCAAAGAGACTCTCCCTACTTTCGACTCTTCCACACCCTTCCTAATTATCACAAACTCCGAAGTTTTGGTTGTCTAGCTTACCCTTGGCTTCGTCCTTACTCCAACCACAAACTTCAATCCCGTTCCAAACCATGCATCTTTGTAGGTTACTCATCCTCTCAGAGTGCATATCATCTTCTTGATCCCCTCACAAACAAAATCTATACATCTCGTCATGTTCATTTTGTTGAAACCACCTTTCCTTATTCTTCTTTAACTAAAACAATTGCTCCACCATCCCCCAATCCTGACACCTGGCTCAAGATTACCTTCCTTCCCAACCCCACTGCCCCTTCCCCCTCCATTACAACTCCCCCACCTAATCCTCCACTTTCTCCCAGTTCTTCCAATTCTTCTCCACCAACCAATCCTTCCCTACTCCCCCAAATACCTCGGCTCCCTCTTCTACCCGACCTACACGTGCATTAAAACCCAATCCAAAATACCACAACAATGACTTTGTCCTCTTCCAATCCATCTCCCAGTCGTTCCCTGAACCTACTACCATCACCCAAGCCCTCAAGCAACCTCAATGGCGAAAAGCCATGCACGATGAACACGACGCCCTACTTCGTAATCACACTTGGTCTCTTGTTCCACACGACTCCGCTCCTAATTTAGTCGGTTGCAAATGGGTCTTTCGTACCAAATTCAAACCTGACGGCTCCGTTGATCGTTTGAAAGCCCGACTCGTTGCAAAAGGTTTTCATCAACGACCCGGCCTCGATTACGTTGAAACTTTCAGCCCCGTCGTCAAACCTGCCTCTCTTCGTCTCATTCTCTCCTTAGCCGCCTCTCAAAATTGGTGTCTTCGTCAACTCGACATCAACAATGCCTTTCTCCAAGGCACACTCACGGAATCGGTGTACATGTCTCAACCCCCCGGTTTCGTTGATCCCTCCTTTCCCAATCACGTTTGCAAATTACACAAGGCTATCTATGGTCTTCGTCAGGCGTCTCGTGCTTGGTATGACGAACTCAAAACATTTCTCTTATCGGCTCATTTCAAACCCACTGTTTTCGATCCTTCCATTTTTGTATCTCGCTCCGCCAACTCTCCCATCTATGTTCTCGTGTACGTTGATGATATTATCATCACCGGTCCTCATTCTTCTCATGTTAATACCTTCATCACCACTTTAGCCAATCGCTTCTCCCTTAAGGATCTTGGAAACCTCTCCTATTTCCTTGGTGTAAAAGTCCTCCCTCATCCCGATGGTTTATTCCTTTCTCAATCCAAATACATTCTCGATCTCCTAACTAAGGCCAACATGAGTGATAGTAAACCGGCGTCCACCCCTATGACATCTTCGGACCTTCTCTCAACCGATGATACACCTCTCCCTAACCCAACTTCCTATCGTTCGTTTGTTGGTGCGTTGCAATACTTGTCATTAACCCGTCCAGACATAGCTTTTGCTGTGAATAAGCTTTCACAATTCATGCACAAACCCACCAACAACCACTGGGCTGCTCTCAAACGCCTACTACGCTACCTACATGGCACACTTCACCACGGTTTATTTATCCGTCGAAATTCTCCTCTTATACTACACGCCTTTACTGATGCTGATTGGGCGGGTGACAAACAAACTTATCGAAGTACCACCGGTTACATCGTCTATCTCGGTTCCAATCCGATCGCATGGTCTTCTAAAAGACAACCTACATTGGCCCGCTCATCCACAGAGGCTGAATTTCGGGCAGTCGCTTCAACTACCACCGAAGTCCAATGGATTATGTCTCTACTCTCTGAACTTGGATACAAATCCTTGGTGACACCGTCTATCTACTGTGATAATCTCAGTGCTACCCACTACTCCGCTAACCCGTTTTTCACTCTAGAATGAAACATCTAGCTCTCGATTTTCATTTTGTTCGTGAAAAGGTTCAGGCTGGGACTATCCGTGTTTACTCACATCAAAGGCGATGATCATCTAGCTGACGCTCTCACTAAACCCTTGCTTAAACACCGCTATCACCCACTTTTATCCAAGATCGGCCTTCTCTCTCGAACGTCCATCTTGCGGGGGCATATCAACACATAACCCGGTCACGGGTTATGTGAATTTTACTTTTCACAATTTATTTATTATGTAAATATGTATTTTGAATTTGGCAGAACTAGTCTTTCTCATTTGTTGTAACTAACCTACATTCAAGGAATCCTCCATGTATATGTACAAGATCATTGATTAATGAAAACTTAACTTTTGGTTGATATTCTTATATTAAGCACCGAACCGGACCATGTTAGAGTCCGGTTCCCGGTCAGACGGCCGGTCCGGTCCGGTTTCAAAGTCATGCTTCTCAAAAATATTGAACGGTAAGTTTCAATTTGTCAATCTTTTAGCAGTGTTGACTTAGTCAAACACCACAACAAGATGAAACTTTCAATTTTTTACTTCATTATTTTATCATTTGTGATAAGAAAAACAATCAATGCGTCTTTGTTGACACTTGGTAAAATCATTTTTTCAAACATAAAAATGAGTATATAGTACCATGTATCTCTTTATAGGTTGGATTAACTGGATCGAATCATTTTACTATAGCTTAAAGTTAATTATGAATAAGAATTTTAATACGCCTCTTATATATAGTACAAAAAAATAGTCATTAATGATTGGATATCACGCTTGGATATATTTAAATCAGTACCTAATTTTTATACATAGACGACTCGTTTTTCTAGTCCCATCAATCCCTTATTATTATTATTATTCTTTTAACAGCAAAACAAACCAAATTATTAATAAACCTCAGGACTTAACAAGGTGCGAAAAGAAAAGACACATTAAACATGATACAAAAGAAAAGCAACAACACAAATGCTACAATAAATATATTGCCCCAAAAGCTACACCAATCCTCCCACTAGATACTTCATTTGTTTGCCCTTTGAAAAATCCACCAAAAAGTTTTTTCATTTATGTTCATCTCACCATCTTTGCACAAGAAGCATCTCCTCCTTTAAACATTTTATTATCGCGATTAAATCATAACCTTCATGTCACCATAAAGCATACAGCTTGAACCACCTTACAAAATCATCGTGACTAGGATTGATATTGAAATTTTAGTCTTAAACGAGATATTCCTAGTAAGTGCGAGTTATTGATTCCTTATTGATAATCAAAACACATAACACACACACACACAAGTGATTGTTAATTAGGGAAGTGAGCTCTTCAAAACCATGATTATATGTAAAAAACATAAGTTACGTATATATAACCATAAGTTACGTATATATAACTATGTGTTACCATGTGTATACATGTGTTATGTAAATGCAATTCATACAAGTTATATATATGTAATTTCATTTGTCACCATCTTCAATCCTTAGAGTTTAAATCTATATCTATACGTACTATACAATAAATGAGTCAAGAGGATGTCACGTGTTATAATTATACGATGCCTCTGCATCCTTATTTCCTGCTTAAACTCATTTTACTCTACATTAGACAACTAGATTAACTTTTAATTTTAAACAACTTCATTATTTACAAAACTGAATTAATAATTTGTTTCAATTTTCATCTACATATTTTTGAATCTATTTTTTATTATGAATGATATTGTTCAATCATATATATTGAATTGTACATGCTGAAAACGATTTATACGCGAAAAAATCCAATTAAAAACCTTAATAATATATTTAGATATTTAAAGATATAATATTTGTTAACCACATGTATTTTTGATCATGTCATCGTCGCCGAAAGTATTTAAATAATTATTCGTTCCATTCCTGTTTTGATGGATTAATTAAATTCAATTTGGAAAAACTAGTTTAAAATAAATTAATTTTGGTTCTAGTTTTATAAATTTTATTCCTACTAAAGACAATAGATATTTTATAACTATCTTTTGGTTATAAATATTTAGTTTCAACCCATGTAATACATAAATTTCTAATCTAGTTAAAAATATGTATATAAGGAACTAAAATAATGAAGTTGAAATTCAGTTAAATATACTGTAAACATTAAATGTAAATAAATTATAAATTATGTGATTGTCTTGAGGTAGTTTTCACGATTTTAATTTACAAATATGATTTTTATTTAATCACTCCGCTTGTTGATTATGAATTAAGAACCCTTAAATATGTCTTAAAGCACATACAAATTAATCTTACATTTTTAAGAATTTAAACTCACATTATTTTATGATTGCTAGATTCTATGATTTCTAATATTTTATAGTCTTTTTTTAATTACTTTATCATTAACAAAAAAAATCATTCCTCATACAAGCGTAAGCAGAACTGATATCATTAAAAGAGTTGTTAGAAAAATATTTAATTAATCAGCTGCCAATAAATTAATAACATTTTGCTGCATGATTCAGCTAATCACAAATAAAAAAAGTCTAACCCTGGGTCAAACTTGTACAAAGATCCAATTAATCAACTTCATATGAGTTGTCACTAGACGAGTGATACTTATTTGTTTCGTAGTGATATACGTAACTCTATATATATCACGCCTCATTATACATAAGGTCCAAAACATTTAAACCAAAAATGAAATCAGGTCTTGAAATCTCTATGATCAGCTATTGGTCATGGTGGTGGGAAGTCGACAACGAAAGAGACGCGCTTGCTCGCGCCATACTAACCATCGCGGTCCTAGTTTTCGCCCTTCTATGGTACAAGTGGACCATACGGTTCACGAAGAAAGTAACATATCAGTTGCCACCCGGTCCCAAAGGCTTGCCAGTTATCGGGTACCTCCCGTTTCTTGGGTCCAACTTGCACGAAAGGTTCACCGAGATGGCTCAAAGATATGGGCCCGTCTTTAGCCTATGGCTCGGAAGTAAGTTCCACGTTGTGGTGAACTCCATGGAGCTAGCAAAGGTTGTGGCTCGTGAACTTGACCAAACCTTTGCTAACCGCAGTCCCCCGGTTACAGCACTAACCATCACTTATGGCGCACTAGACATCGCGTGGTCCAACAACAACGCGCACTGGCGCAACATGCGTAAGCTTTTAGTGAGCCAAGTGTTGAGCAATGCAAATCTTGATGCTTGTAAGAGTTTTAGAACAAATGAAGTGAGAGCAACAATAAGTAGTGCTTATGCAAAGCTGGGGACAGCGGTTGATATCAATGAAATCGCGTTCGACACAGAGCTTAACGTTGTAACGAACATGTTATGGGGTTGTAGTGATTTTAGTGACTATTTTCATGGGTTTCGAGAGGTTGAATTCAAGATCATCGAGTTACTGGGAGCGCCTAATATCTCTGATTTCATCCCGAGGTTATCGGGGTTTGATTTGCAGGGAAGAAAGAAAGAAATGCAGAGGCAAAAAGAACATCTTGATCGGATTCTTGAAAGCATAATTGAAGAAAGAATCAAAACAAACTCGAAAAGAATCGATAGCGTGATTGAGGAAGATGGAAGGAAGGATTTTCTGCAGATCATGTTAGAGCTTAAAGATCAGAAATCTGCTGCTGTAACATCATTTGATATAGTTCACATAAAGGCCATGTTATTTGTATGTTCTTCCTAACCTTTCATTTTATTTTCATATACTGGGTATGTATGTTTGTTTGTTTGTTTATACAGTACAACACAAACGAGTATCACAAACGGGTTTTTACCCGCTGATACAACCGTTCGGAGGATTACCAACAGATCACTGACGGATTTCACCAAAATACAGATTTCAATTAATTAACTGCAGTTTAATTGGTTGATCCAAAAAGTCTAGGTTTTCAATAATCTAATTGCAAATTTGATAGATCCAAAATCCAGGTTTTTAATTTTTTAATTGCGATTCGATTTATCTGTTGGTGATCCGTCGATAACTAAAGTTAATAATTATTTTGTTTACTACTGAAACTACACGTTTACTAACTAAATAACCGGTAACTATGATCACAGGACATCTTGACAGCAACAACAGACACAACATCGACAATGGTCGAATGGGTAATGGCTGAGATATTGCGTAATCCGAGTGTAAAGAGAAAGATTCAAGAAGAACTAACTGAGGTTGTTGGTATGGATGACATTGTTGAAGAATCTCATCTTCCTAGATTAAAGTATCTTGATGCAGCAGTCAAGGAGACATTCAGAATACACCCTCCACTTCCTCTCTTAATCCAAAGATGCCCTGATGAAACTTGCGTGGTGGGTGGATACGCGATCCCAAAGGGTACTATCGTCTACATAAACGTTTGGGCGATCCAACACGACCCCAAGAACTGGACTGACCCGTTGGAGTTTAGACCAGAGAGATTCTTGAACGGGAAATGGGACTATAATGGGAATAATTTGAAGTTTTTACCGTTCGGGTCAGGAAGACGTATATGCCCGGGACTACCCCTAGGGGAGAAGATGTTAATGTATATATTAGCATCACTGTTGCATTCTTTTGAGTGGAACTTGCCTAAAGATGAAGAGTTTGAGCTTTCAGATGTGTTTGGATTTGTAACCAAGAAAAGAAAACCACTGATTGCTATACCTTCTCAAAGATTACCTGATGCAACCCTTTACAAATGAAATGATTATGTATTTTGTTCAATAAATGAAATATCGTAAACCTTCAAAAACCTATATTGCAAGGCCTTTTAAGATTAAGAGTGCAGATCTGTACATGTGTTGATATCATTTTAATGGTCGCGTTTGTGTTGAGTGGACTTGTGTGTCGCGTTCATGTATTTGACTTTATATTAAGGTTCATATCATGTTCTGGTTCATGTCGCGTTCACCCTCAAACGAAATTTAAGGATTTATGTTAGTTTTAATTCAGAAACACTGAGTGTTAATAAATGTGTAAGATTTAGAGGGTGTATGAGTTTTTTAGTAGAACAAACAAAAACAAATAAAAGCTTTTAATGAAATATCTAATTATCATACATTGTATTGTTAGTAGTGCAACTCACCCAAATAAAAATTCATAGTGTTGACAAGTCACTGGATTGACATTTGACAATCAACAAAAATAAAATACTATTCATAACATAAATCAATACTAACGCAAACTGTATTTTATCTAGTCTAGCGTATTGATAGGACCAATGACTAATCTGTAATAATTCTCCACACAAAAGATTCACGGTGAGAGGTTCACATGCAAATACGGGCCCATCTTCAGCCTTCATCGTGGAAACAAGCTTATGTTGTGATTGACTCCACGGACCTAGTAAAGGTTGTGGTTCGCGGATAGGGCCAGACCTTTGCTAACCACAACCTACTACTAAGAGCAGTAACCATCACCTATAATGTGTCTGACATCGTGTGGTCCTACAACAACACATACCAGCGCAACAAGTGTAAGCTTTTAACGACGCAATGTGATTAGCAACACATATCGTGATGCGTCCAAACATTACAAAACAAAAGTATGATAGGATAGGATAGGGTGAAGGATCAACATCAATGAAATTGCTTTCGACACCCAGGTAAATGCTGAATTGGTGGTGTATAAACCAATTTCCCCTTATATTTTTAGGGGAAATTGGTTTATACACCACCAATTCAGCATTTTACACCAGACAACACAAACGGCCTTTTTTCAATATATAAACGGTCGTTTGTCAATATATAAACGGTCGTTTGCATGGAAGAAAACTACCGTTTGCAGAATAGTAAACGGACGTTTGCAGCTTAACAAACGGCCGTTTGCATGGTGATAAACGGTCGTTTACATTTTTTTAGTATTTCTAATTATAGTTATATTATACTAAATTGTTAAGTTTTTATTATATTAAAATTTTCTATTTATATTTATATTGTACAAATTGTTAAGTTTTTATTATATTAAAATTTTCTATTTATATTTATATTATACAAATTATATAATTATTAAGTTTTCATGTACATGTATTATATTAAAATTTCTATTTATATTTATATTATACAAATTGTTAAGTTTTTATTATATTAAAATATTCTATATAAATGTACATGTATTAACTAATCTAATCTATATTGAAACGAGTAACAGTTTTATTTCGAAGTATATATTGACTATATCTTTAAAGTCTTTCCTCGTACATTCTTTCCCACGCAGCCGCATTATTACTTTTATGAAAATTCCATAACGGCGTTATGAAGGACTATGGATATTCACCCTCTAAACGCACAGAGACATAGTGACAACCATACACATATATATAGAAAGCATTACACAGAATCCTTATATTATGTTCATGTTACAGTTTTAGCTCATAACTTTAACCAAAGTTATATATGTTTCCCAAACGGATGATAAAAATCTATTAAATAGTAGTTAAACAACTGTTATACCGCTTAGCTTAAAAAGGTACAAAACACTAAATGTCCAACTCTCGTTTCACCGCCATTACACCATCTTGCTTTTCTCAAAGTCACTAACATCATCGCTTTCTCTTATCGTCACCACCATTGCCAGTGGGAGAGGGGAGCGGTATAGCCGAGGTTAACGGGGAATTTTGAGAGGGCAGGAAGTTTTTCAAATTTTTTTTTTTTAATCGAAAATGGAGGTATAATGGTAAATTTGAAAAGTTAATAACAAAATAAACGACCGTTAATTTCAAGACCACATATTTTATTCGTAAGTTAATAAGGAAGGTAAAAGATGTTATTTCTCAAACTTAAGGATTAAATCTGTAACATATTGCAGGGGATCATCCGTGTAAAGATTCCTATTTATGATTATAATTAGAGTAAAATGTTATTTTCATCTCTGACGTTTTGTTGAATTTTTCATTTCAAATCAAAAAACTTTTTTGTCATTTCAGTCACTGTAGTTTACCAAATGTTGTTATTTTTATCCACTCCACTAACTCTGTTAAGATCTCCATTAAATATAAGCGTGTTGGCCCTTTAGGATCGTTAGACTCTTGATTATGTTCTTGAATATGATACTTGAGAGAATATTACAAACGTATGAATTGATATGAATGTTGATGATGATACAATGTTACAGACTCTTGACAACTATTTATACCTATGTTGGTAGTTACCATGTTTCGGTCTTGCCACACTAGACCCTTATACATACATAAACTTTACATACTTAGACACAACTATATTTGGATTAAGATAATTATATTTTCAACATTCCCCCCTAATTTTTTAATCCATGTCTTCAACATCTTCTTCTTTGATCTCTTGAACTTTCTCTTTAACACGAACAAGCTTTCTTTTGTCTTCACATTTCTTTTATTAAAATCTTCTCCAATTTGTGTTAATAAGAGAACTGGATCTTCATCTTCCATTATGAGATGTGATTCTTCTTCTTTGTGTTTTGGTTTAGGACATTCTGCTGCATAGTGTCCTTGATCACTGCAATTAGAACATCTTATCTTACTTTTATCAAATGCGGATTTGTTTTGGTTCCTTGGATACCTTTTCCCTCCTTCATAGTTATCATCATTTCTTTTAGAGTTTTCATATGACATAGTTTCTCCTCTTTCTTCTTGTTTAAATCTATCACGGCCTCGACCACGTGATGAATAATAACTACCTCTTCCACGACTTGACTTGTTTTTTTGACGGGTGAATAAAAGCTTTTCTTGATTGGCCACTTGACCTTCATTCAATAGATTTGTTCTTTCTTCAAATGCTTTTAGTCTTCCAATTATTTCATCTAGTGTTGTAGCTTCTAAATCAATGAACTGTTCAATTGTTGCTACTATTTGGAAAAACCTTTTAGGTACAGAGCTTAGGAGTTTTTGTACTAAAGTTAGTTGATCAAACGTTGATCCCAGACCACTTGCTCTAGTTACGATACTATTAAGCTTTGAGGTGAATGAATCAATAGTGTCTTCTTCTTTCATCCTTAGTAACTCAAATTCAGTTTTGAGTGTTTGAAGACGTACTTTTTGTACTCGATCCACACCTACATGTCTTGTCTTAAGTGCATCCCAAATTTCTTTTGCACTTTCATACTTTGCAACTTGTAACGTCATATCTTTGGGTAGTGCTTGGAATAAATATGCAATTGCCGTCATATTCTTCTTTTCATCGGGTTGTGTATTAGCACTAGGTTCTATCATTTCCCATAATCCATTTGCCTTAAGTATGGTTTTCATGCGAATTGACCATATACTGTAGTTTGTCGATTTCAAAACGGGACATTGGAATTAAGAAAATGAATCTTTATGTATTACCATTACGTTTTTGTTGGTTCCTGTCGACAATTCTTCTGTCATCTTGACTTTGGTTTTCTTCTAACAACAAACTTGATTCCTCAAATATAACTTCCTTGACAATGTAATCCTTTAACTTTGAATTCTAACTTATTGTGACGTAACCAACGAACAATACTCGTTTTCTCAATCTTCTTTGGACACAGTTTTCTTCTAAAGTAAAGTAATATTCACAATTTCTTTGGTCTCCTTGACTTAGATTTGACTAATAAATCCAAATGATAAGAAAAACTTATATTTTCTTTTTCCTTTTCTAGTGATTTACGATCATTTTCTTTTTCTTTTAACAACCCATTTTTCCTTTTGACTTTAACTCTCCATTTTTCCCAATTTACTCTTCCACTTGAAATAAATTAAGATAAAAAATCCCTTCTTCTTCTTTCTTTTGAAACTTACGATCAAAATTAGGGCAAAATCCCCTTTTTCCTTTGCCTGAGACTTGCGAACACCGGGAACCCCTCTAGTTCTCTGATTCTGGTTCGCTAGCAAGCAGGGTTACCACCCTCTTCTTCTGGTTCACGGTTGATGGTGGCTACGCAAGCGGTATTCTGGCTTTCTTCTTGGTCCAAGAGCGATGACGACAACAATTCTTCACAATCGTTCTTTCTGGTCGCTTGGTTTTCAAATACGACTGGAAATCTACGCTCAATCGGTGGAAACGGTTTCTTCCTCTCGCAACCGTGACCGGTATGTTTTCTTTCTTTCTTTTCGTACCGTTACTGAATTGATTTTTATTCTGAAATCAATTTTAGAATTTTGTTATGATCGATTTAACTGAATCGATGTTGTCTTCGAAAATCAATTTTGGGTTTCTCTGATACGGATCGATTTGACTGAATCAATTTTTTCCCTGTTCTGAATCGATTTAAACTGATCGATTTTTTTATCTTCACTTCTCTGGTCTGAGTCGATTTGAAACGGAATCGACTTGTATTATTTCTGAATCGAATTTACAACACTGAATCGATTATTCGGATCGATTTGTTGTTCCTCTTTCTGAATTGATTTAACAGAATCGATTTTTTCTTCTTCTGAATCGATTTAAACGGAATCAATTTTTGTATTTCTTTGATTCGTTCACTGAAATCAAAATCACAACGCGGAATCGATTATCTGATCGATTTGTTGCTTCTTCGATTTAATTTGTTCTTGTATTCTGCAATCGGTCTGAATTGATTTATCACTGAATCAATTTTAACAACGCCGAATCGATTATCGGATCGATTTGTTGTTATCGGAATCGTTTTAACCCTTCTGAAACGATTTGTATGAATCGATTTACTCCTGAATCGATTTAACAACATGGAATCGATTATCCTGATCGATTTGTTGTTCTCTGAATCGTTTTGGGTCTTCTGAAACGATTTTGGTTTTCTGATTGCAGTTTCAAGAACAAGTCACTGATTAGATTCGAGCCTTAGGCTCTGATACCAATTGTTGGCCCTTTAGGATCGTTAGACTCTTGATTATGTTCTTGAATATGATACTTGAGAGAATATTACAAACGTATGAATTGATATGAATGTTGATGATGATACAATGTTACAGACTCTTGACAACTATTTATACCTATGTTAGTAGTTACCATGTTTCGGTCTTGCCACACTAGACCCTTATACATACATAAACTTTACATACTTAGACACAACTATATTGGATTAAGATAATTATACTTTCAACAAAGGGTATTTTAGTATTTTTCAACACCCTAGTTATCCAATAAAAATTAATCAATTAATATTCAATTAAAACTAAAAAATATGAAGGGACTAGTGAGACCGGACACTTCTATTTAAAAGTCTCGATTAACTGTAACTCATGTTGTTCGATTGAGGTCTGCTGTGATATTTCAATTAATATTCACATTTGTTTTGATGTGTACTTTTATCTGATTGAGGTCTGATGTGGTATTGAGGCTTGCTGTTGTCACGCTTTGTTTGATTAAAGTCTGCAATTGTCGCGTTTGTTCGAATGTAACAACAACTGATCTCAATGAAACAAAATATGACAATAGTATATCTCAATCGAACAACGGTGCACGTTCGAACAAAACGTGAAAATCCATTAAAATCTCACATCAGACCTCAAGCGAACAACATGAAATAGCGCTAATCAAAGTTTTTAAATTGAAACGCCCGGTCTCACTAGTCACTTCATATTTTTCTTTTAGTTTTAGTTAAATATTAATTGATTAATTTGTTTTAATGGATAATTAGGGTGTTGAAAAATACTAAAATGCCCTCGTATTTAACAGAGTTAGTGGAGTGGATGAAAATTGCAACATTTGGTAAACTAAATGGCAAAAAATAAATTTTTGGATTGAAATAGCATATTAAACAAAATATCAGGGATGAAAATGACATTTTACTGTTATAATTATTAGAAAAAATTGAACAAACGTCCTGTGGTTTGACCACATTACAAGGTCCTCATATTTTGATAATTGGAAATTTCATTTGCAATTTTTAAAATTTAAAGCCTAAACTTGCAATGGTCAAACTACAATTATCATTTTTACACTTTCTCTATTTATAAGAGCACGTATGCATTATTAGCGTTGTTACTTGCAGTATGATAGAATCCATTATTGTCATACAATAACAACTCTCCACAAGTTGCATATCATTCATTCATTTGTAACAAAAATGATATCAGAAGTTGGATACAAGATTAGCCTCACAATCCTCACCTGTTGGTCATGGTGGTGGGAAGCCAACAACCAGCAAGACAAGCTCGCTCGGACCACGCTAACCGTCTTCGTCCCGACACTCGTATTCGTATGGTACAAGTGGAGGTTATCTTATTCCCAAAAGGGCACGACTCGCTTGCCACCAGGACCCTACGGGTTACCCATTATAGGCTACCTCCCGTTTCTCAGCTCCAACTTGCATGAACGGTTCACCGACATGGCTCACAAATACGGGCCCATATTCAGCCTGCAGCTTGGAAGTAAGCTTCATGTTGTGGTTAACTCCATGGACCTAGCAAAGGCTGTGACTCGTGAACAAGACCACACGTTTGCTAACCGCAATCCTCCACTCACGGGACTTATCATCACTTGGGGTGGGATGGACCTTGTATGGGCTAACAACAACACACACTGGTGAAACGTGCGTAAGCTTTTAGTAAGCCAAGTGCTCAGCAACGCGAATCTAAACTCGTGCCAAGGTTTTAGGACACATGAAGTGAGAAAGACTGTTAATGAAGTTTACACTAAACTCGGGACGAAGATTGATATTAAAAAAGTTGCTTTTGATACAGAACTTAATGTTGTGACTAACATGTTATGGGGCTGTAGTAAATCTAACGAAGGGGACGATTTTGGTGATATTCTAAAAGGGTTTAGAGAAGTTGAGTTCAAGATTATCGAGCTGATGGGGACACCGAATATCTCTGATTTTATCCCATTTTTATCGCGGTTTGATCTACAGGAATGCAGCAGGAAATGCAGAGGCAATTGGAATTCGTTGAGCGAGCTTTTAACCATATTATTGAAGGAAAACTCAAAGTGAAATCCAGCAAAACCGATGATGCGGTTGGTGAAGATGGAAGAAAGGACTTTCTTGAGATCTTGTTAGAGCTCAAAGAAGAGAAAATGACCCAAAAGCTTTTAACATCATTCATATCAAGGCCTTATTGATTGTAAGTCTTTACTTCCTTTTGTTCTTTATACAACTATGAACATGGGCCAATGGGGAAAACAGCGTAAACTAAAAAAAAAGATGTTTTTTTTTATAACAGAACATAGTGGTTGCAACCACAGACACGACATCAACAATGGCGGAATGGGTGATGGCGGAGATTTTGCATAATCCAGATGTCATGAAAAAGGTTCAGGATGAACTGACTGAGGTTGTTGGTATGAACAATATCGTCGAAGAATCACATCTCCCAAAACTAACATATTTGGATGCAGTGATCAAGGAGACATTAGACTACACCCTCCATTGCCTTTCTTGATCCAGAGATGCCCGGATGAATCTTGCATAGTTGGTGGCTACACGATCCCAAAGGGTACCATCGTGTACATCAACATTTGGGCGATCCAACGTGATCCACAGAACTGGACCGACCCGTTAGAGTTCAAGCCCGAAAGATTCTTAAATGGTAAATGGGATTACAATGGAAACAATTTCAAGTTTTTACCATTTGGGTCAGGGAGAAGAATATGCCCCGGGATTCCCCTCGGGGAGAAGATGCTAGTGTATATATTAGCATCCCTCTTGCACTCATTCGATTGGAGCTTGCCTACGGATGAGGAATTCGATCTTTCTGATGAATTCGGATTTGTGACAAAGAAAAGGAAACCACTAATAACTATACCCTCTCAAAGATTAAATGATGCAAGCCTCTACTTGTATTAGAAACTAAGTTATTTGCTAAATAAGATATGCATGTTTCTTTCCTTTGAACTTAGTAAGTGGAGATTCATCCATAATCCATAACTATAAGTTTTTGTAAGCAAAATATGTTCTTCCCTTTTTGTTTGTAACAAAGTTACAGTAATATTTTATAATAATACCAAGTGTGAATCTTTTAATCCTTATCATATAAAAACATTCATGAAAAACATGACATATTTACAATATTCAATGAGCCTATTCAATGTCCAAGAGACATCATTGTCCAAATTTATAAAATGATGGGTGCAGTTCTGTATCCTGCGAGGTAGAGGTAAGGTTTACTCTCATCCCACCCTTCCCAGACCCTACTATCTTAGTGAAATTTTACTAACTTTGTTTGTTTGTTACAGGTTATCCATACCAATTGTTTGATATGTGATCCCCTTAATCTCATCTTGAGTAAATAATTAGTTCTCGACACGACTTCCATTTAAAATTCAGGGACGATGGTTACAGCGGAGTAGTGTTAATGTTATAATTTAACTTAAGGAGGTTACTAAAGAAGTTTATTGATGGTTGAGTCATAGTATTGGTTAATATTCATTTTCTAGTTTATTGTAGGTTTATGCTTTGAGTTTGTGCCTAATTAGATAGTCATGTTATCATCAAAGTCATAATGGTTAATTTACAGGATCTAAGAAGAGAATTCGAAACTTCACAACTGACTATATTTATTTATCTCTTACGCCATTGCCTTGCAACACTTTCACTTCTTGACTCCGCAACTAATGCATATGCAACGACTACACTACCATTTAGCATATAAGTGTTAATCTGTTTTCTTGCACCAGAAAACAAAGTCGTCGACTCTTCCACAACTTTGTTTTATCATCTCCCTAACTTCATATGACAACCAACTTCTTCAAAAGTTGTTCGCCACCAAGAGCATCGACAATTCCCTAATACACTAGCACTGCCCCTGTTCATCCTCCATAATCCAAAGTCATTCTTCCTATCAAATTTCCCTATATCAAATTGGATTTCTGACAAAGAAAAAGAAGCCACTAATCACTATACTCGCTCAAAGATAATCAGATGCAAACATCTACTTCTAATAGATTATAAGTTGTTTGATGCTTATTTCCTTGGAACCTGATAAGTGAAGATTCATCTACAAGTCTTGAACTTTTTGTAAAGAAAATATGTTCTTTCTTTTATCTGTAACACAATGGCACATGGGTTTAATTCCATATGCAAGAAAGATAACATTTATATTAGCACATTTAACCAACAACCATGTATGTATAATAGTCTTTAAAATTCAGCTCTTATATCACTCAGGACTTGCATCAAACACCTGGTGTGCATCTTCTAGTTCTTATCATGTAAACACATTCATGATAAACACCAAATAATTACCAGATTCTATGAGCCAAATCAACTTATTAGAGATAGTATTTTACAAAATATTAGCATGATTTAGAAGCTATACAGATACATTGAATGAGAGAACAGAGAACTTACTTGATATGTGATGATCTGCATTTGAGCTTGATTGAACGATTATAGTAGAAATTCTTCTACAATTGATAATCACTCAAATGACTTATGCAACGAATCGATTCTCATTATACATAATTAAAGTGTAAAGATTAGACTTTACATGGATTATAGTGTAATTGAATGAGTTCTGAATGTCATTTCAATAGTCAAGTATATTGTTAGTTTGTTATAACAAAGTATGAGTTCTAAATTACTAGTTAAACTTCCAACTATATTGTGGAAAAGTTATGATATAAAGACATAGTTTAAGAAAAAGAATATAGATTAAACAAGTTAAGTCGGGAGCTTTCCTCTTAAAGAGGAGACCCTGGATTCAAACCCAGACATAATATAAATTAATGTAATTTAACAGTAAGAGTAGGAGTATGATAAATTTATCATTCAAAATTCTATGTTCTTATTTCTTAATCTGCTATTATCTATCTTAAAGTAGTATGTTGGTAGCTACAATCTTAAAGTACAAATACTAAAGTCCATTGCACAAGTAGCTTATGCAACTTCTGTTCTATATATTTTTATTCTAGCTGATGAATTATTAAGTTAAATGCAATTGGGTTTTGAAGTTCGAAAAAAAAAGTGGTAACATTGTAAAATAGTAATTGACTTTCAAAAGTGTTTCAATTAGGTAACTCAAGTTTTAAAAGTGTTCTAGTTAGGTCACTCAGTTTTTATATTTTATATAAATTAAAAGCCTTAACAAGTTTTTTAGCATGTTATATTTTTTGTTTCAATTAGAAAATATTTTTTTCTATCTTTTGATGCTGATATGGAACGTTGACGTAAATTTTAGGTATTTTTTTTATTTTTTTCATAATTAACATGTTTTTTTATTTTTTAATATAATTTGTATATATTGCAAATTCTGACAACCACGTTTTCTCCACCGTTACTCACTTGACATAAGAAAATTAATGATAACTCGATTTGATCATTTGATGGTCCAATTTGAGAAAAATATACACGAGTGACTAAATTAGAACACTTTTAAAACTTGGTTACTATTCTATGACATTTTCCCTATATAAAGCAATCTCGGGCTACTAGTAACTTGGCAAGTGCACTTGACATCTTGCGTTTTTCTATTTGATTTCTTTTACTTGTAGCATTTACAATGACTCACACATTAATATTCTTATAATTTAACTAAAACTTATATTTATTCTTTAAAATTTGGTTATTTTCTAAAAAAACTCACACAACTTTATTCCCGTATTTATCCCCTATAATAATCTAATAATAATTATTTATTCATTTCTAATTATTTTTTCTTTCTTTCATTCGTAATAAACATATAAATAATTATATGGATTGAATATTTACTTTCTAAATTTGGGATTCACTTTAGTTTTTTTTTTTAATTCAAGTTTGAAAATAAGGATGAAGAATAGGATGTAGTGAAAATGAGATAAAATGGGAATATTTAATAGCTTTTGAACAAATGATGTCTGTTATTTTTTTAATATGTTAAATTTTGTAAAATTCAGTTACGTTTTAATTACTATGAAACCTTTTCTTTTTACTTTTGTAAAACTTGATTTAATATACATACTGCATCATCACCATTATCATTATTTCTTTTATTTTCTTTTTAACTTTTACGAACTTTGCATTTGCGTTTTGTTAAACATTATTTTTTTAGTGTTTTCGTGGAATACGTAGAATCTTTCGTGCTTTAGCGATTAGTTTTCTTTTAAACTTCGAAATGCATGGATCACAATTTTAGTTTGATAAGAAGCCATGGTTAAATTAGTTATTTGAGAACCAAACTTTTTGTAGTATCTTATGCAGTGGCGAATACAATAGGGGGGCAAAAAATGGGTCAGTCCTATAACGGGTCGGGTAAGAAAAGACAACAAATGATTATAAAAATATATTAAATCACTAAATATAAGTATAAAAACAACGCTAGTTAGACATATTAAAAAGAGTTCATATTACATTTGTTAACTGCGTTTTCATCTTTTGGAAATGCTCAATACATCTTTATTGCTAACGTTAACAAGTTTATTTTTCTCTAGACCGATATGGTTGCGTAAGTTTTAGTAAAGACATGTTAAATGAATTTTAACAAGTTTTTTTATCAGAAGCTTCTCTGGCCCCTTTCTCGCAGCTAACTAGGGGTGTTCAAAAATATCCGAATCCGAATTATCCGAAAATTCGAAATTCGGATATCCGAAAATTCGAAATTCGGATATCCGAAAATCCGAAATTCGGATTCGGATAGCGATTTTCAGAATTTTCGGATATTTCGGATATCCGAAATATACAAGATATTTTTATAAAAATTTAAAAATATTAATTAAATATTTCGGATATTTTTAGATATTTCGGACATTTTAATAAAAACTTCAGATATCCGATAAAAACTTCAATAAAATATTATTATATTTTTATAAAATTATTAGATGCTACAAATTTTTTTTGAATTCGAATACCCGGACGGGTATCCGAATCCGAAATTTCGGATATATTTAAAATTTCGGATATCCGAAATTTCGGATTCGGATAGTGAAATTCGCTATCCAAAATTTTCGGATATTCAAATTTAAACAACCCTACAGCTAACCACCACTACACACACATTGCATCTACCCTTGACCTTATGTAAATCTACTTGTACATTTGATTAAAAAAACCATAGTGGATACATATTATATAACTAGGTTACAACTATCGTGTTACACAGGTTAAAAAAATATTATTTGTTATAAACTTATAGTTTTTTTTAATGAAAAAATGTATGTTGAATGTTATCAGTTGTTACTAAATGATGAGATATAATAAATATTTAAGAATTATAAACTACAAATAATGAAGATTTAAGAGTTATAAAGTTATATTTTAAGAAAAACATATTTGAATGTAGCTACGATTTTGAGCTTCTATGTAAAACTATAAAAAAATATCACCTAAACAATAAAGCTTTTTCGCAAATGCGTTGCAAAAATTATAGAAATTTAATAAAAGTAACAAGTTAGTCACAAAGTAGAAAAGATATTTAAAAAGAATCATGTTTTGTCGAAAACGTGTAGGAAAAAATAAAAAGTATAATAGAAATTAAAATAACACTCAATTGGAAATGTGTCGCAAACTAAATAATCAGTTAAGCAAAAAATTAAGCTAATAATAATAGTATCTTTTAAAATACAATTAACATAATAGTGATAATTAAGAGGGTGTATTAGAAATACTTATGAAGTTATGACCCACTTTTTAATTTTTTATTATTATTAAACGGATTTGAAAATGTGTTGAAATTAAGTTGTGCCGCAATTAATCTGATATTTTATTACGAAGAAGATTCTTGAAAATTATCATTGTTAAAAAATCTCATTTCTGTTGTTGGAGTAGAAACATAGTGTCAGCACTAGCCGAACCACTAGCCGACTCACTAGTTGAGTTTTTTTTTTAGTTTCTCTTGATTTGGATCATCAATTTCTTCATCAACAACCTTTCGTTTGAAAAAACGATCAATAGTTTTTATCTTTCCCATGATAGATCAATCTAAATTTAACATAACATCAACATTCAATCATCAATTTAAAACCCCTAAAAACTAAAATCAAGCTTCGATCATTCATAACGAAATATAACAATCAAATACATGAGATCCCAAATTCCCAATCAAAAACCCTAGATAGTTACATTCAATCAATTATAATTTATAAGTTATAACAAAACTTAAACAATAATTCAATCATTCAACCAACATTATTAAAATAATATCACAAAATGTTTGACATTAAATTGTAATGTAATATACAATTTTAACAAAAACCGAATCTCGTTCGGTCCGCATAATTTGTTTTTTTTTTCTTTTTCTGAAGGACGAAAAGAAATTATCTATTCTATTTAATACCTTTGGTCGGTGGAGTTCTTCTGGACACTTCTTCTTCTTCTTCCTTCGGTTCCCGCTTTGCTTCCTCCTTGCTTCTGGACACCTCTTCCTGATCTCGCGTCGCTTGACATCCACAACCCGACATCCGGCCACCAAACAACCACAACCCGACATCGTCGCTTGACATCCGGACCCCCACGCCGATTTCTTCCCAACACAATTACTCCCCCGAAGTGGGCGACACCGGCGCCGATGAGCCGCCTCGAACCCTAAAGCGCCCGCCGCTCGTGTGGACTCCACAAGGTGGTTCCGGCTGTGGTGGTGCTCCGGACCACTGTTGCGCCGTCCTCAAATGTCTGGTACGCTTCTTCCCGATTATAGGGCTTTCCTCCAATTCATAGGTTGTGTTACCTGTTGTCAGGCATTGACTGAAATTGTTGTTGTAATCTGCTGAGATTTTTGATTTTGTGTGTGTTGTTGGTCCTGGTTGTTTTAGGGTTGTATTTGAATGTCGTATCGCTTTGTTTGGAATAGAGTGAGTGAGCTGCTGTTGTGTTCTCATATATCGAAATTGGATTGATTTGGGTTTTTTTGATCTTCTGCGTGTTATGCTGGACTGCTTCTCTGTTTCGGTTTCTCTTCGATTTTAGCAGTTGTTTTATGGACTGCTTTTGGTTATTGTAATTTTGTGTGTTGGAGTTAGGAACTTGGGTTTCTTTACATTGGATAATCACTCTCTGGTATAGCTTTTATAGGTTTGGGTTGTTAGGTTGATTAATATGTTCTCAGGTAGATAGTAATGATCTTCTATTAACCAAGTAAAAGACTCAAATTTATTTTAATGTACGGTGAGCTGTCAATGTAAGTGTATTCTGCAGACTTCATACGTGTAATGTAATGTTCTCAGTTGTTTGACAGAAACATTTTAATTTTTTACTCTTTTCAATTCATACATCTTCTATGCCATTCATCAGCTAAATCTTGCCTCACCTACTCCTTTCTTCCACAGCATCCTTCGTTTTCGATCATAGGTCAGGTTTGATTAACAAAATGCTCAAATGAGGTTTGATTTCCTTAAACATGTTTCTGATGCTATATTATGAAGGTAGAATTGATTATAGTGAATTATTCCATGCAACTGATGAGAGTATACCAAAATTTTTTGCTTTTTTACAACTATTTACTATTGAAAATTTAGTTTTCTATTGCCTATAGGGGCATTTTTTTTCCGGATTTTACTGTTAAGTTTGGTACCTTTCATGCTTACTATTTTTGTTTTGCCTCTGTTTAACTTAATCTAATGGTGGTTTGCATTTTTTGCTGTAATACAGTGAATAACCTATCTAAATTTGGGTTGTTGAAAGTAAGTATTTTAATAAGATACTTTAATCTCTTCACCTTATCTAATTGTATGAGCTTTAAGAGTGAAAATGCTTTATAATATACATTCATATACACTGGCATATTATGTATATCCTTTTAATTTGATTTTTTTATAATAGGAAATTTTGTGATGGCATTGCTTTGAGGTATACATTGGGCTCATTTTCTATAAACGACTTGTAGAACAGTGGCTTAAGACCTAATCCCCTTTCTTGCACCTGTTGATGGTTCACAGGTTTTATTTTACTTATAATTGATTGCCAAGTATACATCTTTTGACTTTGTGTAATTATTGGTTTTGATTGGTTATAATAACTGTGACCAACACAAATTAAAACTCATTTCCACTAATATGACACTGGTGATCCGATTTATACGCCCAATTTTGGTTTATTTTTCTTTAGCTCAGTTCATAGATTGTTATGTTCAAATCGCACATTATTCTAACAGTTTTTGGTGTATTTTCATACGTATATTACTTTGTTGTTCAATAAGCGAACTTGATTATCCATACATGGCATAGGAGTCAAATTTTGTTAAGCTGGTTGTTGATGTTTGATGTGTTTGAACTTTTGGTGGATTTGATCATTTAGAGATGAATTTCTTTAAAGTTAGAAGTTATAAGGTTGCTTTTTAAAAGACTAAAGTTATGGATAGCTAAGAAATTGACAATTATCAGAATGATCTGTTTTTTTTTTTGTGCATAAAATCCTTATATATTTTTCCCGAAGTTTGATTGTTCTGACCATAAATAATCAGTTTAGTGGCACACTCATGTAGATATACAAAAAGAGTTTTATTGGACATTCAGTTTAGCCAACATCTTCACATTGGGAAAGTTTCATCATTAATGTTACATTTTGCTTCTTTGACTAAAGTTACGTTAGATTTGAGTGGCCTAACAAAACTTATTCTGCCTCATACTTCCATTTCTTCTCTTAAAGTAAAGTTTATCAAAGGTAATTATTTTCTTAGATTTGTGTTTTACATGCTTTGTTTCTCATTACATCATGACTTTTCCCTGCAATATGTCACTAATGTCATGTTATTTGCTTGCAAGATAGATAATAAAGTTCATTTCTTTGATAACAGCTTAAACAGCTTCAGTATGTTATAGCTGTATGAATATGATAATCATCCTACGCATTATATTTTCTGTTATAGTAATGACTGACTTATATTCCTACAATTGTTTGACTTTATGCTTTTTTAAAGTCCTTCCATTTGTTAGTTGGTTCTGTGTAGATGGTGCCGGTGGTGGGTTTTCTGGTTGTGGTGTTCATCATGGTGGGATTTGTTGGTGGTTGCGGTGGTGCGTTTTCTGGTTGTGCTGGCATTTCGCATCCTTATTGTTGCCGTTGGCTGTCTTTTTCCTTTCGAGATTATCTCCTATTTTGGATATCCGATGTGCTGGCGTCGATGATGCTAAGCGAATGCTTATCTGAGACTGTTGTTTGTTGTTGTCGATGATGATGGACATGTCTTCATCCGAGACCATTGCCTATCGTTTATCTGTGATTTTTTATGAGAACCGGTGCCGGTTGCCTTGGCTTGGCATCCATTTTCGTTATGCAGCCGCAACCGAGTATCAGTTCAATTATTGCTATACGTGTATTAGAAAGTAATCTTGGTTGGTTATCTTATTATGTTGTGAGGTAGTTGTTCATTGATGTCGATGATGATGAACGAGTCTTCGTCTGAGACCATTGTTTTCGATTCAGTTCTGAATTTATATGAAAACCGGTAATAGTTTCCCTGCCTTGGCATCCACGATCGGTGTGCAACCACAACCTGGTCTCGGTTTAATGATTACCTTAGCGCCGGAAAAAACTGTTAGATTATGACTGTGATGATCAATACATAAATCTAAGCCTCAGTAAGAGAAAAGGGGTTTGTTGTGTTTCAAGTGGGTTTTCTAGGTTTTAGTGGAGGTGTCGGTGGCGGTCGGCGATGATGATGAATCTGTCGTTGTCTGAGTGAATCGAACGTAGGTTGAAACTTACCGTATCTTGGCGGGGTAATTTCCGGAGGTTTCGCGGTGGAAATTGGTGTTTCTACCGTTGAAGCAGCCGTGATGTTTGCAGCCATGGCGGTTTGTTCATCTTTGTTCTGATTATCATTATTAACAGATCTGAGCCTTATTTTGTTCTTTTCATTGTTTTCCAGTTAGTTTTTTCCGATTGTAATTACAATATATGTTGAAATCGATACTCTACAGACGCGATTCATATTTAGTTTCTTTTGTTTGGGAAGGAGGCTCCGGCGAGAGAGATTGTTGTTGATCTCTTGCCATGTTTTTTCAGGTTATGTTGATTTTCTTATGTGGGTTACTTGACGATGAGTACCTATTCATCTGAGATGGATCTTTTGGGTTTGTTTTATGATTTGGATGAGGTCAAACCTTAATTTGTCCCTAATTGCTACTCATTTGTTTACGACTGCTATTGTCGATTATTGCTTATAAGTGGTCGATGATGTTGAACTGTTGTTCATCTGAGACCTGCATTCGGGTGCATGATGTTGAGCGCACGCTCATCTGAGACGTACTAAAAGGTAGTTGTAAATGTGTAGTCCTGTTAACTGCAATCAACAATCAACCACCAGTAGCATATCGGAGTATTTGATTGACATGCTTCCGGTTGGCACGTTGAAGATTTTCTTGATTCTCCGGCGAACATCCCGAAGGTATGTCACCGTTTATCTATTTTAAGTTTAATCAACAGTTTCATACACCCTTTTGATTCAATTGAAGAAATTGCAGGTGGGTGACAACAATCCGGGGCCGAGTAAAAGGCTTTCCTCAGGTTCCGAGTAAAAGGTTTTACTCCGATTTACAGGTTTGTACTCTCCGTTTTAGTTCCCGGTTTGTGTATTTGGGTTTTTATCACGTCCAGGATGCTCCCGGAGGTCTCTCTTCTTCTCTCTCTCACGTTTATTAGCTTTATCTCTATAATTGCGATTTACTGTTGTACTGTATGTCTCTGTGTGTATGCACGTGTATGATTTGATTGTGGTTATGCGTTTATTGTGCAAGTATATGTCTATAATTCTGAAGAATTGTAATATGTTTCTATATGTTAATGTAATTGAGTAAAAAGCTATTATGATTTAGGGCTATTGGTGAAATTTAGGGATTAGTTTCTAGGAGAGTTAGAGTGTCTGTAACATTAAGACCACGAAACAGCGAGGAGGTCGCAACAGATGCTGATTTTGCTAATTATAGGTTATGGGTCAGCTTGGTGACATTGGTTGTGGGTCAAAATGGATGACATTGGTTATGGATTGAAACCATTGATATTTGGTATAGGTCAGCTTGGGTGATATTAGTTATGGCCCAGAATGGGTGATATTGGTTATGGCCCAAATGGGTGATATTGGTTATGGCTTAAAATGATTAAAATTTGGTATGGATCAACATGGGTGGTATTCGTTATGGGTGAAAACAGGTGGCATTGGTTATGGCTCATAACAGGCGCATAAGTTATGGGTCATAACGGGTGGGATTAATTATGGTCAAAACGATTGATATTTGGTTTAGGTCAAAAGTGGTGGTATTGGTTATGGGTCAAAAAATATGGAATTGATATGCTCAAAATGAGTGATATAGGTTATGGGTCAACTTTGTGGTATTGGTTGTGGGTTAAAATAAGTAATATTGGTTAGGGGTCGAAATGGTTGATATTTGGTATGGGTCAGCTTGGGTGATATCAGTGATATTGGTTATGGCTTAAAACTATTGAAATTTGGTATGGGTCAACATGGGTGGCATTGGTTATGGCGTATGGGTGAAAACGGATGGTATTGGTTATAGGTCAAAACGGGTGGTATTGGTTATGGGTCAGTATGAATGGGGTTTGGTATGGGTCAAAACGGGTGATATTTGGTATGGGTCAAAATGGATTGTTTTGGTAATGGGTCAAATGAATAGCGCAGGGTAATTCAGGTGGTGGTCTTGGAGACAACATGACCAGATATACAACACACAACCATTGACAGTCATGCATCTTCAACCGGGTTAGTTTGTTATTATGTAGTTTTTATGTTTAGTTCTGTTTAGTGCAGTGGTTTAGCCAAGTTGTAGTAGCTTTCTTTCACTATTAATCTCATTACGTTGGATTAATATACAAACAACAAATCCCGCGGCATCGCGCGGGTATGTTTGCTAGTTGGAAAACAAAAGTAAGTATTCGCAAATCTTTTTGTTGCTTTATCTATATGTCACGCAATTAAAATTAAGTTATATATTTATCTCTGGAATAACTCAATCTTCATAGATGGCCCCTCTTATTTTGTTATTGTGTATCTAGAAATGATAGATGGTTTCTATTTATTCGTTGGAAGTATGCTCAAAGGATTGATACGAATTCAAATAAGATGCTACTGTCAACAAATATTATATTACTAAAGTCATAAATATTTAATAATGTAATTGTCTAATTGACAACATGATTTAAGAATATGTTCGTCCTACCCCTCCTATATTTATTTAATTTACTTATCGTCCATTTCTTGAACCCGATGGTTGTATATGATATTCAAATTTGTGTTGTTTTAACCTTTTTTTTCTTAAATTTTTTTCTGATTTATTTATTAATTAAGCTTCATATTTTGTTTCATATCAATCACATACACAAAAACTTTCATATTGTTTATGATGTCCAGTTATAAAACTGCTCTGACCATACCAATAACATTATGGGGGAAGAATCACGCTAATTAAATATGTTTTGGATAGTCTTCCAACTTTTTATTTCTCCTTATACTAGAAGGGTGTCCGCGCAATGCAGCGGGACGACATTTTACATTTGACACGTGCATTTAATATTTTGTTATTCTTGTAGTAGTTTTACAAAAGTTTATTATGTTTTTTTCTAAGCTAAAATTTAAAACAATAGATAAATGAGTTCTGCATGACGACTTGTATATACGCATTAACTTATTGTACCTAACAAAATACAGATCGTTTCAGCAAAAAGTTTACACCAAAATGTTTAAAAATAAAAATAGGTTAAGTTGTAGTCTCAAAAAGTTTGTGTCTGCCTGCACCCATGTATCGCGGGCTGAAAGCACCCAAACATCTCGTGTATCATTCACATGAACACAAACAATGACCACTTTTCCTTTGTATTTAATAAGCTTCCACGAAGAGTACGAACAATAAGTAGCCATTGATGGGATTGGAATAGTTCGATATTTGTGAGTAGAAGAATCAATTCTGAGTATCTGATTATTTTCTAGGCCAATGTAGATACCCCCTCTTGCTACAATGGCCTCGTCATTGGTTCTTGTAGTCTCCAAGCCCAAGCAGCCAAGTCAAATATCTCGAAACGATATGTCATACATACGACAGCGCCCCTTTTAACATTACTGCAAGAAAATAAAACTAAAATGTTACATTTGATGACAATTAAACGTACGACAGAGACTATGCATACCTACCCTATGACATATAAACTTACAAATACACAAGTATAGATTTCATATGGTACAACACACGTTTGGAGGCTTGATAAACAAAAACAAACATACATTCTTTTAGGAATAGACAAACGAAAGATCTTGTAATGTAACGGACGTGACCCTAATGTTACAAACGTGACTTTTGCTATAGGATATTTCAATTTTGGATTTAGAATAGCACGCATATTGTGACTTGCAGGCTTAAACAATGCATAAACAGATAGTGGTCGGACCCACAGATGTGCAATCTCTACCACTAAAACACCTTGTTCTGATGTTGCATGAATTATGGTCCACGGTGCCATATAACCAATATCAAGCGATCGTGAACCAGATGAAGCCACAAAATGTATCTGGTGACGACCTAAGAAGTTTGGGCACTGAACAATGAAACCTGCGAGTACATGATTTTCTATTTTCTGTTGCTCCAAAACATATGCATCGTAGGATAGTAACTCAACTTCCTTGCAAGTACATCTAATTGAACTCAGAGAATTCAACGATGTTTTTGCCAGTATTTCCGAGATAATGTTCGAATCAAATAGGCGAACCATTGACGGAGGCTGACCGCTGGTAGGCTTACAAAGCCCCATCTAGAAATAAAACACGTAAATAGTCAATAAAAGTACAAACAAAAATTAATCATATATGGGTTTAATTAGCATGAATGCACTCAGATGTTTTGTTTTATTATTAGGGCCCGACTTAATAACAAAAGGTAATAAACTGATTTAGTTTTATTCATTTCTTGTTCATTAAAGTTTAGTTGTTCTTTTTCATGATATCTGCTCTTTAATTTCTTTGTAAAAAGGAAAATTGGATAGTATATCAAGTAATTTACCTTTCTTTCATTAGAAAACAATAATATGTAATGCTGTTGATGATTTATATTTCTATGTTTTTTATAAGGTATTTTCACAAGAAAATGAAGAAAACTGACTATTATCCTACATTTACTGTAGTGCTGCAATGACTACAGAGACACTTGAAGAAGTTGCTATCAAGAAAATAGGTGATGCATTTTGTTAACTAAACTGTTTGCCAAATGGACTTTAAGAGAAATCAAACTTCTTCGGCACATGGATCATGAAAATGTGAGCTTTCTTACTGATGTTTGTGGTTGATTGTGCATAGAAATGTTTTTAACCTAATTTAAAGTTAAAATTATCCAGTATGCTTCTAAGAATCAAAAGTGCTTCAATTAAGTCGAGTTAATAATTTTGTAGCTTGTGTCTCTAATACAAGTTTGTGGTTTTTCTAGTTATAAACAAAGAAACCAATGAAACATCTGGGATAATTGGATTGTTAAAGTGTTATTAAGTTGTGGCATTATAATGTTAGTGGGATTGACTACTATGGGAATATCTAACATATTTACTTATTTCCTACAGTCTGGGCATATTACACGCAACATGACAATATATTATATGCATTGACGGAAGGCGAACAGAGACACTCACAAAGACGGAGGTAAGTCTGTATAATTTAATAATCTAAAAGTGATCGTTGAATTATAATGGCAATACAAGGGTACATGCCTTGTCCGGACTATTACGTCTGACTATGACTTGCCGTACCATGCATTGTGCATTATCTCATTTCAATACAAAACACTTAATAAAAATTGAACTAATATTAAAAATTACATACCTCACACTCGCCTTGATTCCTCATTTGCTCACACGCTTTGTATAATGGCACCACTGAAATATATTGAACATTAGTTTATTTATATAAAATAATCAAATACCACCATATGGATTCCATAAATATTTAATACTTGCATTAAATGAAATATATCGAACATGAGTCTCCATTATTTTGAATAAGTGCTTAACGTTTAGAAGCAATGCTTTGAAAATAATTATACCTTCTAATTTATTGATAATTTTTAACAACCTAAGAGTAACGTACGGCTGCCATTAACAAATATATCTTTTTTCACCATAATGTGTGCCACTACGGTGTCTTTGAATAATCATATGAACATCAAACTTTAAAGGTACCATATAGTTCCACATAAATTTAATAATTTTCATTACATGTGATGTAACGAATATTAGTGTTACTTGTTAACAAAAGGTTTCAGTATGTAACTATTACTATATTTTTTTGAATTAGTATTCCTTCTTATATCGCAACTGGTTGCATATCAGATATGCATTTATTATGCGACAATGAATAGGACAAATATTTAAACTTTAATACAAAAACACAAAATAGAGAAACACACCACACGATTACTAAACATAAAACACAAACGACAACATACAAAGTAAAACATCCTGATAAAACATGACTGACCAAATTCTATAGAAAAAGATAGAACTAATATAATCTAAAACCTGATAAAATGCTTGCACGAAGACAACATAAAGCAAACAGAATTTAACCCCTACACAGACCTAGGACGGTTGCGACTGAAAACCAACACCTTTGGAACCTTTAGGTTTTTGTTGAAAGTTTGGAGGGAGTCTGTTATATCACCGGAGTCATCATCGGAAGGGTCAAAGTCATAGCTGTTAACATCACAACTTTGTTTGTCGCTATCAGGTGTTGTAGAGGTTGCATCAGGCGTGTCATCTGAACTGTCAATCTCTACAACCTCATCTCACTTCCAATTTGACAGATTTTCAGCCCTCTTTTGCTTTTTTCTTGCCTGGGAATCCTGATAAAAATTAAAATCAACATACAAGAGGAACAAAGGGTCAGCCAACAGGAACTATAAGCAAAAAAACATTAACTATTGTATATACATAAACAAACAAATCACCTCAACACCAAATTCACGATAAAGATGGGACACATAGGACCTAAGATATTGTGTGTAGCTAAGAACATCTAAACTCTCATCATCCATGTGCTGTCATTAAACAAATGCTTCCATTAGAAGACCCAAAACAGAAAACATAAAGACGTTATGAAAGATCTTCAAAATAATGAGCAAACTTTTGATATTTTGATAATAACTCACATTCTCCTCACGAGCGGGGCTTTTGCTGGATTTGTTGTCCATTTTGGAATATCAGAATTAATGATTGAGACTTTTTTCCAAGATGCACTAATCTGCCCTTATATAGGCAAGAATAGAATGCAACTGCCCACCCCACTAACTTTTTTTTGCCAAATTGATAGGAATTATGACCAACAATTTTTGTATGAACTGTTTGCTTTAACTGCAGGTTTAAACAGCTTGTTTTAAATTGCTTGTTTAAACTACATGGTAGTTTCTGAGTTAGTGGGTGACATTGATAAAAATAAGGCTGATTTAAATAATTGAAAACCACTGAAATTTTTGTTTTTTTGAATTTATATAAAAAATCAAGGCCATATAAATTGCTAGACTTGATAAACATATTTCAGATTATCCAAAGTAACCATTTCACTATGGGTAAGGGAGTACAAAAGACGACTAATTATATATTGTTGCAGCGATTGATATTATGCAAGAAACCAAAAAAAAGTATATAAGAATATGCAACGTAGTTTAATTATATATATAAAATATGTAGTAAAAATAAGATACCAACTTTTGCTCACATTACAAAATCTTACCAGCTTTTGAAATTCACACTTGAAAAGCTGATTGAATCAAATAAATAGTTAAAGAATCGAAGAAAAAGCTGAAGAAAAAAAAAAGAAATTCCTCATGTGGAAAAGGTTTTCCTTCTTAGATCAACCCCAAGATTTTAAAATTGATTTAGATCTTCACAAAACCATTTGGTTTTATCGGATCTAGAATAGATAGGGACATTAGTGTTTAATTAATTTTGATGATGACTATTAGTGGTTTAAATATTTTATTGTGTTTTATTTTATTTTGTATTTTTTGTTTATAGTAATGGTAATTAATGATGATGCAAAACATGGCGGTTTATAGACAAAATCAAAAACATGTTTATTTCAAAAAGTTATACATTTCATATGGTCTATAAAATGTTAGTGTTATATATGAATTTTGTATCACACAAAAAAATTGACATTTCATGTAGCATACAAAGTTTTACTGTCTCTAATATTATTATAAGAAACGCAAGTTCTGATCAATCAACCCAATAGGCATTTTTCAAAAAGGTAATTCAATCAACACTTCATAATTATAAGAAATATAAAATATCAATAAAACTATCCATCACACCCATTACAAAATAATAGCAACACGTTTTTTTCTGGTACAAACGTGGATATATTATTAAGTAAACTATAAAAGTAACGGGTGTTGTTATTTAGACCTTATCCTATAACATTTCAGTATATAATCATTAAATACTTATATAATCACTCATTAGTTATAGTTTATAAACGTTTATGAAGAAATTATGTAGTCATTTAATTTTTTTAAACTACCATTTTAAGGTAAGCTCTATATATGTTACTTTAATATAATTTTTTATTAGAAGTTTATGTTATAAAAATTTCAGTCCATCATGCTTCGACTGACACGAGTGTATTACGTATATATTATCAAATTTCATAAACATTATGTATTTTGATATATTATGTTAACTATTTATACTTTATAAAATATTAAGGTACATTGGAAGGAAGTTGTTATTTTATGTATTTTAATTATTTAACTTATATAATCTATACTTTTTGTGTTCCTTCTCCTAGCATATTCTGAAATTAACAAAAAAACTTCTATCTCACCTAAATTAATACATTTTCTTAAAAACTTAGAATTTTTAAAAATAAATAATAACAATTATATTGCAATTAATGTATGACACTGACGTGAATTTCTTTCATTCCTACAATTGATATTTTTAACAACGCATACAATAAATTACTTTATGTAAACACCGAACATTTAAATCAGTGAAACATAATCAAAGGATATAAAACATACTTATATTTAAAAAGCTTCACGTGCGATACATAAAACTATGATCTAACCATATGGAAAATCAGACGCTAAAAAACAAAACATCAAAGAAAGTCAAACACTTATTAGCAAATACATGGCACTTCCTCTTTACTTGTAGACCAATTAAAATTTTTCTTTTTTGCACGACTGCTTCTTTTTCTTTTGTTGGATCGTTGGCACTGATCTTCAGTGGGTTGAGTGGTATGGTTGGCTTTGGAGCACCTACACTGATTTGCATTGTAGTACCACTCGATCATACTAAGGTAGCGATGGTATGTAATCCGGACATTGATGGATCCGCTGAAATTACATGCCATTGCCTGTACAATACCAGACCATAAGTTGTTTACTGAAACCTGTTGATACCCACCCCATTTATGTCCCCTTCAGGTTGCAGCCCTGCTGGAACCGGCCATTCAACACCAAGCTTGAAAAAGGAGAAGACCATCCAATAAACAGCCTCATAAAACACGTAGCTATACCAATCTGGGTCTGCCATGACAATATCATAATTATCCAACAACTGTAGAAACTGCACTACATCTGCTATTGATGTAATTTCTTTGCTCAATTTACTTTCACCTGTAAATAATTCAAAGGGGCAAAAAAATGTCATTTACGATATACACTATAATCATTTCATTTGATTTTGTATACCAGGATAAAACAATATATTACATCAGAATGTAGTACAATATTAAAATTGTTTTATGCTAATTAGGCTACTTACTGCAGGACTTTGGACGTGAGATGAAGCTGAGAAGGAGCTTTCCATTGAGACCTCGTCTGCCATTTGATACATGAACAAAAATACAAGAGCAACACAACAGGTAAGCCCTGCTTTTATAATGATAGCTTGTGCAACATCCACGTACAAAAATGAAAGAACAACCTAGAAGACAATGTCTGCTTTTATAGATGACAGGTCGCAATTATAGGGATAACTGCAACCCACGTTTCACAATCTGCGAATATGAGGACTGCTGTAAAACCACTGGTAACCTCCCATGTTCAGTTTTAACTGCTTAGGAACATGCAACGTGGATAGTTTATAGAAGGATATATGTCCACTGCTGAAAAAACTAATGGCAACCTCTGCTGAACTGCCATAACCTCCGAAAACCATACTGTAACCGTCAAAACCGTCGAGTTTGAAGGGTCAGGATTTATTTTCAGCCTGATCCAACGGTCCAGATTTGTATTACCAGCGGTTAGACTCACCGCTGGTAATATAATATATAATACGATACTACTCTTATCTATTCAAATATTATTATTAAGAATTTTAATATGTTGAATTTACAAATATTAAAATTTTGTAATACATGGATGTGTGTGTTTGTACTGGTTGAACAAAAATTCCATAAAATTTAAGTAACTTTTTCCAAAGATTATACAGGCTATTTTCTATGAGGACTCATTGGATCCCTAACATAAAGGATTTATTAATCTCAAAGATAAAGAAAGTGTTCGTGAGATTAAACTACATTTTACGAACACGGTTGGTAATATCTTAAAAAATCAGGCAAAAAACCTAAGGAATATTCAATCACGCTCGCTCTAGTATCAAAAATCAACTAAGATAATCTTTTGTGAGGATCACAAATAATGGAAGAATCATATCCCATAAAGTAAGATGATGGTGCTATCATATTATACAAAATAAAAGATACATTATACATCAAGAATTTCTTATCCTTAGAACACTTTTAATAATAATTTTTTTTTAAAGTCGACTCTATAAATATCATCCTTCACTATGAAAGTTGGTGTGCATTTGTGAAAATCCGTATCCTACATTATTTTCTCTTTTATAGCTTTACCCTTGGAACATTGTTTTAGAGGTAAGTGTTCTTTGTTCTTTATGAAAATCTTTTATCGTAATCTTTTTCACTATATGCAATTGGGTTTACTTTAAAAAATATCCAATGAAATTCGATGCATATATGCCTTTTGAATGTGTTTGTCAGGGATTGAGCACGTCAATTATCTCTATATCTAATATATCTAATGGTACAAAAGAAAGGTGGTAAGTTTTGCTTCTTTTAAAGATTATAGGTTAATCCCTGACATGAATAAAAATTACTAACTTGATATTACTAAGTTACTTAACACTAACTAGTCGTTCAAAGGAATTTTTTATTTGAGCATTTTTTTCCAACGGAATTTTTTTTGTCTTGCAAGAAAAATGGACAAGTAAATAAGTGTGAAGTGCATGTGTGTGTGGAATTGTCGTCATGTCTGGCTAAGTTTGTTCGGCTCAGTTTTTTTTCTCTTATTCAGCGCGAGATCTTCAACGAATCAAAACCTGCTAGTTTTCACTACTAGAAAACTGTTAATAGATGACGCGCAAAAGATGACGCGCGAAAAAAGATGACGCGCGAAAAAAGATGACGCGCGAAAAAAGATGACGCGCGAAAAAAGATGACGCGCGAAAAAAAATGACGCGCATCTACGCGTATCATAAATTATTTGTCATCTTTCAAAATTTTTTTAGAAAGGATGACACGCATTTTTGCGTGTCATCTTAGTGTGTCATTTTTTAAATTTTTTTATAGGTCATTACTACCCGCGTGCGACTCTGATCAATTATATTCCAAACCCCCCCCCTTCTAAAGCCCGACCTTCACACCACCCGACCTTCCACCCCATCGGCCGGCCCCTTCACACCACCCGACCTTCCACCCCATCAGCCGCCCCCTTCACACCGCCCGACCTTCCACTCCCGACCCGACGCGACCACCAAACTGCCACCACTGGGCTTCACATCGCCAGCACTCTGCAGCCCATCATCCGCCGGCACCCTGGGTACCATCGACCGCCGGCACCCTGCAACCCATCGACCGCCCGCAGCCAGCCAGCTCTCAACCGCCCGCAGCCAGCTAGCCCTCAACCGCCCGCAGCCAGCCCTCAATCGACCTCACCCCTGCCCCAATCGACCTCATCCAGCCCCAATCGACCTCACCCAACCCTCAATCGACCTCACCCAGCCCTCAATCGGCCGCACCCAGCCCTCAATCGGTCGCTGGTTTTAAAGGATGTAATCAAATTCGCTTTCATGCTCTTCTTGTTCATGGTTTGCAATTTTAGGGTTTGGGCTTGTGCTATGTTCGAAAAGTAAAGGAACCTTATGCTAACAACAAAGAACAAAAACGATGGATTCAAGAAACCCAAACAAGGTTAACATTGCAACTTTCTCTCTCAATCTAGATCTAGGGTTTTGATTTTGTTGTAATGGTTTTAGATGTCATTTTTCTGTTGGATTTTACGTTTAATGTCTTTGAGGTTATTCTGTGCGAACTTGTTCATACTGCAATCATGAGTTCTCATGTACTCATATATACATATATATATATACATATATATATATACATATATATTTATATATACATATATATACATATATATATACATATATATATACATACATACATATATATATATATATATACTCTTAGCCTTTTATGCCAGATCCTCATGTATTGTTGTTTATAGAAAATAAAACCACTAAATTGTCTTCAACTGTTTTGGATCAACTAGGTTCATGTTTCTATCAAGTGCCTTTTTCATTCTTATTTATTATTGGACTAGTAGAGATTTTTGATACACTTAGTTAATTATTTGCTTGTTTTTTATTTCCTGTTTCTCTTTCTCTCCATCGATTGTTAAAGGCATCTTTTGATGGATTTTATTTGAAGTTTCATGCATAGTTTGCAATAGCATTTCGCTCATTATTTGCTTTTTTATAATTGTTATTTCTATTTCTCTTAGTCGATTGGTAAAAGCATCTTTTCGTGGATTCTAATCGAAGTTTCATGCACAATACTCATCTTAGGATTTTTCTCATGAACAAATTACCTTTTGTTTAACCACCAAATAGGGTGGGAATGTGGGATTCAACATGTTTCATTCTTTTGTTTTTTTGCTTGTAGGTTTGGAACGTTGATGTCAGGTTTTACCAAATCAAGGATTCAATAGGCAAACATATTTCGTATTTTTACTTGATCAGTATTCTTGTTCAACTAAAAAAGAGGTTGTTGCAAGGAGTCGAGTACTGTCAGATGACAAAGCCTTTGTTAGGTACCCATTGCCCATATGGTATGCAATCAAATGCCACCTATTGGAGATCAATTACCATCCTATGTTATTCTATAGCTAAAGTTTGCAACTGTTAGCCTGGAGCTGCATAGCAAGTATATTCCTGGTGGGTCTGAATCAATTTATGATGTCGATCGAAGGGTCAGTGAAAAAACTCAAGTAATTCCTCCACTTCCAAAGGACAGGTTCTTTTGGAGTTTTAGCCATATATTTGTAGGTTGGTTATACATACATACATACATACATACATACATACATACATACATACATACATACATACATACATACATACATACATACATACATACATACATACATACATACATACATACATACATACATACATACATACATACATACATACATACATACATACATACATACATACATACATACATACATACATACATACATACATACATACATACATACATACATACATACATACATACATACATACATACACATACATACATACATACATACATACATACATACATACATACATACATACATACATACATACATACATACATACATACATACATACATACATACATACATACATACATACATACATACATACATACATACATACATACATACATACATACATACATACACATACATACATACATACATACATACATACATACATACATACATACATACATACATACATACATACATACATACATACATACATACATACATACATACATACATACATACATACATACATACATACATACATACATACATACATACATACATACATACATACATACATACATACATACATACATAAATACATACATACATACATATATATATATATTTATCATCTTGTCAATGTTAGATTTGGTACCTGTTACAATGAAGAAATGAACCATCTTACCATCACCGTTGCCTTGTTTAAATGTAAGTCTAAAAAACATCAAAACATGTATATTATTATGTGTATGCCAAACTTAGTTAACCTTAGTTAATAAGAACCGGTAGCTGTAATGGGTGAATCAATGCTTGCAAGCGGATGGCTTTGTCGTGATTTTGGTTCTGGATGCAATGTTTTTAACAGGGTTTCTAGGACTAGAGTTTCTCTTGATCAAAATGATGATAATATTCAAGTTTCAGGTATCTCATATTACTTTTTATGTCTATATGGTAATCGCTCACTTGTTATTTCTCTATAACAATTTTAATTTTCAAACTTGCAGAATATAAAGGAGGTTTGCAGAATAAAGAGGATGTATCATTGGTCTATTTGAATGGAGCCTGCCTTCATATTTAGAATGTATGAACATAAAATTTTCATATTTGATTAATTTTGTTAAGTTTCGTTTATATTTCTTGCACCTAGATTTTGTTCTCTATTCTTGTTTGGGCCTTTAAACGTGTATTGATAAATTGATTAGTTCTTTTAATTTAGGCCATTTGGTTGAGTGGATTATATATTAATACTAAACCAGATTCATTTAATGGATTCATTGAATGGAAAGTTGGTCAAAGGAACGTTTGATGACATTAGAGTAATTAATCATTTTAGCCTCTTTCACACTTTGAGTTCATCAATCCATAACTATGTTGTAAATCATTAGACTAATTAGCATATGTGATATACTAATGTGTGTGGATCACGTATGCAATTTCTCTAATCTTTATCTGTTATGCGTAATAAGTTGCAACTTGTGATATGTTGTAGGCGTTGCTAGAACAAAATGAAACTGGTTATAGCGACCAACAAGGCGTTGAAGTATCGGTGACATCTCTAATCTTCAAGGTGATTTGGGATGTGTTAACAAGATTTTATTGCTTTAGTCTCTACCGGGTTAGTACTGAATATGTTATATAATTTCTCGCTTAATCTCACAAATATATTGATTTTATATACTTCATACATGTTGTTACTGAATAACATGTATTCAGTTTTTGCCTCATAGGTAATGAAACACTTTATCATCATTATTTCTTGTTATGGTAATACATGCAAAGGTGTTAATGAAATACATTTTTGAAAGATATATATTTTTTGATAATAAATTGAAAATAACCAAGTGCATCAATGGAATTCCAAGAAAGTTCTAAACACAATAAATTAAAAATATCATCTTTGAGTTTTTCTTTTACGGCAGACTTAGGAACGAACTTGATTTAAACAACCAATTCTATATTTTGCGCAAAATAGAAACCGATTTACACTTTATTACTGTTTTAGTAGCCAAGTTATGTTTATTACCAGTTTAGTTAGCAATGGATGACCTGTTCAACCTTTAGCAAGTCATTTTTTATTTTATCTTTTTGCTTATTTTTCAAAATTTGCTAACGTGGCATCTTACTTGTAGTTTCGGTATATGTGTACATGCCATGCTAGCATCTGATTTTTCATTTGATGATTTTTTATAAATATAATTTTTATAAAACCTTTTTCAAACTTGTACACAAATTATTTTTTGATTGCAAGTAAAATCAGTTTAGAATGAGATTGTTTGCTACGACCGGTAATAAGTTGTTAGTTTGTTTACATTCAAGTAATTTGAGGTTGGTTGCCATTATTAGGAAGAAGTGTGAACTTCATTTCTATTTGATGTAGTTTGCCCCTTCTTCCATATAGCTATGCTACACTGTTGTGTCATTACCTTCACTTCCAAATTATTATTTTTCTAAAGTGTTTCTAACTTCACCATTCACGAATCTTAAAACATAGATAGCTTATTATAATGATGTGTTACTTCAGGCTATTTGCAAATCTTGTAACATAAGTAGATTGTTATTGTTCTTGGTTGTGTCATTTTCTATATGGTTTGGTATAAGTGTACTTGGTAGATACATAAAACTTTATACAGTCTAAAGCCTTGGACTCTTGATGTAAGTGTAGTCGGTAGATTCATAAACTTTATACGTATGGCAAATTTAGGATTGAAATTTAAATAACTTGTGTTATCAATGGGTTTACTGTAACCTAAAATGCTTCTGGTCACAACATTTTACGTTTGAGGTAACATCAAAGTGACGATTTTGCATGTTCTTGTATTCTTTGCACCGTTTTAAGTTTGAACTGATACAAAGAATAAATTGTGGTATTCATTAATCTATATAGGACCTATATAATTGATTGGTTATAGTTGTGATTAAAGTTCAATGTCATCAAGACAATGTTTTTTTTGCTTTTGGAACTTGACTTTACTGCTCTGGTTTTTATTATTCTTGACTTTAAATATTTTTGTCAATTAACATTATGACTCATAGATTTACTATAATGCCCTATTTGTTATTTTTTGGTTGTCCTACTTTTACAACTATGCATTCTAGATGGTTTTTTAAGTTGTCTTGTTTTCAACTTTTTACGTGTCTTGACCAAACGGGTATTCTGTATACAATCTATCATTGACCAGTTTAATTTGATGAAATTGGTTTTGTCTTAGGTTGGAGAAGGTAAAGATGAATACACTAATGGTGATTTGGATGTAGTTCGTGAAGATTGGGCGCGTTACGTATCAAATTTTATTTATATGTAGGCCTGAAATGATATATTTGGACTTGTGTTAGTATTGGTATAGGACTTGTATTAGTATTGGTACTAATTGAATTTGGACTTGTTTTATGCTTTGTAGTTGTTAATTAACAACTTTTGTAAACTTTGTTGGTATTTAATGGATTTCGCTTTTAGTGTTATTCGACAATTTGTTTAGAAAACAACAGGTAATTTATTAAAAATAAAAAAAATAAAAAATGCAGCTAATTTTATGACGTGCATTGCGCGTCATCTATTGCACGTCATAAAAACTTCATAGATGACACGCACATGTGTGTCATCTAGTTATTTATGACTACCCCTTCCTTGACGCGCATTGCCTTCATCTTTTGCACGTCATAAAATGCGCGTCATCTTTTGCACGTCATAAACAGATGACGCGCGGATGCGTGTCATCTATCATTTATGACTACCCCTTCCTTGACACGCATTTGCGCGTCAGCTGACCCCAAAGATGACGCGCAATGCGCGTCATCTATTGCAGTTTTTCTAGTAGTGTAATTTTATCTAAAAGTCATGCAAATCATGTAAAAGAAACTAATACATGATATATGAGCATTGTCTTCACGAGCAACATGGTCCGGATATCACATCTATCTTATTACAAATATAGAATTCAGTTATCGAGTTTAATTATAAAAATAAACTAAACTAAGTGTAAACCAAACAATAACACAAAATAAACTTAACTGGGATGTCAAACATGTGATAAGCAATCACTCCTGATTTCAGATATTTAAGAGTTGTACTGTTGTATATTGTATAATATATTGTGATATTAAACAAACCATATCGGTGGCAAATGATAAAGTTATAATTTTAGGCGAAAAAAATGTCACATTAAGCATGTTTGTTTCTATTGAAAAATGTCACGTAGTGTCACAGCTCTAGTATTTTTCTAGGGTTTCGATTGCAACATTTTATTGGTTTCTGATTGTGACATTATCAAATGGAATCTTTTGATTGATAAATAGACTTAAGATTGACCACAAATTTATTGAATAAAATGATAAGTATATAAAATTATGAAATGATCAAATACCGAGTAAATTAACCCTCTATTTACATTGTAATGGGTTTTGTCGTTTTTTCTAGCTTCTTGCTAGTTAATTTTTGTTTTTTATATTCTAGCGTTCGAAAATATATATTTTTTTATAAACTTGAGTCTAGGCAGGATAACTATGTTTATCATTTGAATATCTTATGGGTTAAGTTTAATTAGTATTAATAGATAGGTATCTTTCCTTTGTAATTTGGATTTTATGCAAGTTCGATAATAAAGAGCCGATTCGGTGGTTTGATCATCCCCTCGTGTTCATAATTTTCGGTTTAGGGCTCGATATCTAGCTCTCCTAGTTTAACAAACTGATATCAGAGACAGGTGGAATTGAACAAGATTAGGGGATAGTCAAGAATAATAATCAAGTCCGACTTGCGAGGATTGTTAAAAGAGTGATCAATTGTACAGATCACTAAATCCCTTCCTGTACAAGTATATTATTGAACTCGACACACACTTACAAAAACACTAATGACCATTATTTATATTATACAAACTTGCAGACTAAGTTACCCTACCCAATTTTGAATTAAAAAACTAAATCAAGATAGAATCAACTAATTAATCTACCAAATAAAGTAAATCTGGTAATAAATCAGGCTTAATAAACCAATTAACATAAAATAGACATTTAACTATTAGATAATGACAAGATTAGTCCAAAATTCACTGAATGAAGATGGTTGCGAATTACTTGAAGTAATTCACAAGGTGAGCTAACTTGAGATATCTTTGCAAGACTTTTCTTAAAAAGAACGATGCAAGGTTGCAATTACTTAAAAGTGAACTGATAGTGATATCCCAATGTAAGTTAACGTTACCACGAAGAGAGTAATACAATCGTCATAGAGAACGAGTCTGGATTGGATACCGAAGCCGCAATCACTCAAAATCTTGAAATTTTGGCACTTAAAACCATAGTTGAACCTCAAGCCAATAAACTTGATGATTGGATCGTTGATTCAGGGTGTTCGAATCACATGATGGGGAAAAGAGTAAGTTCACCAACCAGATAAATATGCAGCATCAAGTGACGCCATTTTTTGGACTACAGCAAAACGAGAGAAACATGTTACATGTGCTTAATAAACGAACATGTGTTGTAACAAATCACCGTACATAACTACACACGTTAATGGATGAATACGTTACATAATTGCAAACTCAAATGATTGAACAATTGTCTAAGATCTACATATATATCATCGACATGTGTTTATTATTATATACATGTTATTCAAGTATAATACATAATTCATGCACAAGTGCACCTATCTCAACCTTAAGTGGTTTTAGTTCGATTTTATTTCATTAGTTGACATGTCGTAACATAAAATACCGATAGAAATGCAAGTATAAAACAAAATACTGAAGCGAAATGACCAAATCTAAAATGTTTATTTGTTGCTCTACTAGTCTATATAGATGATATTATGATATTAATGTGAATAATATTTACAAAAATTTAAAATTACGAATAGTTTTTTAAAGCAAAATATTTAATCACCGACCTTGAAAAGTTTGCCAATTTTTTCTGTGTGAAGGTTGTCATCGTTAGGATTGTATCCCGGTCGAGATTTGCTTTTACATTTAGTTACTAACTAGCATGGGGTATATGATGAAAACCTAATTCGATACGGAGCTAATCTAGTAAATGAGTTAGAAAATGACAAATTTACATGACTAACTTAAAAATAATATAACTTCGGCTACATTTAAAGTTACACGATGTATAAGTAATAGAACAAAATGTCTTGACGGACTGGATCATGTGACAAACGAATACGCACTTTGTACTAACTATTAGACCTGATTTACATGATTTGGAGACCCGATTTTCAAGTCAAAGATCTTTCCCTAACTTTTCAAGTGTTAATTTATTTCCTTTCTTACGTAAGAACGTCTGATATTTAATCCGAGTAATTTACATGTTTGTGAATTAATTTTAGTTTTTCGCTTTTGAATATTATTTCAATTTTTCTCCCATGAGATTGTTTTTATTTTATTTGCTTTCATTCCAGAATTACTAGATTGTTTTTATTGTTTCTTTTACCATAAGTCTTGTAAGAATTTTGGTATAAGTTTGCTATATATTGATCGAGTATTCATGATAGAACAAAAGTACAAAACAATTAAAAATTGATAATCATTTTATTAGAGAGGATAAATATGCTTGTTTTACAAACTATTAAGATCGTGTGTATTTTTGGAAAACATTACAAGTGTGTTTACAAAATCATTACCCACTAATGTTGTTTCTTACAATTTAAACTAATGATCTTAAGTTTGAAACACAATAACGTTACCAGTTGTTTAACATTGCCCTCATATACTCATTGCAAATACGTATGAAAATGTTACTAATATTTTCCGGGTTTCTAATTGTAGCATGACCCGATGGAATATTTTTTATATATTGTTTAAGATGTAAAAAAAATTATTAAACAAATCGATAAATATATAAAATCTCTAATATATGAAATACATTGATTGATTAAATAAAAAGTAGTAGACCTATGGCCTTTTGCATAGCTTTGTTTTTTTCTCCAAAAATTTAATGCATGATTACGAAGGTCGAAGTGTATATTTATAAACTACATAAATTAAAAAAGGAAAAAAGAAATACACTTATGACTATCACATGATAACATTTAAAGGTCTAAAAGAAATGTCATAACAACAAAAGAAAATATAACAAAATCAAAAATAAATTATTTTAACATAAACACCCGGTATTTACAATAATTCAATTACGTAGACTTTTATATAACACATTCATGTATACAATATCTGAATATTATTTTTTTAAATGGCTCTTTAATAAAGTTATAACATCTTACCATCAGATCTCTTACTATAATATTTTTTCTAGAATAACGACTCACACATATATACATTTTTACTTTTAAACTAAATCAACTATTTAAAACATACACATCTCCAATTAGTTTCTGAGTCTTACTATTGAGCCACCAACATAAGATTTTTATGTTAAAATGATAACTCACACACTTATTTACTTTTACTCTTATACTATCAACTCCTGAGCTAACTCTTAGTCTATCACATGCCCAGTGTTTCACACTATTTTTCTCTAAAAAAATTTTAAATCTCACAACCATACTACTAACCGAACTTTTTTATAACAACAACTCACCCGCTTATATACTCCTACTTATAAACCACACTAACTCCGATTAACCTTCATACCTGACTCTTACCACCAGACTACCATACTACCGTGTCACGTGACATCTTACTATTACACATAGTTGCAAAACAACAATAATAATCCTAAATCAGCTTTCTTAAACACAACATAAATTGTCACTTTCCCACTTTGTCGTGTTTAAAGGTCGGTTAAAGCCCATTAATTTTGTCCTAACATGTGGCCCATTAGTTTCACCATACATATTATCTGCTTCTTCTGTAAAGACTGTGTGTTGTGTTGTGTTGTGTGTTAGATATGAAGAAATCTTATTGTATCCAATTCATCTTCTTCATCATCTGCATAACAATATTCATATATGCATATTCAACACACAAACATGCAAATTTTAATTTTAACTCAAAATCAACTTCACCCACTCGCCGGAGCACAACTCTCCGATCACGCTTCCAAAATCCCGACCACCGGTTCACAGACACTCCGTTTCACCCGCTCGACCCGTTAACCGTACCCGAGATCAACAAGATCCGATCCATTCTATCGGAGTACGCACCCTTTTCGTCGTTTTTCCCGTCCGTCAACACGCTCTCGTTAGACGAACCCGACAAGAGTCGGGTACTTGGATGGAAAGCGGGCGATCCGCTCCCGCCTAGAAGAGCGTCGGTCGTGTCGTTTTTAGACGGACGGACGCGTCTTCTAACGGTTGATTTGGATATTGGCTTTGTTACTAGTGATGTTGTTAACATCGGGTCTGGTTACCCGATGTTAACAACTGAGGACATGACAACGGCTATACAGGTCGTTTTTTCAGACCTGGAGTTTAATAGGTCTATTTTGGCTAGAGGGTGGACTTAATGATCTGATTTGTTCCCCACCTTCTCCGGGGTGGTTTGGCCCGGAGGAGGAGGGTAGAAGAATTATTAAAGTCCAGTGTTTTTCTAGCCAAAACACTCCCAACTTTTACATGAGGCCCATAGAAGGGCTAACGATTACAGTTGACGTGGACAAACGTGAAGTCGTGAAATTAACCGACACGGGTCGCGACATTCCTATACCAAAAGCAACTAATACTGACTACCGATACACGACTCAAAGCCAGTTTTCAGATATGAACCCTGAAACCAACCCCATGTCTATGGAACAACCCAAGGGCCTAGTTTCACCGTAGAAAATGGGCATACAGTGAAATGGGCCAACTGGGTTTTCCACATAAAGCCCGATGTACGGGCTGGGATGATAATATCCCAGGCAATGATTCGTGCTGATAGTGGGGAGTACAGGAGTGTGATGTACAAAGGGTTCGCTTCAGAACTCTTTGTACCGTATATGGATGTTGATGAATCTTGGTACTTCAAGTCATATATGGATGCTGGTGAATTCGGGCTTGGTGCGACCGCGATGTCCCTTTTGGAGTTGAACGATTGCCCGAGATACGCGTATTATATGGACGCGGTGTTTGCGAGCGCCGACGGTCGACCGTACATTCAACAGAATATTATTTGCATATTTGAACGTTACGCCGGAGATATTGGTTGGAGGCATTCAGAAATTCCAGTAATGGGTTTCGATGTAAGTAATAGTAATGCTTTTGTTTATTATCCTTTGAAATGATATTAATTTGGTTATTAAAGAATATAAAGAACTAACAATTTTGCAAACAATAAAAACATATAAATTATGGATATTGTTTTTAAGGTCACTTGTTTATTTATTTATTTATTTATTTTTTAATTTAAAAGTCACGGTTATATTGAATTAAAAAGTTATTTTTACACCATAAAACATGATGCTTACATTGCCTTTTTTTGCGTGCTAAAGTTTTGAATATACCATCTTTTGTTAAACACAAACAAAAACAAGCCCTCAGAGTAGGAGAAGAATTTTTTTTTTTGTTGGACGCTAATTGGATCACTGATAGGTGAATATGTTGATTATTTAAGACTTGATAGTTAAACTGGTAAACCGCAAGTTAAATAGTACTAAACCGATCACTCGGTCAGTCACATCAAAATTGATCAGTCATACCGATATTGATTATAAAATTTTCTTATATTCTCATTTAAAGAGTTGGAAACGTAATAAACTTTCTAGTTTAGACAGTGTGGGACAATTGTATCATTTTATAAAGATGGATAGATATATATGAGATGAAGCTTATATACCATTTTAAATGTGGTACATATGTGGAAATATTTTGTTGGACGTAACAATTATAATTTAATTGGCTTTATGATAATGAAAACTTATATTTTTATATACTTCTAAGTTTTCATTTTAAATTACGTTCAAGTTAATACAATATAACTTTTTCAATAGCTTTAATTATTGAATTATTTATTACGACATCTGATTCTTTAAACCGTCTCTTTCGTTGAACCAGTAAACCAGAATAATGATCAGCTCTATAGGTGTTCCGATTATAAAAACATTGAAAAATATACAAATACTCTTGTGTTAATCCATAAAAGACAATATTTTTGTGTAAAATATAGGGGTTTTTTTGTTGTACGTTTTTAACCGGATATGACATAAGAAAACAAATAAAATATTCTGGTAAAACTTATGTGGAGCCACAATATTATTATTTAGGTTAGAAAAGACAAATATTTATAATCAAATTATAAAATAAAACAAATTAATTGTAGTTTGAAAATTGTTTTGCTGAAAATTCGTTTATGTTAATTCGTTTAATATATATACTTGTATGTTCTGTGTTGTGTGTTGTGTGTTGTGTGTTGTGTGTTGTGTGTTGTGTGTTGTGTGTTGTGTTGTGTGTTGTGTGTTGTGTGTTGTGTGTTTGTGTTGTGTGTTGTGTGTTGTGTGTTGTGTGTTGTGTGTTGTGTGTTTGTGTTGTGTGTTGTGTGTTGTGTGTGTGTGTTGTTGTGTGTTTGTGTTGTGTGTTGTGTGTTGTGTGTTGTGTGTTGTGTGTTGTGTGTTGTGTGTTGTGTGTTGTGTGTTGTGTGTTGTGTGTTGTGTGTTGTGTGTTGTGTGTTGTGTGTTGTGTGTTGTGTGTTGTGTGTTGTGTGTTGTGTGTTGTGTGTTTGTTTGTGTGTGTGTGTGTTGTGTGTTGTGTGTTGTGTGTTGTTGTTGTGTTGTGTGTTGTGTGTTGTGTGTTGTGTGTTATATAATATGTTGCCTTGCTATTGTTATTGCGTTTGTTAACGAGTCGGGGGTCTCTCTGGAAGCGGTCTCTCTACCTATCAAGCTAGAGTAAAGACTCGCCACCATTTACCCCTCCCAGACCCTGCTTTTGAGTGGGATATACTGGGTTTATTTGTTTGTTTGTTTGTTCTTGTTAATTCGTTTAATAAAGAAACGAATACAAATAAAAAACTTTTTTCGTTAAGTTAAACGAATAAACATGAATGGAAGTCGTGTTTGTGAACTTTTGATGATATATTCATTTGTGTTTGTTCATTTAAAGTTTTAATATTTATTTTATTATTTTACTAGCTTTAATTTTAATAATAGAATCCCTAATTATACTATACGTATTTTCAATATATTCCAATTAATCATTCTTAACTTCAAATTATGTTAAAACCTGACAAAATTTATAATTTATGTGTTAATTATAATTCTATCAAATATGTTTGGATAATTATATTAAATTTATGTTAAAACTAGACAAAATTTCGTTTATGTACATAAACATTTGTTTGTGTTTGTTTGTTTGTCTATGTTTGTGTTAATTTATGTTCGGAAAATGTACGTGAATGAACGAACATGAACAAAAAATCGTATTCGGTAAGTATTCGTGAACGTTGCATGAGCAGCTTCATTTTCTTAATTAGCAAATACGAACATGGTTTTGTTCTTGTTTATATTCATTCAGTTCGTTTACAACCCTAATTGTGGTGATGTTAAATAATCAAGATTTAAGACGTGCATTTGTTATTGGTACTTTTTTAATTAATGTTATTATAGTAAATGTTACTGTTTCTGTTATAAACACTTTTTGTTTCAAAAATCAGATAAGAGAATCGAGGCCAAAGGTGACACTTGTAGCTCGAATGGCAGCATCCGTTGGAAACTATGATTATATTTTCGATTGGGAATTTCAAACCGATGGTTTAATCCGTATTAAGGTATTTTGTACTTATATTTCGTTTTATAATTAAACTATGTTTTTAATCACCTTTTAAAGGTAAATAATAAAAATAAGTTATACACGGCGGATTCTTGATTAAACGACAGGTAGGTCTATCGGGTATGCTAATGGTGAAAGCGACTCCATATGAAAATTTACACAATAGCTCCAACATTGAGGACATGACGGGGACATTAGTATCAGAAAACGTGATCGGTGTTGTTCATGACCACTATGTCTCGTTTCACCTTGACATGGACATCGATGGCCCAAACAATTCATTTGCTGAGGTCAATTTGGTCAAAGAAGAGACGCTACCCGGTCAATCTCCTAGAAAAAGTTACTTAAAAGCGAAAAGAAAAGTGGCAAAGACGGAAGACGATGCCAAGATCAAGTTTAAGTTATATAACCCGTCTGAATTCCATGTCTTTAATCCAGCCCGTAGGTCAAGATTGGGTAATCCAACGGGATACAAGATCGTGCCTGGTGGGAATGCGGCTAGCTTGCTTGATCGCGATGATCCACCACAAATTCGGGCCGCTTTTACGAATAATCAGGTATTATATTATAGTTTCATTTGAGAAGTTCACTACATAACCAATTTAAATATAAAGTTGCAAGTACTATATAAAATACTTGTAAATATTGTTTTAACTATGATACACAAAATGTTTATGTACAGATTAAACGTTCACTTTCTCTCTCATACTACATCTAAATCAGCACTGGGTCTAAGTGCATACATGATTTGTACTGTATTTTGTTACGATTGGTTATGATTTGTACTGTATTTTGTTACGATTGGTTATGTATTGAACGTGTCCTAAAATTTAATTAAGGAGAAGTTGAAAGTAAGATGGGTTTTGTAAATGTTACAGATTTGGGTGACTCCACGTAACAAAAGTGAAGAATGGGCTGGTGGTCTTTTGGTATCTCAAAGCAAAGGAGATGATACACTTGCTGTATGGTCTGCTAGGTAAGTTGGGCTGGGCCCGTTGATGATAGGCCCATATTTTTAAGATCGTTAATATAAATCTTAAGACGGATCAAAGCTGCTAAAATGAGAACGTCATGGGTTCAAGTATCGCTTTAAGCAAAACGCTCAGTGTTGAGCTAGTGAGTTTTTTTAGCAACGGGTTTCCTCCTGATGGAGTTGGGGGTGCGGTCCCAGTTGTGAAAACGAATAGGTGGACCCAATGAAAATAACACCTATCATCCGAATCAGGGTCGTACATTTACCGTTTGAAAAAAAAAACTGTTAAAATGGGGTTAAAACACACAACGACAAATAAAAGCATTCACCTCACATTTTCTATTTTTATTCTTATCATATATTAAAATTACTATTTCTTTTCTCTTTTTCAATTAAATAATATTTTTTATTACATGTATCATTATATTTTCTCTCATTCAGTCGTAAGTCACGTTTAAAAATATTGAAAAATTTATAAGGGTGGAATGGTGATTCTATAAATATAAAGATGAACAATAATATTTTTTCTCTATTGTATTCATAAACATTTACAACCATTTCCTAAAATATTAAAAACACACTTACATAAATATAAAAACGTACTGTGAATGCTCTGATAATAAATAACATTCAATATCTTTTAAACAATTTTGTTAGTGGAAAATTTTTAGTACCTTTTGGGCCTCATATAAACAAGATAGAATATTTTTCTCTTTTGTTTATTATTTCTTAAAATAAATAGAATAATATTTTTTTACATATATTGAATGTTTTAAAAACCGGGCTAGATGTAAAACACGTAATTTAAAAGCCAGTTGTTCCATCAAAAGGAGGAGGGACGTAGTAATTTCCTGTCAGGTTTTCTTCAGGTTTTTCCCTTGACTCGCATGTTCAAACTGGACGGTTTATTTGTGTAACACATTAGCTAAAAACTAGATAAGTGGCATTAACGATTCTCGATTAAAGCGGTTGATAATTTATTATTATTTCTAATTATTCTCTTTATCACTCCTCTAGAATTCTTTGGTCTATTTAGTAAACTTGATTTCTCTTTTTATTGTTACAGGAATCGTGAGATTGAGAACAAGGACATAGTGTTATGGTACACATTGGGTTTTCATCACATACCATGCCAAGAGGATTTCCCGGTAATGCCGACGGTTTCGTCAAGTTTTGAATTGAAACCCGTAAATTTCTTTGATCGAAATCCGATTCTTAATGCAAAACCTACCTTTGAAAAGGATCTACCCGTGTTTTTTGCTGCTAGCTCTTATTGATCCGCTTCTACTTGTCAAAATAATGTATCTTGTTGTTATCTTCAAATGTCACTCTCTTGAGTAAACAAACAAACATACATAGTGGAATTTACACACAACAAAAGACGTTAATACGATCTTAAAAGTGTTGAATATAGGTACACTTTTCCTTTATCCTAGAAGATAGAAAGACTACTACTATTAAACACTCGACTTTTGAACACGAAGCTAAATTAAGAGACACTTTGATGGCATAATTTTCTGGTGTGACTTGTAGGCTTATGTCTAGCATATGATCCAATACATTTCTTTTAAAAAAATGGTGTCCAAAGGAATTATTTGATCGTTTTCTTCTTTAAGATCACCCCTATGTTGAAGAGTGTGGTTTTTTTATGGCGGTTCTAAGTTAAATGGTTCACTCGTTTTATTTATTACTTTTAAAACAATCTCAATATTTTCTCTGATAAATACACCAGAAGTCCAGAACCTACATCTGTACAATTTTAACCTTCAATATTTTCTTCGTGAGTGAACGGGTCACACCCAGAAGGTTACCCAAATTAAAGTTGATAAAAGAATTAAGACAATACAACGGCATCAGAAATTGATATAAACTGAACCGAGCACACCGTCTGGAAAACTAATGTAAATTGGACCGACACATAAGTCTGGAATTTGACATAAACCGACTGGCACATAGGTCCGGAAATTGACAGTCCTAGAGCGGTCACGGTATCTAGGCTGTTACAATTGAAAACCCCATAAAACTAATTGACGAAACATACTCTCGGCAATACTGACAAGATATGAAGGATCACATGACATATGGAGCAACGACATCATTCGCTAAAAGGCATAAGAGGGGAAATGTTTGCCATTGTGGGTAATGCCCAATTTCTCAATACACCCATACATGTTATACTTACTCTCACACCGGAGTCGGGTCATAAAAAAAAAACCTCGAGTTCCCTCCCTATGACAGGACTAACGGTTGTTACATGCAGAGGTCGTTCATCTCACCTATATACCATTCACCTTGAGAAATTTGGGAACTACCCCGCTTGATAAACAGATCTAGGCGCCATTCAAGTCTAACTTTTTTTCACAATCTTAGACGATATTTTGTTGATTGATGGTTGATTTCTTATTATGGCTAGCCATGTCAGTGAGGGTCATAGTATTCAATCGGTAATGAATATACGAGACCCACCACTTACTTTACCGTTACACACCCTATTCAACCTCGAGTTTCATGTTAAGTCTTGGTTCAATCGTAAGCGGTTCGACTCGTTATTGAACCGGTTCTTGATCCGGTTCAGAATTAAACTCGATGACCGGTTTTCCTTCCGGTTTACAAAACACTGACAGTGTGTTGCATGGAGGTGGGTTCGCTAATGTTAAGATTCAGGTTGCGGGCCCACACTTGGTCAGCTCTTTTGTCAGAGGGTAACATGATTCTTTTCTCACTCACGTGTCCTCTATTTCCGTTTTTTGTTTGAAACCCAAGTAACCAAATATAATCCCTAAAATATACCATTTTTACAGGTTTATGTGGTGGTTTAGAACTTGGATGACACACGTACTGAATAAAAGAGAGCATGTGAAATGAAAAAAATATTCATAATTTATAGATCTTTAAATTATATTTTGTATATAATATTTATATTGTATTTATAGCATTACCATCTTTAATTCTTTATCTAAGATTAATAGCTTTAATTTCTTTGTTTTAGGATTTCAAAGATAATTAAAAATTTTATTAAATCATAAAAGGTAGAAATGTAAAAATATCTACTAATTGATGATTAAAATTATTAAAATATTAATAATTATCAAGCTTGTCAAACATTTGTAATAACTTCAACTAGTGATTAACTCGCTAACCAAGAAAGCAACCATACTTGTATTATCACCATCTCTGAACCTTAAAGGAGGAACAATCTGCCTCCTTGGTCTATCTTTTGCTATACTAGACTCACCAGCAGGAATTTTTGAACTCTGCTGTGTGTTACTTGAACCATTTAGTTTCTCTTCTTCGTTAAACCTTGGCACCTTCACAATAGGCTCCACCTCAATATCAACACCCTTTGATTCATTGAGATCATCTTTAAACTTTCCTCCCACAACATCTTTGTAGAAAACATCTTCTCTGAAAGCTACTACATCTCTGCTGACAATACCTTTGGAGTTCCATTATCTAATCTCCACAGCTTGTGCCCTTTTACTCCATCTGGGTATCCCAACACAACACACCTTTGAGCCCTTGGATCAAGTTTACCCTGACTTACATGTGCATAAGCCAAAGTACCAAACACCCTTAGATTACCGCAATCCGGCTGTTCTCCTGACCATACTTCTATAGGTGTTTTCAAACCTATAGCAGTTGAAGGAGATCTATTAACCAGATAAGCTGCAGTTGTCACTGCTTCAGCCCAGAAACCCTTTGGCAGACCAGAGCTAATCAACATACACCTCACCTTGTTTAGTAAAGTCCTGTTCATCCTTTCTACTAAACCATTTTGTTGGGGTGTTCCTGGAACTGTCAAATGCCTTCCAATCCCATGCTTCTTACAATATTGATCAAACTCCTTATTACAAAACTCCAGCCCATTATATGTTCTGGGTTTCTTAACCCTCCTGCCAGTTTTGGTTTCAACCAATGACCTCCACTCTTTGAACTTTCCAAATGCTTCATCCTTGTGTTTTAACACATACACCCAAACTCTCTTGGAAAATCATCAACAATAGACAGGAAATAACTAGCTCCTCCTAAATATTTGTGTTTTGTAGGCCCCCACAAATCTGAATGAACATAGTCTAAGATGGCTTTAGACTTATGTTTGCTTCCTACAAACTTCAACCTATGAGCTTTGCCAAGAACACAATGCTCACAAAAATCAATGCCATCTGAATTCACATCAACAAGAATTCCTTGTTTCTTTAATTCCATTAGCCCCTGCTCACTTATATGCCCCAATCTATGGTGCCACAACTGATTTATTTTATACACCTCAGTTCCTACGGCTGAATTAGCACTAACACTTATCTTACTATTCAACAAATAAGTGTTATTAGCTACCCTTGTGCCAGACAAGACCACTAAAGATCCTTTTAACACCTTAGCCTTCCCATTTTTAAAAACTACATGATGACCTTCCATTTCAAATGTTCCCAAAGACAATAAACTTTTCTTAAGATCAGAAATGTACCTTACTCCCTTGAGCTCCACCTTCAACCTATTATTAACCTTGATTTCCACTGTTCCAATACCCACTATTGAACATGGATGATCATTGCCAAGCTTGACTACGCCAAGGTCTTGATATGTCAACTCTTTGAAGTACTGTTTCATGGGTGTCATATGGAATGAACACCCTGAATCTAACACCCACTGAGCACTACTTTGTCCTTCTTGAACACTCAACACATCAAAACTTTCATAGCCATCAGATGAATCTAGATCATCTTATGTACATGACTATTTTGACTCTTGTATGCATTAGAGTCCCTTTTCTTCTCCTTCCATTCTAGACAGTCTCTTTTAAGGTGTTTCTCAGAATTGCAAACAAAGCATTTTCTTTTGAACTTGATTTGGATCTTGACTTACCCCTGTTCTTAGATCCTCTAACTTCAGTTCTTCCTCTTACAAACAACCCTTCACCACTATCATCCTTTGGATCCGCTCTTCTCTTTAACTCTTTGGAGTTTAACGCTGCAAGAACCTCCTCCATGGTGAGTGTTTCTCTCCCATACATTAGGGTATCAACAAAGTGTTCATAAGACTGAGGTAATGAAGTCAAGAACAGAATTGCTTGATCTTCATCATCAATTGTCACCTCTATGTTTTCAAGATCCAAAATCAATTTGTTGAATTCATCACAATGATCTTCCAATGTCTTCCTGGACCCCATACAAAATGTGTACAATCTCTTCTTCAAGTACACTCAGTTGGCCAATGACTTGGTCATGTACAAACTCTCCAACTTAGTCCCACACGCCGGCGGCAGTTGTTTCCTTCGATACCCCTCGAAGAACACGATCACCCAAACCAGATAATCGCACCGTGGGCCTTCTCCATGACTTCCTTCCTCTTATCTTGCAACTGCTTCTTCTTCTCATCATAGTTCCTTCAGGAATTTTGGGTTCAGTGCCCAGAGCATCCACCAGTCCCTGGTGTACCACAATGCTCTCATTTTCAACCGCCATAGACCAAAGTCATTCTTCCATCGAATTTCTCAAGTTCGAATTTCGTGGAAACCATGGTCACCTTCTTGATTTCTCTTTCCTTCGTCCTATTGTAATTTCTTCCTCCCGAATTGAGCCAACCTGGCTCTGATACCACTTGTTGTAAAATCGGAATGAAATTGACAATCAAGAATACCAAGAACTACAAAGGATACGCGTTTATTGAATCAATCGAATTGAGAATCAGGAGAACTGGAATTAAGAAGTTTTTGAGTCTCCTTAACTCTAATCCCACCGAATCCTTTATACTATACAATCTAACCGAAAATAACAAACTACAACAACTTGACACTTTACACCCTTACACTATTCCTGCGGAAACAATTACATCCTTATACTATTCCTGCGGAAACAATTACACCCTTATACTATTCCTGCGGAAACAATTACCCTTCCGAACTTCCGAACTTGAACTTCCGAACTTCCGAAGCACTCATCACTAAATCATATTAAACAAATATGATTCTAATCAACAAATGGTCTTCATTTTCTTCACAATTATATTATTGTTTAAGATGTAATAAAAATTATTAAACAAATCAATAAATATAAAATCTCTAATATGAAATACATTGTTTGATTAAATAAAAAGTAGTAGACCCATGGCCTTTTGCATAGCTTTCTTTTTTTTCTCCAAAAATTTAATGCATGATTACGAAGGTCGAAGTGTATGTTTATAAACTACATAAATAAAAAAGGAAAAGAAATACACTTATGACTATCACATGATAACATTTAATGGTCTAAAAGAAATGTCATAACAACAAAAGAAAATATAACAAAATCAAAAATAAATTTTTAACATAAACACCCGGTATTACAATAATTCAATTACGTAGATTTTTATAGTAAGACAATTCATGTATACAATATCTGAATATTATTTTTTAAATGGCTCTTAAATAAAGTTGTAACATCTTACAATCAGATCTCTTACTACAATACTTTTTCTAGAATAACAACTCACACCTGTATACATCCTTAATTTTAAACTAAATCAACTTTTAATCTATCACATATCAGGATTGGAACCATACATATCTCCAATTATTTTTGACTCTTACTATTGAGCCACCGACATAAGATTTTATTGCAAAACGATAACTCACACACTTATCTACTTTTACTCTTAGTCTATCACATGTCAGTATTTCACACTATTTTTCCTAAAGAATTTTTAAATCTCACAACCATACTACTAACCCAACTTTTTTATAACAACTCACCCACTTATACACTCTTATTTATAAACCACACTAACCTAATCTTGCTAGCAAATTAACTGCAAAGAAATGTCAGGTCTTGTACAGTTAGTAAGATACATAAGAGCTCCAATTGCACTGAGGTATGGTACTTCTGACCAAGTACTTCTTCATTTTCTTCACAAGGACGAAATGGATCTTTTTCAATGTTAAGCGATCTACCAACCATTGGTGAGCTTAATGAATTTGCCTTGTCCATATTGAAACGTTTCAATAGTCTTTCGTATAATTTGATTGATGTATAAGTATACCGTTGTTCATATGTTAATCTGTAAACCAAGACAATATCTGGTTTTTCCAAGATCTTTCATTTTAAATTCTTTCTTTAAAAGAATACTGCTTCATGAATTTCCTTATGCGTACCGATTATGTTCAAATCATCAACATATACTGCTATTATCACATATCCTGATGTTGTCCTTTTGATAAAGACGCATGACATATAAGATTATTTGTGTAGCCTTTACCTATCAAATAATCACTCAAACGATTATACCACATTCTCCCAGATTGTTTCAATCCATATAATGATCGTTGTAGTTTGATTGAATACATTTCTTTAGACTTCGATTTTAATGCATCTGGGATTTTAAACCCTTCTGGGATTTTCATATAAATATCATTATCAAGTGATCCATATAAATAAGCCGTACTACATCCATAAGACGCATTTCTAATTTTTTAGAAACTGCTAAACTGATTAAATATCTGAAGTGATTGCATCCATAACTAGGAATATGTTTCCTCATAGTCAATTCCCCCTTTAAGAAAAACCTTGGGCTACAAGTCTGGCTTTATACCTTGTAACTTCATTTTCTCATTTCTTTTCTTACGAAAACCAATTTATATCCTGTAGGCTTTACTTCCTTAGGTGTAAGTATAATAGGCCCAAAAACCTTTCGTTGTTAAGTGAATTTAATTCAGTTTGCATAGCGTCTTTCCATTTATCCCAATCATGTCTATTACGACAATTATCTACAGATATTGGCTCAGAATCATCATCTTCATTCATAATCTCACTGGCCACAAAATAAGAAATATATAATCATTTTCTATTTCATCTCGGTTCCATACTATATGTGTATGACCATAATTGATTGATAATTCTTGGTCGTTTACTTCCCCTGAGGGAAAGTAGATCATTTACATTTTCCTGAGGGAATATTTCAATATTTGAATCATTTTCTTTATGGTCAATTTCATTTCAGTACATTTTCTTTTTCGAGGATGTTTATCCTTTGAACCGACTGGTCTACCACGTTTCAACCGTTTTCTGTGATTCATTCGCCATATTATCCTTTTGTTTGTCGGAATCTCAACTCGAGCTGGAGCATTTACAGCTGGTATATAAGATTTTGTTACCCTTTTTGTATCAGTAAATACATTAGGCAATTGATTTGCAATTTCTTGTAGATGTACTATCTTTTGAACCTCTGTTTCACATTGTTTTGTTCTAGGATCTAGATATAACAATGAAGGTACACACCATGAAACATCATTTTCTTTACTTTTATTTTCTCCCCCTAATGTAGGGAAAACTGTCTCATCAAATGACAATCAGCAAACGTGCTGTAAAAACATCACCTGTTAAAGGTTATAGGTATCTTATGATAGAAGCGCTTTCATATCCAACATATATTCCCAACCTTCTTTGAGGTCCCATTTTGGTGCGTTGTGGTGGTGCAATAGGAAACATATACTGCACAACCAAAAACTCTAAGATGGGAAATATTTGGCTCTTGACCAGAGACAAGTTGTATGGGGGAGTACTTGTGATTTGCACTTGGCCTTATACGAATTAATGATCCAGCATGCAAAATTGCATGACCCCAAATAGACACAGGGAGTTTTGTTCTCATTATTAATGGTCTAGCTATAGCTGGAGACGTTTAATTAATGATTTCGCTAAAACCGTTTTGTGTATGTACATGGGCAACTGGGTGTTCCACAACAATTCCAACAGACATGCAATAATCATTAAAAGCATGTGATGTGAATTCTCCCGCATTATCAAGCCTTACTCTTTTAATTGTATAATCAGGAAAATGTGCTCGTAATTTAATAATTTGAGCCAAAAATTTTGCAAAGGCTACATTACGAGTTGATAATAAACATACATGAGACCATCTGCTGGATGCGTCTATTAGTACCATAAATATCTAAACGGTCCACACGGTGGATGAATTGGTCCACATATATCACCTTGAATTCTTTCAAGGAATATTGGTGTTTCCTTTTCGATTTTTTAGTGGCGAAGGCCTTGTAATTAATTTTCCAAGAGAACATGATGTACACAGTTGCATTTTATTTGCTTGGGGAATCCTTTGATTTTTTAATGGATGTCCTTGTGTATTTTCAATGATTCTTTTCATCATTGTAGATCCGGGATGGCCTAATCTATCATGTCTATGTTTAACATACCAGGATCACAATATTTCTCTTTTACTGCCATATGTGCTTGAGGCACATTTATATATGTATAATGCAATCAAGAATGAAGCATTGGTAATTTTTCTAATATGTGATTTTCCTTCACAATATATAGATATTTCTTGTTATCAATAGTTTTTGACTGGGGTATCATATCCATTTTGATATATTTTTTGAAACTTAATAAGTTTCTTGTTGATTTTGGGGAAAATAGAGCATTCTCTATTAAAATCTTTGTACCATTAGGTAATTCTAAATTTGCTTTTCCCACACCTTCAATCAAGTCCGTAGGACCTGATATTGTATCAATATTTCCCTTTGTCGTTTTCAATTCATAAAATATTTTTGATATTTAAGAATAGTATGTGTAGCACACTATCTGCTATACATAAATCTCCATTACTTGTTCGGTCTTGTGCTCCATTGGAATTCATTTTAATCTTCAATTATAAGAAAAATAATAATAATAAGCACATATAATATTATACATTTTAAACAAAATATGTTACATGAAAGAAAGAAATATATTACAAACATAATTAAACATATTATAAAAGAAATTTTTATTATTCAAAAGCATTTAAATTTCTCCATCATTGAAAAAATCCGAGTGGTGTAGTTCCGCGTTGACATCATCAATTTTATCTACATGGTTCACTTCTTTCTCTTTTAGAGATGCTTGATATAATTGACATAGATGTGAAGGTGTGCGACAAAGTTTCGCCCAGTAGTTATTACTTCCACATCTATAACACGAACTGTCATTAGTTTGAGATGTTCCAGCTTCATTTGTGAACTTATTTTGCTGGTTAAACTTGTTACTTTGTGGTGCGTTTCGTCCACGGCCACGACCACGACCACGACCTCATCCACGGCCTCTATAATATTGTTGGTCGACTTGAACAAGTTGTTATGACCACTAAAATGGTTTTATTATAATACCACGACCACGGCCGCGGCCACGGCCTCGACCACGAACTTGGCCTTGTTCCCATTTTTCAAATTATTAGTAACATTTGCTTCTGGTATTGCTAGCGATCCTGTGGGACGAGTTTCATAGTTTTTCATAAGCAGCTCATTATGCTTTTCTGCTACGAGGAGATATGCATTGAGATCGGAGTATTTATAAAACTTCAACAAACGATATTGTTGAGCCAAATTAATATTTGAAGCATGAAAGTGGAATAAGTTTTCTCCAACTTTTCCTCCTCGGTAACAAGATGCCCACAAAATTCTAGTTTTGAGCATATTCTATATAAGCAGATGTGTAATCATTTACTTTTTTAAAATCTTGAAACCTCAAATTGTTCCATTCATATTTGCAGTAGAAGTAAAACTTCCTTTTGATTATCAAATCTATTTTTTAGATCCTTCCATAACCCACATGGATCATCATAATTAAAGTATTCATGCTGCAATAATTCATCAATGTGTTTATGGATAAACACATCAGCTTTAGCCATTTCTTCTTTCGGACATTGATTATTATCATTATTGCTTCTAATACACCAAGTGATTTTAGGTGTCTTTGATATTTGCTGACCAAGACATATAATTTTCCCCGGAAATATCGAGAGCCATAAATTCAAGTTTTGATAGATTCGACATTTTTCTAAACAATAAAATAGATATTAGAATTAATTTAGCATTATAAATAAACCTTTTAATAATGTTAGTAATCGTTAGATTAGATATATGTTAGATGACATAAAAGTAAAAGTTAGAAGCGTAAATAAATGTTAGTTAACAGAATATAAAAGTTAGGACCATAAATAAATAAACGTTAGTTGACAGAATAATAAAAGTTAGAAGCGTAAATAATGTTAGATTAGGAGCATAAATAAATGTTAGACATGTTAGTAGTCCCAACTGTTATAATTTCTCCATAGTAAGGGGTACCCTGCACTTATTTATCATCATAGTATTTATATATTCAATTTTTATATATTTATGAAAAACTTACATTGATTGTTATGACAACTTCTTCTTTATTGATCTTCTTGGTTGAGCACCTCGTGCTGATAACGTGTTATAATAATAATAATAATAATTGAGTTGATGAAGAAGATGAGTTGATAGAGAGGAAACTCAATTTGATGAAGAAGATATAATCCGTTTTCACCAGCTCGCATATATGCATATATATATATATATATATATATATATATATATATATATATATATATATATATATATATATATATACACATAGCACAAAAAAAAAAAAGGGGTGGGACCCATATGTCAGCCATTATAACATAGATGATATTATGATATTAATGTGAATAATATTTATAAAATTTTAAAATTACGAATAGTTTTTTAAAGCGAAATTTTAATCACCGACCTTGGAAAGTTTGCCAATTTTTCTGTGCGAAGGTTGTCATCGTTTTGCTTTTACATTTACTTACTAACTAGTACGGGGTATATGATGAAAACCTAATTCGATACGGAGCTAATCTAGTAAATGAGTTAAAAATGCCAATTTTACATGACGAACTTAAAAATAATATAACTTAGCCTACATTTAAGTTTTACGACTTATAAGGAATAGAGTAAAATGTCTTGATGGACTGGATAATGTGACAAACGAATACGCACTTTGTACTAACTATTAGACCTGATTACATGATTTGGAGACCTGATTTTCAAGTCAAAGATGTTAACCAATAATTATATCTTTGTAATTCTTGGTGTATATTTTGTATATATTAGTTAGTTGGTGGTGATTGTATTTTCCATTTATAGTTCCTTTGTTTATGCCTGTAATGGCTCGTGACTTTGTATTTATTCATGGGATTATAATCATAGCAAAGTCAAGGAGAATTTCAAACTTTCATGGTATCAAAGCCAGGGTTTGTCTCTACTTCACAACCAAAACATGTTTACAAGCTCAATCGCTCCTTGTATGGTTTAAAACAAGCTCCAAGGGCTTGGTATCATCGGTTTGCAACATTCATTACGAAGTGCGGTTTTCGGAGTAGCAAGTGTGACACCTCCTTATTCGTTTATCATAAGGATGGTCAAATGGCGTATTTGCTTCTATATGTAGATGACATTATTCTATCCGCATCATCCACTTCACTCCTTCAACAGATCATCAAGTCGCTCTCCACCGAGTTCAAATGAAAGATCTTGGCACCCTACATCACTTCTTGGAATTCAAGTTCAAAAACAGAAAGATGGCTTCTTTTTATCACAATCTACATATGCATCAGACATTCTATCACGAGCTGCTATGTCCAACTGTAAGCTGTTAGCACTCCGGTTGAAGTGGGTTCCAAGCTAAGTGCCACCGCGGGTCTTCCTTTCAATGATGGATCTCTATATCGAAGCCTTGCCGGTGCTCTTCAATATCTCACTATCACTCGACGGATATCTCGTATGCAGTTCAGCAAATTTGTCTCTTCATGCATGCTCCACGAGAACCACATTTTCAACTGCTTAAACGGATCCTACGATACATAAAGGTACATTATCTCAGGGTCTCGTTGTCTCTCCATCCCCAACCACCAATCTCACAGCTTATTCAGATGCGGACTGGGGTGGGTGCCCCGACTCTCGTTGGTCTACTTCTGGCTATTGTGTCTACATGGGTGGAAATCTGATCTCCTGGTCTTCGAAACGTCAACTTACGGTTCTCGGTCTAGTGCCGAGGCTGAATATAGAGGAGTTGCCAACACCACAGCCGAAGTTTGTTGGATTCGGAACCTTCTTCTCGAACTACGTGTCCCGTTACTCAGGCAACAATCATTTTTTGCGACAATGTCTCTGCAGTTTATCTCTCTGAAAATCCGGTCCAGCATCAACGGACAAAACACGTCGAACTTGACATCCATTTTGTTCGAGACAAGGTCCGACTTGGTACAGTCAAAGTTCTGCATGTACCCGCCGATTATCAATATGCAGATATCTTCACCAAGGGTCTCCCAAAACCCTCTTTCATCGTTTCGGTCCAGTTTGTGCGTTCGAACATCCACAGCTCAAACTGCGGGGGAGTGTAACCAATAATTATATCTTTGTAATTATTGGTGTATATCTACCTACTCTAATAAAAAGGTATTTTGGGATGGCACGTGTCAACACCACATTATTCTCACTAAAAATTTCCCGCTCTCTCCTATTAAATAATTACCTTAATTACTAATAATATTTCTTTAACACTTTTTAGATTTAATAAATTAAGAAAGAAATCTATTTATTAATTTATCCTAAATACATTTTTTTATAAACAATAAATTTTTCTAAAGCATAAACTTTTTTAAAATATAAAATATTTTAAAATTCGTATTTTTAAAAATTTATTTTTAAAAACAAAATATAATCCAAATTGAGAGTTATAATAGAAAAATTTTTAGAAATGACATTTTTATATGATTTTTTTAGAACAAATATTTTTTTATTAAAAAAAGTTTATAAATAAATTTTAAAAGTTGATATTACTATTTTATTATTAGAGTATCATTTTAAAATTATTAATTTATTATATTAATATTTTATTTATTCAACTCGTGTATACACGGGTTTACTAAACTAGTTTTGTATATTAGTTAGTTGGTGGTGATTGTATTTTCCATTTATAGTTCCTTTGTTTATGCCTGTAATGGCTCGTGACTTTGTATTTATTCATGGGATTGTAATCATGGCAAAGTCAAGGAGAATTTCAAACTTTCAAAGATCTTTCCCTAACTTTTCAAATGTTAAATGTTAATTTATTTCCTTTCTTACGTAAGAACGTCTGATATTTAATCTGAGTAATTTACATTTTTATGAATCAATTTTAGTTTTTTGCTTTTGAATATATTTCAATTTTTCTCCCATGAGATTGTTTTTATTTTATTTGCTTTCATTCCAGAATTACTAGATTCTGCATCACCAAAATGCAGAATTTTATGCATTGTTTCTTTTACCATAAGTCTTACAAGAATTTTGGTATAAGTTTGCTATATATTGATCGAGTTCATGATAGAACAAAAGTACAAAACAATTAAAATTGATAATTATTTTATTAGAGAGTATGAATATGCTTTTTTTGCAAACTATTAAGATCGTGTGTATTTTCGGAAACATTACAAGTGTGTTTACAAAAGCATTGTCATATGCTCAAAGTAAAACAAGTGTACTCAATGTTTAAGTTAACTAGTAAAGTATAGAGGAACAAATTCTTTCAATGATCTGATGTATATAGTATTACCGACTACACTTTATATGAAGGTTGTTTCTTACAATTTAAACTAATGATCTTAAGGTTGAAACACGATAACGTTACCAGTTGTTTAAGATTGCCCTCATATCTCTTGCAAATACTATGAAAATGTTACTAATATTTCCGGTTTCTAATTGTAGCATGACACGACGGAATATTTTTATTATATTATTGTTTAAGATGTAATAAAATTATTACACAAATCTATAAAACTCTAATAACCAAATGTCTTAAGCCACATGTCCATTTTTTAGAGTATCAATTTGCCACATGGCACTCCTAAATAAAACCAATTATTAAATTCCCGCTCAAAATGTCTTAAGCTAAAAACACACGCGGATCCTTTTAACCCATGGGCTGAACCCGCTTCATTCACTACTTCACCAAAACCCTAGATCCACATTCACTCCTCCCTTCTCTCTTCCGACTTCAAATCTGCAGATCCAAAGAATTTCACGCCATCATCGACAATCTTTCTTGCGAAATTGATATAACAAGGTTAGATTCTTCACAATACTTACAAATCTTAACTCTAATCTTTGTTTTGTGATTCTTGATTCTAATTGTTGAACCGACAATAATCTGCAAACAATTGAACAAGGGTTTTTTTCACCATTAACTTCTTCACCCAATATCTGCTTCACGGCTTCTCTAGCCTCGAAGCGTGGTTCAAGAACTCGAAGTTCCTGTCCACGGTGGCTAGAGCCCCCCGAAGACAGACACACTCGGTCGATTAGCGTTCGATTTTGATCAATTTGGTTGGTTATGTATGCTCTTCGGTGCTATTTTGTGATCCGGAGGATCTGCTGTTCGATTTAGATCTACATTGTTGTTAAATAGGTCGTGATTGTAGTTTGTTTAGCTGATTTGTAAGCTCTTGAAATTGTTATGCGATTCGATCTGGTTGTTAGTGATGGTAACGGTGTTGAGAATCGGGTTGATTGACTGTGTGATTGTGGAGTTTGGTGTGTTAGAGCTGTTTCTGGTGTTATTGTGTATTTACATGATTTTCGTTTTCATTTTGGATCTACATTGTCGTTAGAACTATAATACCCATAATAATAATAAATAATAAAAAATAATATAATAATAATAATAATAATAATAATAATAATAATAATAAAAGTTCAGGGTTACCTTGCCATTTTAAAAACTAAAATTTATAAGTTTGGGTATAAATTGAAAAAGGCATAAACCACAGGGACCTAGTGTGTAATTTGGTTAAAACCAACCCCACCCCTCCCGTTTTTCTGATTCCATCGCCGCGACTATTCCGGCCAAATCCGGTGGCTCCGGCGACCCCCAACAACCAATTTAAATCGATTCAGTTCAATCATTGATTCCCGACACACTCGCGTGAATGGTTCGACATAATACCCCACTTTAATTCGAAAAACGGGAGTGCGATCGATCCAAAAACTTTCGGCCACTTTACCCGTTTTAAATCGCACTAAACGGACATAATAATTGAATTAAATGCTACCTAATCAATCATATACGAATCCTAATCTACCTATGCTTTCAATTTCGATTAAAACACACACAAACATCCCACCCGATTCCCTCGAAGTCGGCGACCTGCACCGAGGTCGTTCACCACCCTCTGCACACTTGAAACCGAAATTAACATAGGGCTTTTCATCTTTGGGGTCATTAGAAGCTTCCTGTCAATTTAATTTGAATTCTATCGAGGTTTGCTCACCCAACGATCACCACGTGACCGCGACCCGTTCTTCGATCAGTTCAGCTTCATCTCATCATCATAGAGGTAATTAAAGCCACCTACATACTCGATTTTAGTCTAGGAATGAAAGCCCCACATTGATTTGGCTATTAACATTGATTTGATGTTCAATTGAATAGAATTGTTCTAGGGTTCATACGGTTTGAAATTTGGGGATTTTGGATTCGGGATTGGTTAACATGTAATTGAAACACCTATTAGCTCGATTTTAGATAGGGATTAAAAGCCCTATGATTTCAAGAGCAATCAAAATCGAATTCGTGTCCAATTGGATGGGATTTGAACCTAGGGTTTGTCATGGATTTGGGGATTGGCTTGTTTGTGTTTAAAACCAAATAAAACCATGACATCTTGCGGCTATATGCCTTTGGTTCACTGGTTTGTGTATGGGAGTGTGGGATGAAGGTCACGGGTTCGAACCCGTGCACCTCCTATATTTTTATTTATGCCTTTTTGTAGCTTTTAAAAACAAATAAAAATTCCTAAAAATCATAAATATAACTTTTTAAATTTCTTTTATAGTACGGATTTTGTTTCCTTGTTATCATAAGTATTTACTTTTGGTTCCGTTACTTTGCAGTACAGATTCCTGATTTCTGTCTCGTATTTGATTTCCGTTCATTTCTAGTTTTAATTCCTGTCATACATAGATAATTTGCTTTTGATTCTGTTATAAGTAGCTTGACTACTATATTTTCTGAATTTGTTACCCGAGCTCTCCCTATCTTGGGGGACCAAGACGCGTTATTGCGGCATCGATAACGTGGCACCAACCGTGGGGTGAGCTAAGATCACGGCGTCTCTAAAGAGGACTCTGAATTATGACTTGTTATATTATTTTTCCTCAGAGGCGTATGGATCGATCCTAGGCTAGTTCTGTTATTTCCTGGTGGATGGTTACACACCATTCCATTCAGGACTCTGGTGAATGGTTTGTATGTCTGCCCATACTCCATTCACATTGGTTCACGGCTCGCTACCTGTGTTCCCCCTGTTCAGTTATTATATGATATGATTATTAGCTCGGGGTATGTTCTATCTGATATATGTCTTATGACGTATGTTCTATTTGATATATATATCTTATGATCTTTGATTCTCCATTATCATTATGTCTGTTTATTTTTGATATCTGCCATTCCTTGATCATCACATGTCTGTTTATTTTTGATATCTGCCGATTCTTTGATTATTACCATGTCTGTTTATTTTTGATATCGTCGATTCTTTGATTATCACCATGTCTGTTTATTTTTGATATCCGCTGATTCTTTGATTATCACTATGTCTGTTTATTTTTGATATCTGCCGATTCTTTGATTATCGTTATGTCTGTCTATTTTTGTTATCCGCTATTCCGTTCACTGAGCGTTATGCTCAGGCGTGCTTTTGTTTTCATGCACGTCAGGTCAGCAGGGTAATCCGGGAAACCAGTGAAGAGTGAATTGAAGACCAAGATTATCTGTTACTTTAATTAATGTATTGAACATCTTAATTAGGTTTTGGAATTTGAACTTGTAATCGTTTTAATAATGGGAATGCGTTTGGATTTTGATTACCGTGATAGTGACACGTCAGCCCTATTCGGCTGGGGTGTTACAGTTGTGGTATCAGAGCCAAGGCTCTTTCCTGTAGAAAACTTAAACATTAATAATAAATGTGTGAGGTTATGGGTAGACGTTGGGTTAGGATCTAATTTGTTTTCCAATCTAAATTCCAGTGTTCACACGTATATTTTCATTTCAGATGGCTCCTAAGAGACGTGTGAACAACCGCAATAAATCGAGTGGCCCCTCATCTGATACTCCTCTTGAAACCCTCGTTGCTAATGCTGTAAACGCTGCTATTTCTGGAATACTCCCTAATCTGATGACTCAGACTGCTCAAACAGTCATCCAGCAGATGCAACAAGCAAATTCGGAGGGAAACAACACAGGACCTCCACCCGTGGAAATAACTCAGAGCCACCTTCTGGCGGGAACCACACTGGACCATCTCCGGTGGAATGCAACACCACCTGTGGCTGAGATTCATGTTTGGCTTGAGCGCTTTATGAAGCAAAGACCAGATCTTTTAGTGATGCTGCTACACCGATGGATGCTCGGAACTGGATAGCCCATGTGGAAAAGATATTCGAAGTGCTAGGAGTCGATGACCTATTTAAAACTAGGTTGGCTTCTTACAAACTGGAGGATGATGCTCTAGTTGGTGGGAAGGGGTAAAACTTGCACATGGTGGAGAGGGTTATGCTGCTACCCTTACTTGGGCCGATTTCCGCACAATATTCTCCGAAAGTATTTCTCTGAAGTGGAACGAAGTGAGTATGCACGGGAATATGCATCTATTGAGCAACGCGATGGTGAACCTTGGCAAGAATTCATGGCAAGATTCTGTAGGTTGGCTAGTTTTCTTGGGGAAGCTGCAGGTAGCCCAGAGGCCCAAGCAGAAAAGTTGAAATGGGTTGTTCATGAGAGGACTCGGAGGTGGATAGTGACTCAAAGGTTTAACAATATCAATGAAGTAGCTGATGCCGTGAAAACACTTGACATGGAAACAAGAAGAGGTTAGTTAAAGCTGAGGAGAGTCGAAAGAGAAATCGTGAAGGACACCATACCGCACTTTCTGGGCAATCTTCAAGCGAGAAACACCATACAGGTGATCGAAAAGCCCAATTCAACAGAATAATAACCGCCAAGGTAATCAATGGAAACAAAAACAGCAGAATCCTAAACCTGCCGAAAACCAAGGTCAGAGCAAGTCCCGGTATGCACTACATGTGGAAAACATCATTTTGGTGTTTGTCGGCGAGCTTCAGGAGCCTGTTTTAGATGTGGAAAGACCGGCCATGTACTGAAAGACTGTCCGTATCCTGATAACAAAGGGAAGGCTGGAAATAGTGCAAAACAGCCTACTAATGGAGGCGAGTGTTTGCTCTGAACGCAAAGGATGCAGCAAACACACCAGGTATGACTCTTGATATTCCTCCCATATGTGAATCTGTCGTATCTGAATAATCTAGTAGTCTTACCATGTAAATTATGCTTGTTATCTATTACTAAGTGTGCCATGGTAACATAAATTCTTTAGGTACTGTTTCTGGTACTCTCATGTTAGGGACTCGTGAAGTTCAAGTCTTATTTGATACTGGAGCAACACACTCCATAATTTCTCAATCTTTTCTTAAACATCTAACGATGAGCCCAACATTATTAGAAAATACTTTGAATATTATGACTCCTATGGGAAACTCTGTTACAATCTCTCATGTGTATGAGGATTGTCCGATCCGAGTTGAATCGCTCATTCTTACAGCGGATCTGTTGCCCATGCAAATGGAAGATTTTGATATCATCTTGGGAATGGACTGGTTAACTCGGCATCATGTTACAATTGAGTGTCAGACTCGTCGCATTCTGTTTGGAGATCCCCATCATCCTGAACTCATTTATCAGGGGACTAACCTCGAAAAACTCTTCAAATAATTTCAGCACTTAAGGCTCGTAAATCCCTACTGCACGGCGCTGCAGGATTCCTTGCTTCAGTTAAATTTTATCTCCTGAAGAGCCTAGCATTTCTGATTATCCGGTTGTTTGTGATTTTCCCGATGTGTTCCTAAGGAGTACCTGGACTTCCACCAGACCGCGAGGTGGAATTCACTATTGATCTTATTCCTGGTGCTGAACCGATTTCCAAGGCACCTTACCGTATGGCACCACTTGAACTCAAAGAACTGAAGGAGCAATTACAGGAGTTGTTAGATCTTGGATTTATTAGACCAAGTTCTCACCTTGGGGTGCACCGGTCCTATTCGTGAAGAAGAAAGATGGTTCTTTGAGACTCTGCATTGACTACAGAGAACTCAACAAGATCACTATCCGTAATCGTTACCCTCTGCCTCGTATTGATGATTTATTTGATCAGCTTCAGGGTGCAAAGTGTTTCTCTAAAATCGATCTGAGGTCTGGTTACCATCAGCTAAAGATCAAAGATTCTGATGTCCCTAAATCTGCCTTCCGTACGCGATATGGTCACTATGAATTCTTGGTTATGCCGTTCGGGTTAACGAATGCCCCAGCTGTTTTTATGGACCTAATGAACCGAGTTTTCCATGACTATCTGGATAAGTTCGTCATCGTGTTTATAGATGACATTCTTATCTATTCTAAGAGTAAGGAGGAACATGAAGACCATCTTCATATCGTGCTTGAAACTCTGCGTAAAAAGAAGCTTTATGCTAAGTTTTCAAAATCTGAATTTGGTTGAGTCAAGTAGCCTTTCTGGGTCATGTGGTCTCTGCAGATGGTATTATGGTAGATCCAGCAAAGATAGAGGCAATCACTAAATGGCCAAGACCTACTTCAGCCACAGAAGTCCGGAGTTTCTTGGTCTTGCTGGTTACTATCGTAGATTTGTCGAAGGGTTCTCTGTTATTGCTTTACCCCTTACGCAACTTCTAAGGAAAGGGGTTAAGTACTCTTGGAATGATGAGCGGGAGAAAAGCTTCGAAGAGCTTAAGAGAGATTGGTGTCTGCCCCGATTCTTACACTTCCATCGGGCACGGGGGATATCAGATTTACAGCGATGCCTCTAAAAAGGGACTCGGATATGTGCTAATGCAGCATGGTAAGGTCATTGCTTATGCTTCGCGGCAGTTGAAACCTTATGAGGTTAATTATCCTATGCATGATCTTGAACTCGCTGCTGTTATTTTCGCGCTGAAAATATGGCGTCACTATCTTTACGGAGAGACTTGTGATATTTTTACTGATCACAAGAGCTTGAAATACATCTTCACACAAAAAGAACTAAACATGAGGCAGAGAAGATGGTTAGAATTGTTAAAAGATTATGATGCCAATATTCAATATCATCCGGGAAAGGCCAATGTGGTAGCTGATGCTCTTAGCAGGAAGAGCTCAGGAACAATAGCCTCCCTACAGCTACAGCCTCAGAACATTACCGATTTTGATAAATTAGGTATTGGCCTACATATTGGCAAGAGTGAAGGATATCTCGCTAGTCTTCAGATAGAATCAGACTTAATATTCCGGATTAAGAACGCACAGAAAGACGATGGTGAACTCTGGGCAATCTTACAGAATGTGGAGATTGGTAAGCAATCAGAATTCAGAGTAGATGAGCATGGAGTAATCTGGTGTGGTAAACGTTTATGTGTGCCTAATGATTCTTCTCTTCGAAATCGTTATTAGCTGAGGCACATAGTTCTCCGTTCTCTATCCATCCAGGATCTACTAAGATGTATCGTGATCTTCGTCAGAATTTCTGGTGGAATGGTATGAAAGAAGACGTGGCTAAGTATGTTAGCCGTTGCCTTACTTGTCAGCAGGTCAAGATTGAGCATCAGAGAGCTAGTGGTTTGCTTCAGCCACTACCTATTCCTGTATGGAAATGGGATGATATTTCCATGGATTTTGTGACAGGTTGCCAAGGACATTTAGAAGAATGATGCAATATGGGTTGTAGTTGACAGATTGTCAAAGTCGGCTCACTTTCTCCCAATTCAGCAAGGATTTTCGGCTAGCAAACTTTCTGAAGTGTTCACACAAGAGATTGTTAGACTTCATGGCACTCCGGTGTCTATCGTGTCTGATCGAGACCCGAGGTTCACTTCTCGTTTTTGGAAGGGTTTGCAAGCTGCATGGGGTACCAAGTTGAGGTTTAGTACGGCGTTTCATCCTCAGACTGACGGTCAGTCGGAGCGTACTATTCAAACACTTGAGGACATGCTTCGAGCTTGTGCCTTAGAGTGGACTGGGAACTGGATGAGTATTTGTGTTTGGTCGAGTTTGCTTACAACAATAGTTGGCAAGCTAGCATTGGCATGGCACCTTTCCAATTGTTGTATGGTCGTAAATGTAGGGCACCTGTTTGTTGGGAAGAAGTCGGTGAGAGAATCATTGAAGGACCCGAGTTAGTTCAAATCACGAATGAAAAATTGCTATTGCTAGAGAAAAATTAAAGGAAGCTCAAAGTAGACAGAAAAGCTATGCTGACCGACACCGTCGACTTTTGGAGTTTAAGGTCGGTGACAAGGTATTCCTGAAGGTTTCGCCTTGCAAAGGCGTGCGACGTTTTGGTCTAAAGGGAAACTTAGTCCACGGTTTATCGGACCCTTTGAAATCCTGGAAAGAGTTGGTGAGGTTTCGTATCGTTTGGCTTTACCACCTCAACTATCACATGTGCATAATGTCTTCCATGTATCTCTTTTAAGGGGATACAATTATCATCCGATTCACGTGGTTAACTACCCACTTCATTTGATTCGTGAAGACTTATCGTTCGAGGAGGAACCCGAGGCCATACTTGACCGACAAGAGCGCATTATGCGTAGGAAAACTATTCCTTTGTTAAAGTATTATGGAAAAACCATTCCGAACGCGAAGCTACATGGGAGATAGAAGATGAAATCCGTTCTCAATATCCGTATCTATTTACCTCTTAGTTATTATCTTTTATATGTTCCTGTTATCAGTTATGAAGTTATCAGTTATCTGTTTCTTGAACATCACATTAGTCATCTCTTATACGATTTTGTCTATCGAATCGATTCCGTCTCAGAAATTGAATAATTATGAGTGATTTCGTTCATTTGTTGATTTTCATTACTCCGTGTACGTTATGCCATACCTTTGTTCAAGCTGTACCTGGCAATTTCGCGGACGAAATTGTTTTAAGGGGGGTAGAACTATAATACCCATAATAATAATAACATAATAATAATAATAATAATAATAATAATAATAATAAAAGTTCAGGGGTTACCTTGCCATTTTAAAACTTAAAATTTATAAGTTTGGGTATAAATTGAAAAGGCATAAACCACAGGGACCTAGTGTGTAATTTGGTTAAAACCAACCCCCCCCTCCCGTTTTTCTGATTCCATCGCCGCGACTATTCCCGGCCAAATCCGGTGGCTCCGGCGACCCCCAAACAACCAATTTTAAATCGATTCAGTTCAATCATTGATTCCCGACACACTCGCGTGAATGGTTCGACATAATACCCCACTTTAATTCGAAAAACGGGAGTGCGATCGATCCAAAACTTTCGGCCACTTTACCCGTTTTAAATCGCACTAAACGGACATATAATTGAATTAAATGCTATCTAATCAATCATATACGAATCCCTAATCTACCTATGCTTTCAATTTCGATTAAACACACACAAACATCCCACCCGATTCCCTCGAGTCGGCGACCTGCACCGAGGTCGTTCACCACCCTCTGCACACTTGAAACCGAAATTAACATAGGGCTTTTCATCTTTGGGGTCATTAGAAGCTTCCTGTCAATTTAATTTGAATTCTATCGAGGTTTGCTCACCCAACGATCACCACGTGACCGCGACCCGTTCTTCGATCAGTTCAGCTTCATCTCATCATCATAGAGGTAATTAAAGCCACCTACATACTCGATTTTAGTCTAGGAATGAAAGCCCCAACATTGATTTGGCTATTAACATTGATTTGATGTTCAATTGAATAGAAATTGTTTCTAGGGTTCATACGTTGAAATTTGGGGATTTTGGATTCGGGATTGGTTAACATGTAATTGAACACACCTATTAGCTCGATTTTAGATGGGGATTAAAAGCCCTATGATTTCAAGAGCAATCAAAATCGAATTCGTGTCCAATTGGATGGGATTTGAACCTAGGGTTTGTCATGGATTTGGGGATTGGCTTGTTTGTGTTTAAAACCAATAAAACCATGACATCTTGCGGCTATATGCCTTTGGTTCACTGGTTTGTGTATGGGAGTGTGGGATGAAGGTCACGGGTTCGAACCCGTGCACCTCCTATATTTTTATTTATGCCTTTTGTAGCTTTTAAAAACAAATAAAATTCCTAAAAATCATAAATATAACTTTTATAAATTTCTTTTATTTTAAAGTATCTAAGTAATTTTCTGAAAATTTTAGTTATTAAAACACCTTCATAATATTTATAAGAATTATTTGTAAATGTTGTAAATAGCCATTTCTATAGAAATGGACTCAAAATAATAGTTTAAATTTTAATTTGTTATTGAACACTGTATTATCTTTAATTACGGATAAATCATGATTTATACTTATTTATAAAATATTTCCAAACCTGTAACGGATGTGTTTTAACCAGAAATGATTTTTACGGTTTATCAAAATACCTTGATTTATACGTATTTTACAGCCAACTTACGGATGCCATAACTTTTACATAACAGATCCAATAAGTTAAACCTTATGTCCATGACGAAGTGTGTCGAAAGACGAATCTGTTGATATATAAAACATCGAAAAACTCATTCGTTTAGACCTCCAAACGATCGTTTTCGTAACAGCTAGCAGTTCTGCGCAGCTGTAAAGATCCACGTTTTTCTCATATTTCGGTAATCCAAATCAGAAACTTTCTAAATGAAAGTTGTTTAGAAACCACTAATCTAGTAAACTGGAGATTTTCAGAATTTTAAACGTCGTTTAGTATTTTTAACGAGTGCGAAAAGACAGGGGCAGAACTGGAATTTTTCCAATCTAAATAAGAAAATCCAAACTATAATTTGCGTTACGTTATCGTAGGTTCTCGCGGCGTTAACCGAGCCTAAACCTTGTTTCTGATTGTTGTCATTCGTGTATAAGGTACGGATTCTTGGTTACCTTTATCATAGTATAAATCCTGTTCTGTTACTTATAGTACGGATTTTGTTTCCTTGTTATCATAAGTATTTACTTTTGGTTCCGTTACTTTGCAGTACAGATTCCTGATTTCTGTCTCGTATTTGATTTCCGTTCATTTCTAGTTTTGATTCCTGTCATACATAGATAATTTGCTTTTGATTCTGTTATAAGTAGCTTGACTACTATATATTTCTGAATTTGTTACCCGAGCTCTCCCTATCTTGGGGTGACCAAGACGCGTTATTGCGGCATCGATAACGTGGCACCAACCGTGGCGGTGAGCTGAGATCACGGCGTCTCTAAAGAGGACTCTGAAATTATGACTTGTTATATTATTATTTCCTCAGAGGCGTATGGATCGATCCTAGGCTAGTTCTGTTATTTCCTGGTGGATGGTTACACACCATTCCATTCAGGACTCTGGTGAATGGTTTGTATGTCTGCCCATACTCCATTTCACATTGGTTCACGGGCTCGCTACCTGTGTTCCCCCTGTTCAGTTATTATATGATATGATTATTAGCTCGGGGTATGTTCTATCTGATATATGTCTTATGACGTATGTTCTATTTGATATATATATCTTATGATCTTTGATTCTCCATTATCATTATGTCTGTTTATTTTGATATCTGCCAATTCCTTGATCATCACATGTTTGTTTATTTTTGATATCTGCCGATTCTTTGATTATTACCATGTCTGTTTATTTTTGATATCTGTCGATTCTTTGATTATCACCATGTCTGTTTATTTTTGATATCCGCTGATTCTTTGATTATCACTATGTCTGTTTATTTTTGATATCTGCCGATTCTTTGATTATCGTTATGTCTGTCTATTTTTGTTATCCGCTATTCCGTTCACTGAGCGTTATGCTCAGGCGTGCTTTTGTTTTCATGCACGTCAGGTCAGCAGGGTAATCCGGGAAACCAGTGAAGAGTGAATTGAAGACCAAGATTATCTGTTACTTTAATTAATGTATTGAACATCTTAATTAGGTTTTGGAATTTGAACTTGTAATCGTTTTAATAATGGGAATGCGTTTGGATTTTGATTACCGTGATAGTGACACGTCAGCCCTATTCGGGCTGGGGTGTTACAAGATCGGTAGTGAAATTAATCTACTTCAGTTGATTTATAAGCTCTTGAAATTATGATGTGAGCCGATCTGGATGTTTCTGATGGTAATGGTGTTTTGAAATCAGGTTGGCTTGAATGTGTTTTTAGAGGTTTGATGGAATTATATTAGAATATGTAGTTTAATTTGATTTTCAGAAGTTTGTTAAATATCCTAGAGGAATGATACGACTAAAAAGTTCAATCATCAAATCACATCTGATGAAGTGGATGAATGTTTCTGTCTTATAAATGTTTTTTTGCGTTGGAGTACTTATTGATGTAGGATTATGTATCTTTGGTGGTAATGGGGAGATGATGGGATGATAGTATGCTTTGTAGATTATTGTGATATACAAGAATTATTAAGTATTATAGATCAATTGCAACACCTAAAAGTACAAATCCACATTTCATCTTCTCAACTACAAAACTTTATCTTTTTAATGGACGACCTAATCTAACTGATAATTGATTTCGGCTTCTGACCACTGCACATTTGGTTATTAATGCACGAACAGGTCTTGTATCTTTTCTTACATTAACACTTTTATGAACTTTAGATTGATATGCTATTTTGTAAAATTATAGTTACTGCACGCTTATTGTATGTTTGCTGTGTTTATTGAGGCCTTGTTGTCATGTGCAGCTGAGTACTCCCCCTTTGCTGGGATCGAGAAAGGAGCAGTTCTCCAGGAAGCTAGGGTCTTTAATGATCCTCAGTTGGATTCAAGGAGGTGTTCTCAGGTGCTTTCTTTTATTTCAACATATAGATAGTATATAGTTTTCTGATTCATTCTCTTACATGAACATGATCTGACAAATTATATTCTTATTTCTGTTGTCAGGTTATCACAAAGATGCTTTATCTTCTGAATCAAAGTGATACCTTCACAAAGGTCAGATCCTGTTACATTGATTGTTCAGAAAGCAACACTCGAATTTCATACAATCACGCTCACATGTTTATTATTAAGCGATATTTTGTGAAAGAGGAAACATAGGTTGTGGATTTGTATCAAGTGTTTTTATATATTCTAAATCCTCGCAAGTAGCCTTCCAGTTGAAGCAGAAACGCAAGCTGTAATGTGTCTGCTTTTGAAGTCTATGTATGTTTGTTTACTATATGGATGTCTTTAAACTCTGCAAGGAATCATTTTATTGGGTTGTGTATTATTGCTACCAAAGTAAACTTTTACATTCTACATCAGCACAGTGCTATAACTGTCTGATTGGAACTAAATTAGGATCATTGCAACCTGGCTCTGTGGTCTATTACTACACATTTAGATAGCAATCATAAGGGCTATAATAAACCACAACATATGCGAAAAATGATATAACTATACCTCTCCTATTGTTGTACCCTTCTTTCCTTTACGGAAAAGCTTCACAGCTGAACAGAGTACAATGTACACAAGAGGGTAGGAAATTATTTTACTTCAAAGAAAAGATTGGGTTGACCCACTTTGTTTTGACATTTCATAAATAATGAACATGTATTTTTTTGTCATGAACAGGTATTTTTTCCAATTGAAATGGATATTCCACGAGGGTTTCTAAAACTTATTACTTATCCAGCTGATGCTTATTTGGTAATTTGCGACTATATAAGATTTATTTCATTATTTACACCTGTTCTTTTTACCTAACATCTACTTTTTGTCTTATCTTAGCAACTTCCGAACTCTTTTGTTCAAGACTATTACAAACACGAACATCCTATTCAAACGATTCGTGTCCGACTACATGATCAAACTGTTGGGAATTAAAACTGGTACCATTAATGGTAAAATTTCCTTGACTACTGGATGGGCAACCTTGTCACTGCACTTAGGTTTAAAGAAGAACGATTATGTCGTTGTTTATCCCGTTCAACATGATTTTTGGTTGCTGATCCATGTCCATAGTGATTCCTCTTCACAACATCTTCCTCTGTTTTATCATATCGTGTCAAATGAGTTAGGTCTTATCCTGGTAAGTAATAATTGATTTATTCAAATTAACCTTTTGTATATTATTAATCACAATAAACAGTTCACATATTAAATAGATTAATTCCATTATCTTACGATTTAATTTGTTTAATATATATATGTTTCAGCCCATTGATAATGCCTTTGTCCACAACCATCTTCGCGATGACGTCCATGGAAGTTACTTTATGTGCGAGCAGACCACGATTTTGAGTGTCGCTTGAAGGTTCATGCACTTCGTGGGAAATTCGCGTTTGTAATTGGTGTTTATGAACTACGCTCTCAATTTCCTATAAAAAGTGGAGATTTTCTACTCTTTATCCTAAAAGATGAGTCCACGTTATCACTATCTGTTTTTAATGCTGATGGTTATGAATTCTTCAAACCTCCAACACCACATATACAAATCCCACAAGGAACGAACAAAAATGAAGGTAATATTCCTTTTATTATTCCTTGATTGAATTACGTTATTTCATATAATGAAAGGTTTTAAATAGATGTTAATTAATATATTACATTTAAAATACATTATTTATTTTGTTCGCTATCTATAGTTGCATTTTTTAATTTTTAATGTGCAGAAGATGCTGCTGCTATGCCTGCCAATGATGATAATCCACAAATCGATGAACGTAATCTACATCATGATGATGCTCCTAATGAAGCACATGAAGGTTCTATTGTTATATTCTTTCAATCTAACATTATTTGAAGAAATTAGAAGAAAATAAATAGCGATATTTTATCATTCATCTGAGCATTCTAATTCTATTATTTTATAGAATATATCTGAAGAAACTGATTAACAACCTATTTAACACTTCCTCATAAACAACCACCTTTAATAGTTAAATGACTTATAAATTATATATGTTACCTTTAATCGCTAAATGCCTTATAAATTATATGTTATCCTGAGACAAAAAATTAAACAGTGATATTTTAATAATTATGCATCATTCTGTTTATGTAATTACATGATATTTCTTAATACCTTCATGCTTATAAAATTTATAAACTACGCTGTCAATTTCGTATAAAAATTGGAGATTTATTACTCTTTATCCTAAAATATGAGTCCACGTTATCACTATCTGTTTTTAATGCTGATGGTTATGATAGTGTCATATTTTTAATTTACCTTAATATTAGAACTATTAACTGATATAGTAAGTTAAATTTTTTTTAATTTACATGGATTATACATCATTTGTTGACAAGCCATAATATCATATTACTGTTGGTGTAGAGCATGCTGATGATGGTGGTGCTGATGATGGTGTTCCAGCTTTTAATGATGTTGTTGACGTAGAACATGACAATTACATCACTTTCATACGGATTACCAAAGACCGTCTGGTATTACTTTTTTTTAAACATTTATAGCATACTTTTTCTTAAATTATTTACCTTATAATTTAATGTAATGTGATTGCAGAGGCTTCCTATTAAACTTGCTTTGTATAATGATTTTGAAAATCATCCAATGATAAACATTAGAAATATACAAGGCCATTTAACTCAAATGTTGGTTAGATCAGAACATTCAAGGAATCACAAGCGCTATGCTCTAAGGTCATGGGGAAGGTATATGAAAGCTAATGGCATTATGTATGGGGACACCTGCACATTCCAATATATTGTAAATGAAGGTATGTTGGTTTTGATGAATGTCGCAAAGGTATGATTTTTACTTGGTCCTTTAACTTTTTGCTACCAACACGCCTTGCTTTATGTTACAATAAATGGTACTATGTAAACAAAATGGGTTACATTCAAAATAGGTAATGAACACAACTATCATACTGTTGCGTGTTTTGGATTTTTTGGCAGTTGTTAATGTTGCTAAATTCCTATTATTACATTGTTTTCATTGTTTTGATAAATTAAATTCTAATTTCTTTAAATATAATGAAACATATGCTTTCTCTTATCATTATAACCATATTCTTTATATTTGAATTTTTTTAAAACATTATCATAATTATCATAATAACATATATATTAACTAGCTTTAGTGAACCCGTGTATTACACGAGTTGGATAAATAATATTAAATAGAATAAATTTTATTAGTTATAAAATAATATATGATTTAAATTATATATGTGTAAGGAATATAAGTAATAAATAATAACATCAACTTTTAAAATTTTTGTTTTTAACTTTTTTATTTTTTCAAAAAAATAAATAAACATTTCGCTTAAAACATGTTAAAAAATGTAAAATTTAAAATATTTTGTGTTTTAAAAAGAAGTATGATGTCTTAGAATTTTGTTTTAATAAAATTTGTTTCTCTAGAAATAAACATCAAAAAGTATCTATTACTAAATTTTTCTAAAAATATTTTTAATCAAAAAAGAATTCAATAATATAATTAGTATTAATGGAGTTATTTAATAAGAGAGAGAAGCGGGAAAATTTTATTAAAAATGAATGTGGTGTTGCCATGTGGCATCCCTAGTTATGTGGTGTTGCCATGTGCCATCCCTAGTTACCCTTTTATTAGAATAGGTAGATTAGAACAAACATTAGGAAATTTATAGATTTAATCAACTAGATGTTCTATACCATTGAAAAAAAAATACTCTTCCGCCTTTAGCTTTTTGATACACTAAACATAATTTGCTTTATGTTTCATGAAATGGTAGTATGTAAAAAAATGTTACATGCACAAAAGATAGCAATCACAACTATTAACCTGTTGCGTCAGTTGTAATTTTTTACTTTCGCTTATGATGCTAAATTATCATGTATTACATTGTCATAATTTTTATATTAAATAGACATTTAATATCTATAAACTTATTGAAATATATAGTCATCACCATCATTCCATAACAATTTTCTTTGTGTTAATATAAATAAATTATGGAATAAAAACTTATATTTTTGGGTTAATACAAATTTAGATTTTACTATAAACCATCACATATATTCTTTAAAGTTAATAACAGTTAAAAAAATATAAGGTATCATTATACATTTAAAAAAATTAAATTAATTTTTTATTCCTAACCCCAACACTTAATTTGTAATTATTTAATTGATTTATTGAATTTCACCTTGTAACAAGAAATTTATCAATATTTACCAAATTAGTTTAAATATCAGAACCAAATTCACGTTTAATAATTACCATTTTGTTAAATTAAACACATACTTTTTAATATCTTTAAAATTTATATTCTGTTATACTTTAACGCTAAGGATTAAATGTATTTTAATCAATTTTTGATTTGACTTTTAATCCAATATTACATTTGACAATCAAATTGCTTTTCCAAATTTACTTTTGTAACTTAAACTTTAATTTTGTAATTATTTAGAATGTTTCATTTAATTCCACCTTGTAACAAGAAATTATACCATAAATGCCAAATTACTTTAAATACTTTAAATATTACTCACTGTAAAAAAATTATACGGTTTATAATATTAACTAATTAATTAACTAATTAATACTTATCATTTTTTCTTAAATATTATATTTTTATCCCTCTTTATAATTTTTAATTTGATTAATAGTATCATCGCCATTATAGATTATTATTACTTTTGCATTATCAGTTAACTATATTGACAAACTGCTTTAAAATACAATTTATTAGATTCTTAATTACCATTTTGTTAAATTAAACACATACTTTTTAATATCTTTAAAATTTATATTCTGTTATACTTTAACGCTAAGGATTAAATGTATTTTAATCAATTTTTGATTTGACTTTTAATCCAATATTACATTTTACAATCAAATTGCTTTTCCAAATTTACTTTTGTAACTTAAACTTTAATTTTGTAATTATTTAGAATGTTTCATTTAATTCCACCTTGTAACAAGAATTATTATACCATAAATTAAATATTACTTTAAATAAGTTAAATATTACTCAATGTTAAAAAATTATACGGTTTATAATATTAACTAATTAATTAACTAATTAATACTTATCATTTTTTCTTAAATATTATATTTTTATCCCTCTTTATAATTTTTAATTTAATTAATAGTATCATCGCCATTATAGATTATTATTACTTTTGCATTATCAGTTAACTATATTGACAAACTGCTTTAAAATACAATTTATTAGATTCTTAATTATATTTTTTATCAATTAATCGCAAAACTCCATTTAATCCTTTATATAATTATCAAATTTGAATTTTTATAAGTTAGTAAACTGTCCTTATGTACATCGTTATCTTAAATTTAAAATTAAAATATATTTCACACTTATATACAACTGTTATGATCCACATACCATAAATCTATATTATCACAAATATATAAATTTGTTAATTAGTTAATACACAACCGTATAAAATTACATTTTTGATAAGTTTGATTATTGACCTTTTGTACATGATTAGAAATATTCTGTACAAATTAGAATTAGTTTGTACAAAAATTGAAATTTTGATTAAATTTATTTATGGTAACCCGTGTAATGATCTGTACATAATTACAATTTTGGCAAATTTAATGTTTCTAAGTTTCTAATTTATTAATAGAATGGTTTTATACTTTCCAATGATACGAGATCATTTATACCATAAATATGTACTTATCAAATTATATAAATAAATCAATATACAGTTCTTTACATCAATTGAATTCTTCAAACATTCTGCAATATCACAGAAGGTATCAACTTTTTTTTCTATTGATTACAGAACGTATCCATCTTTCATCATTTGTAACTTCATAATTGCCTTACTTTTTTTGAAATAATGCAGTACAATGGCATCTAGGAAAATCACATTGTTCAATGACCTAAATGTTTTATCGCAAGACTATACCATCAAAGTTCGAATTATCAGGGTTTGGACTAGAAAACTCTTCACGGATCCGACAAAGGTGTTTTCTTATGAAATGATAATAATGGATGAAAATGTAATGCCACACTCTCAATATTTGTACTTTTATTTTTCCGTACTTAAAACTTTACAAACAATATATCATTTTTTTAATTAATATATTATCATTTAATTTTATGTTTAGTGTTCAAGACTCGAAGCTTCTGTTCAAAGAAAATACTGTGTTGCCTATGAGGATTTGCTAAATGAGAACATGTGTCTACTTGTAATCAGACCATCTTTGGCAGCAAATAATACAAAAAATAAAGTTTTTAATACACCGCATAAAATTACTTTCACTGAAAAAACTGTTGTTATGAAATGTTCTGGTGCTGTGGGTTCTGAATACGGTTTTAGTTTCACACTTTTTGCTAATCTTACTCCAAAGCAAACGCCTGAGAAAACAACAGTTGGTTAGTTTTTTCTATTATTGTAACTTTATATTTGTTGGTTTTACTATTTATATAATAATAATAATTTGCTCATATTAATCAATTTTCTAAAATTTTCTTTATTTTGTTAGATATAATTGGTGCAGTTGTGAGGTTCTCCCCAATTGAAGTAAGAGAAAAGAATGATGGGAAAACATCAAAAATGATCACCCTCGACTTAAAAGATCTACAGTAATCTAATTCTTTCATTAATATAGTTTAATATTTTATTTTACTATATACTATTAAATGTTTATGCTTACATATTATTAATTAATCTAACCCCGAATATTATATGTTTCAACATTTCAGGAACAGTCGGTTATTATACTTGGCACCATTAAAGGATTTGTGATGATAGTCCATGGTATTACACCAGTTGCAGGAAATGCAAGAGTAAAGTTATTGAAGAGGTTCAGTGTACTCTTAAAGAAGATGGATCCGGTGACTTTGATGAGGTGACCATTTTGCAATGTAAGCTTTGCAAAGGCGAGACTATCACACCAGTACCAAGGTCAATTCAATGTTTAAAATCCTTTAGCATTTTTTAAATATTAAGATTACTAAATAAAATTTTTTTATTAATTTATTAACTTTTTATACTTTATGTTATCTTGAAATTAATAAACAACCTATTTATCTCCTTATCATACACAACCACCTATAATACCTAAATTCTTTATAAATGATATGTTACACTAACTCTATAAATTAAACAGTTTTATTTTATAAATTATGCTTCATTCTGTTTATGAAATTCTCTTTTTATATATGACACATACATGATATTTCTTAATACCTTTATGGTTTTTAAATTTATAAAGTACCGCTCAAATTTTCCTCATAAATATCCAACATTATATTTATAAAATTTAGCAGATGACCTATGTTATAATTTAATAATGGTTAACTTCAATGTCTATATTTTCAATGTTATAGCAGATAAACAACCTATTTCTCGTGTCATATTATTATAAACATTTATTTTAATTAAATAAAATTTAATTAAATAAAATATAATTAGGTACAAAATATCACTTCGCGTTCAAGACTCCACAGGGATTGTATCCCTTACACTTTTTGACCGTGAAGCCTACCGACTGCTTAAAGTTTCAGCTAATCAGTTATTGGACAACAATGAGAAGGTATACCTTTTTATATGTCTAAACTTGTATACATCCAAACAAAATTTTATTTCATAGAATTGTTTATTAAAACCTAAATTTTTTTAGTTGGCTGCTCAAGGAATTATTCCAGTCGAGTTTAACTCACTTATTGATAGAAGATTTGCAATGAAAATCAAAGTTTCCAACTTCAATCTGGAAACTAACATAGAATACTACACAATTTCCAAGTTAACCGACGATCGTGACATTCTTTCCGAGCTAGACAAAAAATCTGATCTCCTTCAGGTTACATAAATCTTTTCTCATTTATACATGTTTGGAACTTAAATAAATTTAAATAAATTCTATAAATTACACGTATAATCTTTACTAACACAAGAATCATTTGATCATTTGACAGAATCGAGACATTCAATCCGTGAATACAACCATTGAAGATTTTGAGAGTGCTCCTGTTGCTACAAAGGTTGGATTCTCCTAACTTAAATTTTAGTTAATTAAAATCTTTATATAACTCAATATTGTTATGTTTCATAATTAAAAAAATTCTTAATTAGGATTCTTATTCTTGCACTGGAGATGACGTAACACCGCTATCCAAAATTGAGAAAGCGAAAAATGTCTCCCCGATAACTGATGAAGCAACTCAATCTTCTACTCTACTAACACAAGATCTTAAACGTAACCTTCAATCTGTTTATGATGTCGATGAGTCTTCACCTCCCTCCGCTACAAAACCAAGAAATAGCTGCAACAAAGATGACGGCACCGTCCATTGCACAACACTCTTAACTCCAAAATTGAAAAGTAGCCGCTTTAAGAATTTTACCGTGCGTTGTTTTAATGTATCGTCATTTTTTTCTTTACCGTGCGTTGTTTTTTTTCTTTAACTCTGTTTTGTGCTTTTTTGAAGACAATCAATGTTTCATCCACTTATTTATAATATCATGTTTTGATGTATTTGCTATATTATTTTCTATATATCATGTATTTATTGCATGGAGTGTCTTATACACATTTTCTTATTTTAATGCCACTAGACCTAAAGTGTAAATTTTCTCTATCATTACAGACAACCATTAATAGTATACAACAATTAAAATTATATACATAATCGTTAATAAGAATACAGATATCTAATAAGAAAATAAGAAAAACAACATATACCAAACGATGAATATTATAAATTCAATTATCTATATCAATTAATGACGATAGATTAAAAATTAACAATTACACCTTTAGACGTATATTAACACATGACAACAATCAAAATCGTTTACGCAAACGTTGTTTTCAAAGTTAAACATGTTAATCATTCGAATTTTCTTTTCAAATTTAAACATTTTAATCAATTTATGCATTCAAACCATTTATGCTATTACTAACCATTTTTTAAAATAATTTATGTGATAGGAGATGGAAGATAACGACATTGTCGATTTGTTTTCAAAGCTTACAAAAAATGGGAAATGGTATAGCATATTGTTTGTTACTGTTGAATTTATTTGGCATGATATTCAGCATAACAGATTGATTGTTGTTTTTCTTGATCATGAGGTAACAGTTTTTTTCCCACTTTAATTCAATATGTTTACATTCATATTACAACATATAAAATACTATCCTACTAATTGTTCTTTGTTAAACTTATAGCGTCACAAAAACGTCGCCGTTGTCCCTCATCAACTAATACAGTCATACAACAACCATAGGTTAATTGGTGGTTTTTTTTCATTAAATCTTTTTCAAATAGATGACTTTAAATGTGATGAATATCCTACACATGAGGGCTACACAATAATTTGTGGTGAGAAGATAATTATGATAAACAAACATACAAAATTAACCCCTTTTGAAATCACACCACCAAAAAACTTTATATTATATCCGTTGACACCATCCATACAAACTCTAACGCATGACAGAAGACACCAAAAGCTATTTGTAGGTAATTTTTCTGACATCTCTTAATCTCTTAACATTCATATTAAATTATTTATAGACTTTTTTTTTTTACTTTTTTTCTATATTGTGCAGATGTTCTTGGCCGAATAATATTTGGAGAAAGAAAATTCGGTCGTAGTCATTTCAAAATTTTCCTACAAGATTACACGTTAGTACCTATCTAATTTCTTAGTTTTTTTATTTCATTTTATATATATGTTATAATATTATTTAATGTTAAATATATTTTGTTTTTTGATTTTCAGTGGTCATATAATACAAATGTCTTTGAATGACAAATCAGACACAAATTATTTAGACGTTCGTAAAGCCATCTCCAAAAAAAGAATTATATACGCATGTTATGTCAGATTGGTCAAATTCACATCGGGTACTATTATAATAGCAATTAACTTTTACTTACGTTACAATATAATACCTACAAATATCCCATGTTCACATATATTTATTCATATTGCAGTTAATATTCTAAAGTCGACTGATTTTTCAAGAATTATAATCGATCCAGAAATTCCGGAAGTTCGGCTAATTGGTCCTCCTTATAAATCTTGCATCTATTGTTCTTGTTGAATTTCAATTTTACTTAAATATCCTACACAATTGTAATTCAAAATTTGATTATTTATGTATTCTATCAAATTATGATGATTTAACTTTTGATTATTTACGACATCATTATTGTTAGATTTTATTCCAAGAAATCAACAATATATAAGTATTATATATAACACACAAAAAGGAATAATTTCAAAAATTTATTGTTTAAACCGTTTTCTTCCATATAAATGGAATGTTTAATAACATAAGAAAATTATTGATACTCAATTTATATCTTACCGGAAATATAAGATATTATTTCTAATGTACCATTAATATAAATAGTTACTTAAAATAAATTTTAACTTTATAAGACATACAATTATTATAAATAACCATACATGTTACATTCGATTACCACCAACTATTGTCTTTGAACATACATGATTGGTAAACTGTTTTCTACATTCAACGATCCGGCAAATACACATTGGTATAGTAAGACCATTACATCTCTTCCAAAAATTAAGTTATATAATTATAGGTACGTTATCTCTCACGTTTACATTTCATTACTATTATTGTTTACAAGAATCGAGGCTATTACTTATGTTTATTGTTATTTGCTTTCTATTTTAAAGAACGACAATTATACCAAACAAATATGCATACTAATATATTGTTTCTTTACTTTGTTCCAAGTAACAAATCTCATTCGCAATGTTGATATGAACCAAAACAATACCTTCCTTTTACCTAAGGTGATACAAGTATTACACGGATATTGTAAAACGTTTTTACACCTTTATTAATTCATTTTATGGTACTCTACGGTTTTATATATAATATTTTTTTATTAAAAGTTTTACTACGCTTATTTCTTATCCATGTTTTGGCATATTATAACTTTTGAATTAATTTGATTTATTTATGTGTAATATTTTTCAAATATTTTAAAAATACTCTTGAACGTAAACATATGTTAAATTATTGATTGAAACAACTAAAATATACATATATTTTGTTAAAAAAACTCAATGATTCATTACTGACTGTAAAACATTTTAATACATTACAAACATTCATTTTATTCTTCTAAACGCTTTTGACAAAATGATAACTTTTTTAATGCAATTATAATCTATACTCTAAAACTAATTAATTTGTTTTCTATATATAGCATTTATTTAATAATATATACCGCTAAATTTACAAAACTCTATCATATACGTGACTACTCATATATATGAATTTGTATCATTCATACACGAAGATACTAAACATGTTCAAAAGATCAAGCGAACATATTTCGGCGTCTCCAACAACTTCTAATGATGAACACCGTTGTCATAGTAAGTTACAAAAATTTATATCTACTGTTGTTATTTATATATGCATAAAACATAATTAATATGCCATCTCATTTTATCTTTTGTTCATTTTAGGTCTTCTCCCAAGAACACCATTGTCTGATATTTCTAATGGTATTTGAAATGTTATATACAAAACACATAATTCTTTACTTTTATTCGCGTAAATCTATTCATTTTATTGAATATCTGATAATTTTAATTACTATAACTCATATAATATCAATAATATAAAAAGTAATCATCTAATAACAATGAACACATACAACAACCTTATGTGTTAAAAATATTATTTTATATTCATATTTATTTCCTAAAATGTCTTAGGGAAATTAAATATGAAAGATACTTTATACATTTTTTTAAAAAAATTACAGTAATGTAATTTATATAGAAAAAGTTAAAATAAATTGAAATCTTTTTAAAGGTTTATCAAAGTTATTTTTCCAAACTTCATATGTTCACTATTTTTAAAAATATCTCAATCTATCTTGTCGCACACATTACTATATAAAAATACAAATCAAATTATAAACAATAATTTTTTATTGACTATTCCTTTATGTGTTTTATTAATATCAATATGAACTCATAATGAATTTTTTAATAAACAATAGGTCGCCAAAATTCAACCCCAAATAACGCTGCTGAAAGACGAAAAATTAGGAAAATATATTTGGACAACAAGCGTTCCAAAAATGTTACTACAACGAATATACAAAACATGTCAGAAAGTTCAAGCATGCGTGTTTTATCGTCTACATCCTCTTGTAACAACGACCACCTTTATCTTCGTAAGTAAAAATACCCCATCAATATTTTCATTTTGTAATATTCTTTTCTACTATAAAACGTAATTAATATTCCTTCTCATTTTTAATTTGTTTCTTATAGGTCAGCTGGAAAAAAAACCATTGTCTTACGTTTCAAATGGTATTTTTAATGTTATATACAAAACGTTCATCTTATTGGATGTTAGAAAATTTTATTACATCATGTTAGATAATATAAATAATTTAAGCAATATAATTATAACATCATGCATTAAAAATCAACACATACAACTACCTAACATGTTACAAATAGTATTTGATATTCATATTCATTTCTTAATACATATATATAACTTCTAAGTAAAATTAGTTTTAGAAAAAATAACTTATATGAACTATTTATTAACCAATTACTTTGATTTTCATGATACCTTACATTATTATATCACAATGGATTTATAAATATTTTTTTTCTACTTTCCAATACAGTAAGTGGTCAGAATTCCAGTCAACATAATTCTATTGAAATGAGAAGACTTAGAAAATTATATTTAGACAACAAGAAATCAAAACAAATTACTACATCAAATGACGTTTCAAATAATTCACCATCTTCTACGGCATTCGCATCAACTACATCCAACCTTCCTACTTCAATACAACATCAAACAAAAATTTCCAACTCACAACAATGACGTGTAGGCAACCGCTGAGTGATATAACACCAGGTACGTTATTTATTAATTCAACCCCTCTAATAACCATTTTAATTATTCTAACAGTTCCATATTATTTGCAGGGTCTTTTATCAATAAGAATACCAATTCTGGTACATCATCGTGTACTAACATATATTCTATATCATCGTCTGTCTTGCCATCCACATTTACTTCAACAGTCACACAGATATCTTCTCTAAGGAGGTTGTCATCAGGGAAACGTAACTTATTAAGTAAATCAAGGATATTATCTCCTATACCAATGTCTGATTTGACATCTGATCATGAGGATGAAGCAAACACTTTGATTAAAGACCCATTTATAGGAATCTCTAAAGGTATTTTTAAATATACAATCAAAATCAAATTTGCATTATCAAATTTATTTAATAATGTTTATAATTTTTTTTAAATATACATAAAAATATGTCTAACATTATATTTTATTTTCTCATGCTGGTCACTATTTATTCATCAGATTACTTAGACCATGGAGACCAAACACTTGTATGTGAGTTATGTAAGGCTAAACTGTGGAAGCAAGAAGGAAAAAATCCAAGAAAACATAACGGTGTAAACACTTATTTGATATGTTGTTACTATGGAAAAGTGGAGCTTCCGGATTATAAACAACCAAGGGAAAGTTATGAAAATCTATTTCGATGTATGGATTCTAAAAGCAAGTATTTCATGAATAACATTAGACGTTACAATTCAATGTTTTCTTTTACTTCAATGGGTGGGAAGATTGACTCATCGATTAATAGAGGTAACGCTCCATTCATATTTAGACTAAGTGGTCGGAACTATCATAGTATGGGTAGTCTTCTACCACAGAGTGGATCAAGACCAAAGTTCTCTCAGTTGTATATATACGACACTGAGAATGAGGTGGTGAATAGGAAAATGATCTTTGGGTATGTGATATGTTACAAATTACTTTCGATATTTTAAAATTTAATAATATCATCTTTATATGTATACTAACTAATGCACATATCTATTTCAGTGAGTCATCCAAAAAAAATACATCCGCTCAAGATGATCAAGATATCCAAATTATACATGAACTTAAGGTTATGCTAGATTCAGATAACCAATTAGTTAAGGTTTATAGGATGGTAAGAGATTCTTTCAATAACAATCCCCATGTCAACCTAAAGTTGCGACTAATTGGTAAGAGGAACAAAGATGGCAGGACATACAACCTACCAACTGCATCTGAGGTTGCAGCTTTGATTATTGGTGACATTGGTGATTGTATTGATCGGCGTGATGTTATAGTTGAAACTCAAAACGGAAATCTAAAACGTATTGTGAGCTTCATCCTTCGTACCTTCCTCTACAATATCCGTTGCTTTTCCCATATGGTGATGATGGTTATCGGGTTGATATACTTCATAGAAATATTGGAACCTCAAACAATAATAAAAGGGAAAGGTTATCAATGAGAGAATTTTTTCATATCATGTTCAGGATCGTGTTAATAAATTCTCATTGATACTAAGTTCTAGAAGACTTTTTCAACAGTTTTTAGTCGACTCATATACAATGATTGAGAGTGAAAGGTTAAACTTCATACGTAATCAGCAAAAAGTCCTAAGAAGTGAAACATATGATGTTATCTGCAAAGAACGAAACAAAGGAATTGAAAATATGGCTGGCGTCGGTAAACGTGTTATCCTACCTTCATCTTTTACAGGTGGTGCGCGGTTCATGATGCAGAATTATCTTGATGCTATGTCTCTTTGTAAGTGGTACGGCTATCCGGATTTCTTCATCACTATTACATGTAACCCGAAATGGCCAGAAATCAAAAGGTTTCTTAAAGACACTACACTGAACCCCGTAGATAGACCTGACATACTGTGTCGATTGTTTCGTCTTAAACTCGAGTCAATTATTAAAGACCTAAAGGATAATTCAATACTCGGCTCTGTTTCAGCAGGTATTTATTTTTATACTTATATTTTATAATTATTTATTCTCTCATATATATATATATATATATATATATATATATATATAGTTCATATTATGATTTTAATTTAGAATAATATGTTTGATTTTTGTTACTTCTTTACATAATAATGATTATTTTTTTAACTAAATTCATATACTTAAAAAAAGTTGTTTACCGAGTTGGATTTCAAAAACGGGGCCTGTGTCATGCACATATATATTTATTCATGAACGTTCAACCTAAACTTCATACGGTTGATCAGATCGATGATTTTTAATCTGCTAAAATTCCTATTTTATTACGATTTGATATTAGAATAATAATTTTTGATTTTTATTTCTTCTTTACATAATAATGCTTAATTTATTAACTAAATTCATTTCTTTTTTAACAGTTGTTTACACAGTTGAATTTCAAAACGTGGCCTGCCTCATGCACATATATGTCTATTCTTGAACGTTCAACATAAACTTCATACGGTTGATCATATCGATAATTTTATATGTGCTGAAATTCCGAACAAGAATGAAGATATGGAATTATATGATCTTGTATCAGACTTTATGATACATGGTCCATGTGGTAATGCTAATCCTAAGTGTCCATGCATGGTAGATAAAAAGTGCTCAAAAAACTTTCCAAAGAATTTTAATGAAAACACGTCTACTGATTCAAATGGTTTCCGTTATATAGAAGAAGAGATACAGGACTTTTGTTGAAAAATTAGGTGTCAAGTTGGACAATCGGAGCGTTGTTGCGTACAACAAGCACTTGCTAAAAAGATATCAAGCACACATAAATGTTGAATGGTGTAATCAGGCCGGATCAATAAAGTACCTATTCAAGTATATTAATAAAGGACCTGATAGGGCTACTGTTGTTGTCATAGATCCAGATACTGATCCTAACAAAGATAATGGTATAGATGAAATTAAAGAATACTATGATTGTAGATACATTTCAGCTTGCGAGGCTTCATGGAGAATTTTTGGTTTTGATGTACATTACCGATATCCATCGGTTATCAGGTTGCCTTTCCATTTGCCAAACCAACAACAAATTGTGTATGGTGTTGACGATGATATAAACAACGTACTAAGTAAACAGTCTGTTTCCTCTACACTGTTTTTATCTTGGATGGAATGTAATCGTTATGACCATGAAGCACGCAAGTTAACTTACGTTGAGTTTCCAACAAAATTTGTTTGGAAATCTGACCAAAAATGTTGGTCTCCAAGAAAAAAAGGTTTTTCAATTGGTCGAATTCACTCCGTATCTCCATCTGTCGGTGAGGCTTATTATTTACGGATTCTACTCAACAAAGTCAAAGGGCCGATGTCGTTTAATGATATTAAAACCGTTAATGGTCAAACATTTCCAACATTTAGAGATACATGTTATGCCCTTGGTCTTTTAGATGATGATGCCGAATATATTGATGCAATTAAAGAGGCGAGTCATTCAGGTTCTGGATATTATCTGCGTACTTTGTTTGCCACAATGTTGTTATCAAATTCTTTATCGAGACCGGATTATGTTTGGAATAGTACATGGGAATACTTATCTGACGGCATTCTTTACAAACAACAAAAAATATTGAGGTTGCCAGGTACATTACACATCTTTTAATTTTTTAATTAATAAAAATCACTTATTATATTTATTGATATTTATTTTTATAATAATTTGATACATTTCATAATACGTATTACCATTTTCACATCACATTCATTGTGTAACTAATTATCCACAATATTTCCCATTTTTCAGCTTTGTCGCTGACAAATAGTCAAATTAAAAATTTGACGTTGTATGAGATTGAAAAGTATTTACAACGGAATAATTCAACACTAAAGTCATTTACATGCATGCCTTACCCGGACAATGATTCGTGTCTTCATCAAATAATCGTTTAATTAGCGAGGAGTTATTGTATGATGTTGAAAATGAGAATATTGAGTTTGAAAATCTTTTGAATTCTTTAACGGATGAATAACGATATGTTTTTGATGACATCATGACTGCTGTTGAAGTTAATAAAGGCGGAGTTTTTTCGTTTATGGATATGACGGAACCGGTAAAACTTTTTTATGGAAGACATTGGCGGCAGCAATAAGGTCTAAAGGTGAAATTGTATTAAATGTAGCATCCAGTGGAATAGCATCTTTGTTGCTTACAGGAGGTCGTACTGCGCACTCACGATTCCATATTCCATTAAATGTAAACGAAGATTCTGTATGCCATATAAAACCAAACAGTGAAGTTGCTCAACTATTGAAGCAGACAAAATTGATAATTTGGGATGAAGCACCCATGACTCACAAGCATGCATTTGAAGCATTGGATAGGACGATGAATGATGTATTACCTAAACATACTTCTGTATCTTCAGATATGCTATTTGGTGGTAAAGTTATTGTTTTTGGTGGCGATTTTAGACAAATTTTACCGGTTGTTCCAAATGGTAGTCGACAAGATATTGTTAATGCGTCCTTAAGCTCATCCTACCTTTGGAATAAATGCAAGTTACTTACTTTAACAAAAAATATGCGACTAAAAGCCGGGGGACACCCTTATGCCATTGAAGTAATTGAAAACTTTGCTAAATGGCTTCTTGATATAGGAGAGGGCAACGTTGGTGGTTATAACGATGGTGAGGCAACTATTACTATGCCTGATGAACTCCTCATCAAAGACTCGATCGATCCTTTATCAAGTTTGATCGAATTTGTTTACCCATGCATGTTAGAGAACTACAAAGACAAAGAGTACTTTCGTGAGAGAGCAATTCTGGCACCAAAAAACGAGATCGTTCATGAAATTAACGATCGTTTGCTTTCAATTTTCCCTGGTGATGAGATAGAGTATCTTAGTTCAGATAGCATATGTCAAACGGAACATTTTAATATTCCGTTACAGGAAAATTTGTACTCCCCTGATTTTCTAAATGGTCTCAAAATATCCGGACTGCCAAATCACGGGTTAGTATTAAAAGTTGGTGTTCCAGTGATGCTTCTACATAATATTGACCAACAAAATGGTCTTTGCAATGGTACTCGCCTGCAAATAGTATCTCTTGGAAAAAGGGTTATTGAAGCTGAGATAATATCTGGAAGTAATATTGGATGCCGAACATTTATTCCAAGAATTAATCTTGTGCCATCTGATAAAAAAATCCCTATTAAGTTTCAAAGAAGACAGTTTCCGCTAAGTGTTTCTTTTGCAATGACGATTAACAAGAGTCAGGGACAATCATTGTCAAGAGTTGGTTTGTATTTAAAAGAGCCAGTTTTTACTCATGGGCAGTTATATGTTGCTTTGTCAAGGGTGAAGACTACAAACGGGGTAAAATTACTCATTTTAGATCAAAATGGTAACATTACCAATGTGACTCAAAACGTTGTATACAAAGAGGTGTTTACACATCTACAAGAAACTTTTTAGAGTATGAATTTTATTTATTTCTATTTTCAAACTTTGATATTTATTGTTTTGTATTTTTATTATGGTTATTATGTAATCAGTATTTGATGGAAGTCATATTGATTAAATCATCTGTGTATCACACGGGTTCTAACCTAGTCAATAAATATATAAATCTACCTACTCTAATAAAAATGTATTTTGGGAGACACGTGGCAGCACCACATTCATTCTCACTAAAATTTTCCCGCCTCTCTCTCCTATTAAATAATTATCTTAGTTACTAATAATATTTCTTTAACACCTTTTTAGATTTAAGAAATTAAAAAAGAATTCTATTTATTAATGATATTTCTAAATAAATAATTTTTTATAAATAAATAAATTTTTCTAAAGCATAAAACTTTTTTAAAAATAGAAAATATTTTAAATTGGTATTTTTAAAAAGTATTTTTAAAAACAAAATATAATCAAATTTGAGAGTTATAATAGGAAAATTTTTAAAAATGATATTTTTATACGATTTGTTGATATTCTTGTATTATTATAAAATATCATTTTATAAATATTTAATTTTATTTTTTTATTATTTTATTTATTCAACCGTGTAATACACGGGTTTACTAAATGTATTCTCTAATATATGAAATACATTGTTTGATTAAATAAAAAGTAGTAGACCCATGGCCTTTTGCATAGCTTTCTTTTTTTTCTCCAAAAATTTTATGCATGATTACGAAGGTCGAAGTGTATGTTTATAAACTACATAAATTAAAAAAGGAAAAAAGAAATACACTTATGACTATCACATGATAACATTTAAAGGTCTAAAAGAAATGTCATAACAACAAAAGAAAATATAACAAAATCAAAAATAAATTATTTTAACATAAACACCCGGTATTTACAATAATTCAATTACGTAGATTTTTATAGTAAGACAATTCATGTATACAATATCTGAATATTATTTTTTTAAATGGCTCTTAAATAAAGTTTTAGTCTATCAACTTTTAGAATAACTCACATCTGTATACATCCTCCTTAATTTTAAACTAAATCAACTTTTAGTCTATCACATGTCAGGATTTGAACTATACATATCTCCAAATAATTTTTGACTCTTACTATTGAGCCACCAACATAAGATTTTTATTGTAAAACGATAACTCACACACTTATCTACTTCTACTCATAGTCTATCACATGCCAGTATTTCACACTATTTTTCTCTAAAGAATTTTTAAATCTCACAACCATACTACTAACCCAACTTTTTTTATAACAACTCACACGCTTATATACTCTTATTTATAAACCACACTAACTCCTATTAAACTTCATACCTGACTCTTACCACCATACTACCATACCACCACGTATCACGTGACATCTTACTATTACTATTATACATAGTTGCAAAACAACAATAATAATCCTATATCAGCTTTCTTAAACACAACATAACTTGTCACTTTCCCACTTTGTCGTGTTTAAAGGTCGGTTAAAGCCCATTAATTTTGTCCTAACATGTGCCTTTCAAAAAAAAAAAAAAAAATATTTGTCATAACATGTGGCCTATTAGTTTCACCATACATATTATCTGCTTCTTCTGTAAAGACTGTTTTGTGTTGTGTTGTGTGCGAGATATGAAGAAATCTTATTGTATCCAATTCATCTTCTTCATCATCTCCATAACAATATTCATATATGCATATTCAACACACAAACATGCAAATTTTAATTTTAACTCAAAATCAACTTCAACCACTCGCCGGAGCACAACTCTCCGATCACGCTTCCAAAATCCCGACCACCGGTTCACAGACACTCCGTTTCACCCGCTCGACCCGTTAACCGTACCCGAGATCAACAAGATCCGATCCATTCTATCGGAGTACGCACCCTTTTCGTCGTTTTCCCCGTCCGTCAACACGCTCTCGTTAGACGAACCCGACAAGAGTCGGGTACTTGGATGGAAAGCGGGCGACCCGCTCCCGCCTAGAAGAGCGTCGGTCGTGTCGTTTTTAGACGGACAGACGCGTCTTCTAACGGTTGATTTGGATATTGGCCTTGTTACTAGTGATGTTGTTAACATCGGGTCTGGTTACCCGATGTTAACAACTGAGGACATGACAACGGCTATACAGGTCGTTTTTTCAGACCTGGAGTTTAATAGGTCTATTTTGGCTAGAGGAATGGAGTTTAATAGGGCTGGTTTGGCCCGGAGGAGGAGGGTAGAAGAATTATTAAAGTCCAGTGTTTTTCTAGCCAAAACACTCCAACTTTTACATGAGGCCCATAGAAGGGCTAACGATTACAGTTGACGTGGACAAACGTGAAGTCGTGAAATTAACCGACACGGGTCGCGACATTCCTATACCAAAAGCAACTAATACTGACTACCGATACACGACTCAAAGCCAGTTTTCAGATATGAACCCTGAAACCAACCCCATGTCTATGGAACAACCCAAGGGGCCTAGTTTCACCGTAGAAAATGGGCATACAGTGAAATGGGCCAACTGGGTTTTCCACATAAAGCCCGATGTACGGGCTGGGATGATAATATCCCAGGCAATGATTCGTGCTGATAGTGGGGAGTACAGGAGTGTGATGTACAAAGGGTTCGCTTCAGAACTCTTTGTACCGTATATGGATGTTGATGAATCTTGGTACTTCAAGTCATATATGGATGCTGGTGAATTCGGGCTTGGTGCGACCGCGATGTCCCTTTTGGAGTTGAACGATTGCCCGAGATACGCGTATTATATGGACGCGGTGTTTGCGAGCGCCGACGGTCGACCGTACATTCAACAGAATATTATTTGCATATTTGAACGTTACGCCGGAGATATTGGTTGGAGGCATTCAGAAATTCCAGTAATGGGTTTCGATGTAAGTAATAGTAATGCTTTTGTTATTATCCTTTGAAATGATATTAATTTGGTTATTAAAGAATATAAAGAACTAACAATTTTGCAAACAATAAAAACATATAAATTATGGATATTGTTTTTAAGGTCACTTGTTTATTTATTATTTTTAATTTAAAAGTCACGGTTATATTGAATTAAAAAGTTATTTTTACACCATAAAACATGATGCTTACATTGCCTTTTTTTGCGTGCTGAAATAACTCAATAAGAAAGTGTGTGAATATATATAACGAAAATGTCTTCAAAAGTGTTGAATATACCATCGTTTGTTAAACACAAACAAAAACAAGCCCTCAGAGTAGGAGAAGACTTTTTGTTGTTTTTGTTGGACGTTAATTGGATCACTGATAGGTGAATATGTTGATTATTTAAGACTTGATAGTTAAACTGGTAAGCCGCAAGCTAAATAGTACTAAACCGATCACTCAGTCAGTCACATCAAAATTGATCAGTCATACCGATATTGATTATAAAATTTTCTTATATTCTCATTTAAAGAGTTGGAAACGTAATAAACTTTCTAGTTTAGACAGTGTGGGACAATTGTATCATTTTATAAAGATGGATAGATATATATGAGGGATCAGGATCATTACAGAACCATTTTTTATTTTCAGAACCAAAAGAACCATTGACTTACATAAGTGTAAATTATAAACCATTGGTTTACATAGATGTAAGTTAAACCTGGTGATATTTAGTTATTTTTTTATAGTTTATTGTTCATGTCTGATATACACATATGTAAAACAGGTCAAGTATTACTAGACTTAATATACATTTATGTAAATCAATGGTTATGTAGTTCTGAAAATAAAAAGTGATTCTGTAATGATCCTAATCCTATATATGAGATGAAGCTTATATACCATTTAAATGTGGTACATATGTGGAAATATTTTGTTGGACGTAACAATTATAATTTAATTGGCTTTATGATAATGAAAACTTATATTTTACATACTTCTAAGTTTTCATTTTTAAATTACGTTCAAGTTAATACAATAAAACTTTTTCAATAGCTTTAATTATTGAATTATTTATTAAGTCATCTGATTCTATTATTTAAACCGTCTTTTTTTTTTCAACAGTAAACCAGAAGAAAGATCAGTTCTATAGGTGTTCCGATTATAAAAACATTGAAAAATATAGGAATACTCTTATGTTAATCTATAAAAGAAAAATATTTCTATGAAAAAACAAAGGGGCTTTTTGTTGTACGTTTTTAACCGGATATGACATAAGAAAACAAATAAATATTCTGGTAAAACTTATGTGGGGCCGCAATATTATTATTTAGGTTAGAAAAGACAAACATTTTATAATCAATCTATAAAATAAAAATAAAATAATGATAGTTTGAAAATTGTTTGGCTGTAAATTCGTTTATATTCATTCGTTTAATAAATAAACGAATACAAGAAAAAAAACTTCATTCGTTAAACGAATGAATATGAGTAGAAGTCGTGTTCGTTCATTTATGTTCGTAAACGTTTGATAATATATTTATTTGTGTTTGTTGATTTAAAGTTTTAATATTTATTTTATTATTTTACTAGCTTTAATTTTAATAATAGAATCCCTAATTATACTATATGTATTTTCCAATTTATTCCAATTAACCATTCTTAACTTCAATTTATGTTAAAGCATGACAAACTTTCTAATTTATATGTTAATTATAATTTTATCAAATATGTTCGGATAATTATATTAAGTTTATGTTAAAACTTGACAAAATTTCGTTTATGTACATAAACATTTGTTTGTGTTTGTGTTTGTGTTTGTTGTGTTGTTTGTGTTTGTTTGTCTATATTTGTGTTAATTTATGTTCGGAAAATGTACGTGAATGAACGAACATGAACAAAAAATTCGTATTCGGTAAGTATTCGTGAACGTTGCATGAGCAGCTTCATTTCTTAATTAGCAAATACGAACATGGTTTTGTTCTTGTTCATATTCATTCAGTTCGTTTACAACCCTAATTGTGGTGATGTTAAATAATCAAGATTTAAGACGTGCATTTGTTATTGGTTAACTTTTTTAATTAATGTTATTATAGTAATGTTACTGTTTCTGTTATAAACACTTTTTGTTTCAAAAAATCAGATAAGAGAATCAAGGCCAAAGGTGACACTTGTAGCTCGAATGGCAGCATCCGTTGGAAACTATGATTATATTTTCGATTGGGAATTTCAAACCGATGGTTTAATCCGTATTAAGGTATTTTGTACTTATATTTCGTTTTATAATTAAACTATGTTTTTAATCACCTTTTAAAGGTAAATAATAAAAATAAGTTATACACGGCGGATTCTTGATTAAACGACAGGTAGGTCTATCGGGTATGCTAATGGTGAAAGCGACTCCATACGAAAATTTACACAATAGCTCCAACATTGAGGACATGACCGGGACATTAGTATCAGAAAACGTGATCGGTGTTGTTCATGACCACTATGTCTCGTTTCACCTTGACATGGACATCGATGGCCCAAACAATTCATTTGCTGAGGTCAATTTGGTCAAAGAAGAGACGCTACCCGGTCAATCTCCTAGAAAAAGTTACTTAAAGCGAAAAGAAAAGTGGCAAAGACGGAAGACGATGCCAAGATCAAGTTTAAGTTATATAACCCGTCTGAATTCCATGTCTTTAATCCAGCCCGTAGGTCAAGATTGGGTAATCCAACGGGATACAAGATCGTGCCTGGTGGGAATGCAGCTAGCTTGCTTGATCGCGATGATCCACCACAAATTCGGGCCGCTTTACGAATAATCAGGTATTATATTATAGTTTCATTTGAGAAGTTCACTACATAACCAATTTAAATATAAAGTTGCAAGTACTATATAAAATACTTGTAAATGTTGTTTAAATATGATACACAAAATGCTTATGTACAGATTAAACGTTCACTTTCTCTCTCATACTACATCTAAATCAACACTAGGTATAAGTGCATACAAGAATTTGTACTGTCTTTGTTACGATTGGTTTTGTATTGAACGCGTCCTAAAGTTAATTTAGGAGAAGTTGAGAAGTAAAATGGGTTTTGTAAATGTTACAGATTTGGGTGACCCTCCCCACGTAACAAAAGTGAAGAATGGGCTGGTGGTCTTTTGGTATCTCAAAGCAAAGGAGATGATACACTTGCTGTATGGTCTGCTAGGTAAATTGGGCTGGGCCCGTTGATGACAGGCCCATATTTTTAAGATCGTTAATATAAATCTTAAGGCGGATCAAAGCTGCTAAAATGAGAACGTCATGGGTTCAAGTCTCGCTTTAAGTAAATGCTCAGTGTTGAGCTACTGGGTTTTTTAGCAACGGGTTTCTTCCTGATGGGGTGAGGGTGCGATCCCGGTTGGGAAAACGAATAGGTGGACCCAATGAAAATAACACCTATCATCCGAATCAGGGTCGTACATTTGCCGTTTGAAAAAAAAACTATTAAAATGGGGTTAAAACACCCAACGACAAATAAAAGCATTCACCTCACATTTTCTGTTTTTATTCTTATCATATATTAAAATTAATATTTATTTTCTCTTTTTCACTTAAATAATATTTTTTAATACATGTATCATTATATTTTCTCTCATTCAGTCGTAAGTCACGTCTAAAAATATTGAAAAAATTATAAGGGTGGAATGGTGATTCTATAAATATAAAGGTGAACTATTCATAAACATTTATAACCATTTCCTAAAATATTAAAAACACACTTACATAAATATAAAAACTTACTGTAAATGCTATGATAATAAATAACATTCAATATCTTTTAAACAAATTTTGTTAGTGGAAAATTTTTAGTACCTTTTGGGCCTCATATAAACAAGATAGAATATTTTTCTATTTTGTTTATTATTTCTTAAAATAAATAGAATAATATTTTTTACATATAATGAATGTTTTAAAAACCGGGCTAGATGTAAAACACGTAATTTAAAAGCCAGTTGTTCCATCAAAAGGAGGAGGGACGTAGTAATTTCCTGTCAGGTTTTCTTCAGGTTTTTCCCTTGACTCGCATGTTCAAACTGGACGGTTTATTTGTATAAGACATTAGCTAAAAACTAGATAAGTGGCATTAACGATCCTCGATTAAAGCGGTTGATAATTTATTATTATTTCTAATTATTCTCTTTATCACTCCTCTAGAATTCTGTGGTCTATTTAGTAAACTTGATTTCTCTTTTTATTGTTACAGGAATCGTGAGATTGAGAACAAGGACATAGTGTTATGGTACACATTGGGTTTTCATCACATACCATGCCAAGAGGATTTCCCGGTAATGCCGACGGTTTCATCAAGTTTTGAATTGAAGCCCGTAAATTTCTTTGATCGAAATCCGATTCTTAATGCAAAACCTACCTTTGAAAAGGATCTACCCTTGTGTTTTGCTGCTAGCTCTTATTGATCCGCTTCTACTTGTCAAAATAATGTATCTTGTTGTTATCTTCAAATGTCACTCACTTGAGTAAACAAACAAACATACATAGTGGAATTTACACATAACAAAAGACGTTAATACGATCTTAAAAGTGTTGAATATAGGTACACTTTTCCTTTATCCTAGAAGATAGAAAGACTACTACTATTAAACACTCGACTTTTGAACACGAAGCTAAATTAGGCTTATGTTAAACCATTTCTAACAATTGTCCGCCTCTGTAATATCGGGTGTAATGGTGAAATTAAGAGACACTTTGATGGCATAATTTTCTGGTGTGACTTGTAGGCTTATGTCTAGCATATGATCCAATACATTTCTTTTTAAAAAAAATGGTGCCCAAAGGAATTATTTGATCGTTTTCTTCTTTAAGATCACCCCTATGTTGAAGGGTGTGGTTTTTTTATGGCGGTTCTAAGTTAAATGGTTCACTCGTTTTATTTATTACTTTTAAAACAATCTCAATATTTTCTATGATAAATACACCAGAAGTCCAGAACCTACATCTGTACAATTTAACCTTGAATATTTTCTTCGTGAGTGAACGGGTCACACCCAGAAGGTTACCCAAATTAAAGTTGATAAAAGAATTAAGATATTACAACGGCATCAGAAATTGATATAAACTGAACCGAGCACACCGTCCGGAAAAACTAATGTAAATTGGACCGACACATAAGTCTGGAATTTGACATAAACCGGACTGGCACATAGGTCCGGAAATTGACAGTCCTAGAGCGGTCACGGTATCTAGGCTGTTACAATTGAAAACCCCATAAAACTAATTGACGAAACATACTCTCGGCAATACTGACAAGATATGAAGGATCACATGACATATGGAGCAACGACATCATTCGCTAAAAGGCATAAGAGGGGAAATGTTTGCCATTGTGGGTAATGCCCAATTTCTCAATACACCCATACATGTTATACTTACTCTCACACCGGAGTCGGGTCATAAAAAAAAAAAACCTCAAGTTCCCTCCCTATGACAGGACTAACGGTTGTTACATGCAGAGGTCGTTCATCTCACCTATATACCATTCACCTTGAGAAATTTGGGAACCACCCCGCTTGATAAACAGATCTAGACGCCATTCAAGTCTAACTTTTTTTTCACAATCTTAGACGATATTTTGTTGATTGATGGTTGATTTCTTATTATGGCTAGCCATGTCAATGAGGGTCATAGTATTCAATCGGTAATGAATTATACGAGACCCACCACTTAACTTTACCATTACACACCCTATTCAACCTCGAGTTTCATGTTAAGTCTTGGTTCAATCGTAAGCGGTTCGACTCGTTATTGAAACGGTGCTTGCAGATCCAGTTCAGAACTAAACTCGATGACCGGTTTTCCTTTCGGTTAACAAAACAGTGACAATGTGTTGCATGGAGGTTGGGTTCGCTAAATTCAAGATTAAGGTTGCGGGCCCACACTTATCAGCTTTTTGGTCAGAGGCTAACGTTGTTCCGCATGATTCTTTTCTCACTCACGTGTCCTCTATTTCCGTTTTTTGTTTGAAACCCAAGTAACCAAATATAATCCCTAAAATATACCATTTTTACAGGTTTATTTTAGGAGGGGGTGGTGGTTTAGAACTTGGATGACACACGTACTGAATAAAAGAGAGCATGTGAAATGAAACAAAATATTCATAATTTATAGATCTTTAAATTATATTTTGTATATAATATTTTATATTGTATTTATAGCATTACCATCTTTAATTCTTTATCTAAAATTAATAGCTTTAATTTCTTTGCTTTAGGATTTCAAAGATAATTAAAAATTTTATTAAAATCATAAAGGTAGCAATGTAAAAATATCTACTAATTGATGATTAAAATTATTAAAAATATTAATAATTATCAAGCTTGTCAAACATTTGTAATAACTTCAACTAGTGATTAACTCGCCGCGCGTTGCGGCGACGGCGAACGTACTGTCATGATCAAGTATAAAATATAATCACTCAACTTGTTTCCGAACTAAATTTATGTAAAACATAGAGTAACACGAATTTGTACCATCAAATGAAAATATATTTTATGTAAATCGACTATATTTCAAACACAATTTACGTTAAAACGTATAACAAATCAAAATCTACATCAAAATAAGCAAGTGCGGGAAAGACATGGGCGACATGATAAGACATAGATTACATTCGCTCTAACATATTTGCTAGCAAAATTTACATCAAAACATAGAGTAACTCGAACTTATACCAACGAAATAAAATTATAATATTTGACCCAACTCGTTCCAAACAAAATTTACACATAAAAAAAAAACACGTAATATTATATAATAAAGTTTTTAAGATAGATATAATTTGAACTACTACTACTATTATATGAGAAACTAAAATATAAGATAATTAAGAAACCATGCAAAGTATAGTGAATGTTAGACTTGAACCCGGGTCTTATGTATAGTGAAAGAGCTCACAAGCCAGCAAGCTCAATGCCCTTGCATGTCTTAATTTTGCTATATATAATATATAATATATAATATAAAAAAATAAAATAAAAAATCCCCACCGACATATATATAATATACAATATACCAAAAAATTAAAAAATAAAAAAAAATCAAATATATATAATATACAACATACAAAAAAATTAAAGAAAAATCAAAAGAAACCACCGACATTTTGGATTAATAAGAATAGAATAAGTGGAATCAATTAGTTAGTGTAAATAAATTTATTTAGGAAATCAAATACGGTGATCCTATGTAGACTTAAAAAATATTATAAATTTTTGATTGAGTCAACTATTGATTTCTAAAATTAGCTTATGTATACTGTGCTTTGATTCTAATTTCAAATCAGGATTGAATTAAGAAAACTGAATTAAACGGATGTCATAAATGTATAATTTTTAACTTAATTAATTGTATTTGGATATATGTGTTAAAACCAATCATGTAACATGATTTTGAAGGGAAATGAGCTAGTAGGTGCTCTAAAAATATGACACGTGTCACATAAGTTATTCATTTATTATATAGTATAGATATAATATTTTAAACTATTAAACCGAAAATTAATACTATCACGAAAAAAGAGATGGGCGGTGACCTCTTGGCTCTCCCTAAGCTTCGCCTATGCTTTTACGAGAAAAAATTCCTAAATTTCATTTTTCTCATAAAAATCTATAAACTGTCATCTTAAAAAAGATATCCTCAAATGCTTCTACTATATTAAATATTGGCGCCTATTGGACATTGTATAATAATTGCATCCGCCTCTAATGTTATTTTTTTAATTTTTTATTTATTTTTTTACCTTTTTACATGATCGGACGTCTCTATAGTACGATTAGCCACCTCTATAGTACGGTTGCCTCTATAGTACGGTTGCCCCTATAGTAGGTTCGGACGCTTCTATAGTAGGTTCGGGTGCCTTTTCCGGTAAAGATATTTTAAAGAGTGATTTTTTAGAAGAACATGTTGAGGAAATTTAATAAAAAAAGAAACATTTTAAAAAAATTTCTCTTTTTATAATTTCGGTAAAAAAAAGAGAATATGTAACATTTGACGCATATACCACAAACTGACGCTATAATATTCGATTGTTCCATATATTGTTAACATTTGTGTTTTCTAGTACCATATATATGAAATTATGAATGGCAATTATGACATGGGTGTTGACTTAAATAAAAGAAATTTACATAGTTTTATTAACGTCACTCAAGTTGTACAGTCATACAATCATACGGGACAATTTGGATCATCTAAATCATAATAAAATTCAAAAGAAGTCTTTCTTATTAAATTTCCAAGTTAAGACTGGTCCAAATAAATACAATCACATATTCACCCGCATAGTAGTTGTCATTGACACTCCCACTACTTTACGTACTCATATTGGCTATACTTGGTGTCATTCAAGCCTCCATCTTGTCACGATTCACTTAGACCATCTCCAATAGCATGTTTTTATGGTTATTTTTTATTCATTTAGACCATCTCCAATAGCATGTTTTTAGGGTTATTTTTCTTATGCATGTGATTGTTCTTTTGCTTTCGCCTATTAGAGTGATTAATGTTTTAGCAATGTTGTTAGGACCGGATCGGACCGGCCGGTCCGACCGGTTCGACCGCGAATCGGTGGCTGGTCCGGTCCGGTCGAGGGTGGATCGTTTTTGGAGCATTGAACCGGCCGGTTCGAACCGAGTCGCCGGTTGGACCGGCGAACCGGTTCGGTTCCGACCGGATTTTGAATTTTTTTTTTTTTTTTTTTTTTGATTTTAATGGGTAAAAACGGGGTGTTAAACCATAAATTAGTACTTTGTATATACAAATATAGTTAAGTTTTATATATAACTATAAAATATATGTATAAATCATATATAAATTACTTATATTTAATTACATATATAAATATAATTAAAATATAGTTAAATCCGGTCCATCCGGTCCGACCGGTCCGACCGGTCCGACCACCAAACCAGTAAGCCGTCCGGTTCGACGTCCGATCCGGTTCTGAGAACATTGTAGTTTTAGGTTAAAATTCTTGTGGATGAACGTAAAGAAGGGAGAGGTCGTAGAATAGAATAGCCACGTGGATGAGGATTGGGTGATAATTAAAAAAATAAAAATCAATGCGCTCTCTCTATAAGTATTTATAAAATCAATCTAAAAATGTATCAAGTGGTGGTAACATGACAATTTTTAAGTGTTTTGGTTTTATTATTAGAATTTTTTGAATGGTTTAAAAGATATGTCTTTTTGTTATATGATAGCTAAGCAGATACGTTTTTTAAGTGTTTTTGAGTTCTTTATTGGTGTATTAATTATTATTACTTTGATCAACACCTAACAACATAAACATACTTTGCTTAAACTGGGTTATTTGGACAGTCATCCTTAAAAACAATATAAAAGTTTTTATGATGACAAAAATAGTTAACATAAGTGTGAAATGCTAAACACAAATGTACAAATATTCAACAATCCTTTAAAACCTAATCAAAGAAAGAACTCAAAATGACTCGACGAGAAAATAGACAGAAGCTCTTAGGTCGATGAATTTGTCGACTGGAACTAATGTAACTAGTTTTATACCCGTCCGGTGGCCGGGTCCTTTTATGTCGTAATGTGATAACTATGTCTTCTTAATTTATAAACAATATCACTACTAACGTGTTTCATATGAGTGTATGTCGTGTCGTTGTAGTCAAACCTGCTATATTGAAAAAAACCAAACTCATTATATGTAATAATGAAAAACGTACAAGTACACATGTACAACAAAAGTATTATATATAATAAGATGATATTAATGATACATTTGACTATGTGTAAATAAAGACCTTTTGAAGTATACACAAATATTATTAAAAGTTTGCTCGTGACTTTTGTTAATAGTCATAGCATAGAAAAATTTCTCAAGAAGCCGACTAATTTTTCATTAGAAGGGCAAACCTTCACATGAAGCCGACTTATTTTAAACTTTTAAGGGCCAACAATAACAACAACAACAACAAAAACAACAACGGCAAGGTACACCAACGTTTAACAAAAGTTATAATATTTCAAAGAACATACATTACATGAAAGAATTGATTTGATAGCTTGCAATAATTCATAAACACGTCCATGTAAATATAAAATTTATTTAATTTCCCAACGATGTTTAAAAAAGACATTGTGCAATTATGTTCATGGCCATAAGAACAACATGTACACATGTGCAATAATCCACCGTTCAAGTACACATACGTGTATATATATATATATATATATATCAAATTTCAAAAACAATATCAATTTTAGTAGATTGTGTTAACTATTTGTACTTTATAAAACATCAAGGTGCACTGGTATTTTGTTATATCCATAAATGTTCTTGTTTTATCATTCTATAATAAGTGCATTGCTAACTAACTTAATTTGAACACGAATTAGAAATTTTCAATATATTTAGTTGATTAAATATTTTTATGTTGAGTTTGTCTCTTATGGGTAAGATGTATCTATACGTTTATAGGAATATGTTTGTTGTTTTGTATGATTTTCATGATTTAAACATATGGTTTTAGCTACTTGGATGGTATCTAAATAAAAAGTCGGTTCTTTTTATTGACCAATCAGCTTGTGTTAGAACTGACTGTTTAAACTGCTTCTTTAAAAAACCGCAGTTTATGAGTTAGTGGGCTGAATGTGTTGCAAAAAACTGATTATTTAAATAATTGGAAAACCATTCAAAATTATGCAGCACTGAATTTATATCAATATCGATGCCATGTACAGAGGTAACCACACCCCCACGATTTGGTCCCTTTTAGCAGTTAACATCTGTCCACGATTTGCTCCATTTTAGCAGTTAACACCTTCATTTAATGCAGCCTTTTAATTGATTTATCACATCTGTCCCTTTTAGCAGTTAACATAGGTTGTGACCTGCATACTGTTAGTGATCAAGCACAATTGTTTTCTGATTGCCTACCTTTCTTATCAGAAGATGTTGCTTACAATCAACGTCGAGTTCTACATAATGAAGTGGGATGAACTTGTAGTTGTGATGTTTTGGAAAGTCGCGATGTTTGAAACTTTCAATCTTGAACCGATGCAATATAAAAACACGGGCCACCAATTTCAAGTCATTGTAAACATGCATTAAATGTCTTGGGACAAATGCAGCAATTTTTGTCTCTAAAAATTCAAAATATTAGTATAACGAATTATTCAAAAACATAGATTTTAGGTAAAAGGAAGAAAGAGATTCTCTTACATTTTGATCAATAAAAATAATCAAAAGATCAGTTTGACTAACATCAGCCGTTACAAACTCCACCCACGCAAAAGGAACAGTGTACCAAATGCCACAATGTGTTAGTGACGAAAAAACATCAACGCTATGATGGAGGTCCATGTTAAAGCATACCCTTAAACGTTTAATGAGAACTGGAAAAAAATAGAAGTCTAATATCATAATAATAGTAGAAGGCCAAAAATATTAAAATTATTGAAAATGATGATAATCACGTTTACTTTGAGGTAAATGTCAATGCGTATCCGTAAAGTGTGCGTAATTCGACATTATAGCATAGTTGAACATCATATGGGCTTTCATGGTAGAATATTAATATGATCAATATCATCGTAGAATTAATAATAACAAATGATCAATATCATCATGGAATTATAAGTTATGTATTTGTAAAGATATTTTATAACCAAAAGAACAATGGAAGAAAATACCAAATATAGTAAAAACATAAGCCCATCATTCATTGCAACACAAAACGAAACAATTATTAAAACTAAATGTAAATCGAACATAAGAAAGACACATGACTAATGTAATGTGAGAATATGAAAAACAGTAAGCAATAACTAATCACTTGGGTGAAACTATAGTCTCGGTATAGACCGCACATGGGATGTCTTGAAAATACGTGAGACGACAGAATCCATCAAGGCTATTCGCATGAACATCAATTCGATACATTTCACCCAATAGTGTTATCAAAAGACATGAATCATCTTCATTGACATGTGTGACAAGGGCTGACGGTCCCAACGGGAGTCGCATGACATTAGACAGATTAAAAACTTTCATCCACGTCTTACCTTCTAGCTTCCACATCACAACCGAGCGGTCAACGAAAGGAAACTGGACAAAAGCATGTAGCTGATTACGCACACTAATCAAATCAGCAGAACTCCCTTCATTTGCAATAATTGGAAAGCGTATTTCAGAAAATTCATTCGAATCAACATCAAAGTGAATTATTACTTTCTCACCCCTCATCAAAAGCTGCGTCACCGTGAAATACAGTCCAGTACCACAAAATGTACCCCAGACCAATCATAAGTCGCTCCATGGTATGGTCGTTTTTTTAAGAAATGTATTGTTCGCCACGAGACAGATCTCATTGAGTATATATAAATAGTCATTGAACCACGCCTACGCTTGATATGAGATGTTGTAATCATTCGAAGAATCAACACAAAAACCAACAGCATCACATTGAATTTTATAAAAACCTTGAGATTTTGAGGTTGACAAATTCTTGTACACTTCGGTCAGTGGATTCCATACAATCAGCTCAGTTGTGTCTTTTCGAACAACACATAACATACCATCCAAACTTGCCAAAACCATCATACGGTATGGATGAGTCGTGAATGGGATTTCAAAATAGTCAAGAGTGGAAAACCAAGGGGATTCAGAAGTCGACGAATGAATCGAACAACATGTACAACCAAGAAACAGAATTTTCTGATCAGGTGAAGCCCGCATATACTGACAATGAAGCTTTGCAAATAAATCTGTTGACAGGAACGAATACCACTCTTTGCATACGACTTTGCATTTCGTAACAACCTTTGCAGGAAGTCTCGGAAGTATCTCGAACAATATTACAAGAAAATTAAGTTCCGCCATGATCGTTCTAGCTACATTGTGTGAGTTGAAAAAAGACAACATATTTAAATTCATGCAAAAAACATAATAATAATTAAGGGACGAACGTAAACACAAACATTAAATAAAAGACATGAGCTGAAATATAATAATAAAATGCAAATAAAAAATAACATAAGAAGAAAAAATAATTTTTAAAAACAAACCCCTGACATGAAAATATACACCAAGTAATACTAATAATATAATAATTAGAAACAATAAGCAAGTAACAGATACCGTACACAGTAATGTATATGATACTAACAACGAAGGGCATATAAATATATTTTCAAAAGAATTTAGCAGGACACAATTTAAGTTATGTGGCAATTAACGTAAATAAAATGAATAGTCATGTAAGCATTAAATAAAACATGTGTAGTAAGTATAATGAGTGAAATATAGATACGCACCTTTGCAAAATTGACACGTTGGAGATACAGGAAAATGAGGTAAGTATAACACGTGAAGCCTAAACAACATACAAGAAGACCAGAAAACAAAGTTAGAAAATAGAAAATAGCCGATCTAAATATATGAAACATGACTTAGAATGACAACGGACATTAAAGAAATTTAATATTTTATTTTTATTATCTTCAACGACATTACAACAAAAAAAAATCTTAGATATATATATATTTACCTTCATGCATATAAACACGTAATATACATTAAATCCATAAGTTTTCGTGCACCCCACACATTAGAGATAATATACAAATAAGTACACATACATAATGTTCCATATAAACCTAATATATTTTATTAAATAGAAAATCAAACAAACTATATATTGAAAAACAATATGATTCTGTAAACATATTAGTAATATACTTTATAAATAGAAGATATTTTATTAATTACCTCTTCTTTTATTTAATTTTGAATTAGAATAAGGTTGTTTTACTTCAATTAAAATTCTTATGTAACAATCCAATTACAATGTCCATTAACCCCACCAAATTAAAAGGACAGATCGTTGTTCATGTCCAATTGTTAACACAATCTAAATATCAAACCCTTGCTTCCAATAAACATTGGACTCAACACAAAACCCCCAATTCATCGTTTTGCAAAAGCGACCTAGGGTTTTGCGACCGCAAAGGCGCAATCCCTGCCGCTCGAAATTGTGTTTCGATCTTAATCGATCGTCTACCTCCAGCCAACCGTCATTTGTAAAGGGTCTCTGCATCATACAACACGAGGTCTCTGCAGATTCATGTTATTGAATTTGGTTCCTAAAGATGGAGAGAAGCCATATCCTAAGACTACTCTAATACACACTCCAACCCAGCCATATTATTTATTGAAAAACTAATTTCTACATCTTCTACCTATACAACCCAAATATAACCAAACTATACTCTCATTAGAAACCCAACCCAATCAATTTTTGTTTATACAATATGGTTTTTGATTAGTTTATATTTTGTTAAAATTAATACAATTTTATAAATAAGTAGTTTATTTCAATATATAATTTAGATCCATGATTCTATAGTCAAAAATAGAAAATCAAACAGTTTATAAATTGAAAAACAAAATGTGATACGAAAACATATCAATATTATATTTTACAAATAGAAAATTATTTTATTACTTTGATGTTTTTTATATATTTTTGTATTAGATAAAGTTTGTTTTACTTCAATTGAAATTTTAATATATCAAATTAATTAAATGGTCCACTAACCCACTATATTAAAAAGTTAAAAATTGTACTTGTTGACCTTCTATCACAAAACCCAGACCAAACCAAATTTCTGATTGATATTACGCACATTCACCACAAAACCCCAAATCAACTCTTGCATAAGCGACCCAGTTCTAGGGTTTACGGCCGCAAAGGCGCAAACTCAATCGCGAGAACTGCTGCTTCGATCGACAATGCTCGTCTACCCCCACCAACCCTCTGTCGTCTGTGGTCTCTGCATTAGTAAGCTATCGCCTAATTTCACAACAATCGTTGTAGACAACAACTACGGGATTGCACCGATTAGGGGTACGTTTGCAACAGAAGGTACTTGTTCATCTTTTTTTATAAGATCTAAGGCCGAACATGGTTGATTTAGTAGATTTGTGATGTTTTCTTAACCCCTAATTCATTTTTTCGTATAGTCGACCTGTTCAAGAGTGCATCTGGGTCAGAATTATCCCATGATTTTAAGGATCGTTTTCGCAATTACAGACTAGTCATTTCGACATTGGGTTCCCACATCTGATTAGTATTGACTGGTAATGTTTTTTGGTTTTTGTTTCTCATCTTATTTTTGCCAAATCCTGCATCAAATGGTTTTACCAGACGGTAATAATATTTTCAATGTTTTGTAATGGTTGTAAGTAAGGCAATTTAGGTCGACGTAATGAACAGATATGGTTTATTGTAATGAGTCAAATGGGTCAGTTTGGTTGTTTTGGCATATTATGATAAAAATTAGACTACACTGAATATTTACTTGATCTAAAACTTTAACATGGTTATTTTTGTATGTTTGTGTTCGTGCGTATAAATGTATATTTAATAGAATTTCTGAATTTATTTTGATAAATGAAGTTTTTATGCAAGGAACTAATCATTAATCAGGATCGTGTCAAATTTTATGGGTCTTCTGTCAGTGTGGAAGAAGATAACAGGTTATTATCTTCCTATATTATCTGCACCAGAATGAAGTGTGCTTATCTGCTATATAATGTAAGGGTTTAATGTTGATAGCTTAGGGCTAAACATTTGATATCATGTATTTGTGGTGCTTGCTATTTTGTATGATTGCTTATTTTTTAGTATTTCCATGTCCACATTGCCTGTCCACCATCAATTTTGATATCTTAGGGCTTAATCTTGTTAACGAATTAACACTTAGTGTTGTAAACAATCAGTAATTCCCTACGTGTGCCTGTCCACCATTACATAGGGCAGAAAATATGGCCTATATTGATGCTCTATTAACCATGACTCTGATTGATCTTTATAAAAGCATGAATGTGTTAGAGTAGCAGCTATGATATGGTTGTTTATTGAATATTAAGACTGTAAGCCTAAAATAATATATAGTAATACAATCAGATTGCTTACTAAACAACAAAAATCAAAATCATAAGCAGCACAATAGGTATGCCTAGTAATCCACTAAATAACAAAAAAAATACGTTGACATGAACATATATTGTTAGATGTTAAAGGAGGAGATGCTATAACATACATACCTTATATAGAGCTCTTAGAAAGATAGAAACATTCTAAAATGAAACCGGTTTTACTTAGCGGAATGCCTATATATAGACCACTAAAAACGGTTTTTGCTTAACCAACTCCACTATACCACTAAGTAAAGTGGACCCCTAAATAAAAGGATGATGAAATAACCGTTTTAAATTCAGTGCTATGTAGATAATTTAGATACAAATGGGTTGATGAATCTTGCTAAGATACTGGACCGAATTCATTGCCATTTGGTAGACATTGGTACAGAGCATTATATTTCATCATAGACTTGCAAATGAAAATTTAATTAAACCACCTGAATGAGTATGCAAACATTAGTACAAACCATCTAAATAAAAGATATTAGATTTTAGGCAATATTGTACGATGTATGTGCTTGCAACTATGATTTTATTGGGTTATTATATATGTCTACATACTTTTCATTCTGTTTACAATATCAAAGATATGCATATTATTATACCATAATATTGATATTGTATGAATTCTTCAAAGCTGGTCGGGGTGCAAAAGAGTTAGTGTTATTTAGTCAGCGATGCTTACTGTTTTATATGATTTTTTTTAACCGGAGATGACCTAAAAGTCATACCCTGCTTCCGGATGGTTTTTCATGCTGCATATTTTGCCACTAAAATCGATTTTTTTTATAGATTTTGCTTTGATTTTATGACTTTTCTCACTTTTTGTTCCTTTAATTTTTACAATTTGCTTGATTTGTATATTTTCAAGTGATCAAAATAATGAGAGTTTTCATGAGTTATAGTTATTTGAATAATAGTAAATGTAATGCATGACTAATTTATGTTCTGGACGATCATTTATGTTAATGTGTACTTTCAATTAGTCCAATTTTTTTCTTACCTGATAAATAGAGAAGATTTGGTCGGGAGTAGGCTTTTTATGGGTGCTTCTATACCAATGAACAAACCTGCAGTGCGACTTCTCGCTTCATACTGCATGTAATAAAATATGTTTGTTCTGTTTATAACCTATATATTCTTTGATTATGATTATGTGATACATTTAAGTTGATATATTAAGAAAGTAATGCTAAAGAGTAATTATACAGGCTTTAAACTGGGCTTAGTGGGCAAACCAAAAATTTAAAGAACTTAAGCACTTATGGAATGTCATACGAGTTTCTATCGCAACCCTAAAAATTATATTTTGTGATATGATTATTCTAAAATACTTAATTTTTAGTATGAGAAGGTGTTAGAAGTTCATTTACATAACCCATAGGAAAAGGACTACCATTTTATTGAGAAGTGCAACATAACTTGCTTACATTCCTCTTGTGTTGCTCGAACGTCATGAGTTGCTTAAACTTTAATTTGATTGTTTATCTATGACCTTTGAGCTCCTAAATTTAGAAGATAATATGTAATTGTTGTTATTTGAATTTTTCGCTCATCTGAGGTATGTTATAATTAGTGATTTTGCCTTATATTTAAATGATTATGTAGGAATAGATCCCATGGGCCCAAACTGGAGGAGTCTATTATGTTGTTGAATCCAGTAGAAATTTTTACTAACAAAGGTAAAGTCGTTACTCATCTTAAGGTATAATATACAAAATTAATATCTAGCAACTTGATCTCGTGTTTTTTTTAACTTAATGTAATTTTCTAGTATTTTTGTAATTGTTTGGACATGTATGTTTATATTATTTATGCTATCTGTCATGGAATTAGATGGTACCTTTTGTGTCACACCCCGACCGACGGCGGAATCATCGGAGCGGACGAGGGAATGATTGATTGTTCATAACACATGGTTGTCTAATAGTGGAAATAATATTAAAATCAGATTACAAGATAATTTAAGTTCAACATACACCAATACAACAATTGATACCACAAATAGTAACTGTCTTTTATTTTAACTAAGTCCGGGTCTTAAATGAGCAGGTAGAAGTCCACTATCTTGCTTAACCTGAAATCATGTGAGAAAATAAAGTCAGCTAACGAATTAGCTGGTGAGTAATCATAGTTTTGAGTATACATATAGATTGATTGATTGATTGAGAATAATCCAATTCACAAGGTAACGTTAAGACTTATATTGCAATAGTAAAGCATATAGATAAACCGACACAATAACAACCCCTTGACTTGACACTTGCATATAATAGACTCCACACATAAACCATAGATTGACTCCTGCCTCTGGCACAATCACCACTCGACTATTCATATGGGGTGGGTTTGTATAATCACCACTCGTAAGCCATGTGGGTGGATTATCCCAAACCAGTAGATCTACATTGTTACCAGGATTGATTGATTGAATTAGGGTTTTACTGTCGTCCAGTTTACCATAATATGTTCACATAATTGCAAGTAATAACATAACCTGTCTTGAATTGAATTTAGAATGAAACAACAATAGAATATCATGATTGAATATATTGTATCACATGATTTCCCCCAAATAGGAAATGATATAAAAAGGGGATATGAATACTCACTTGATTGATGAGATTGGAATTTGGACGTGATAGATTAGACACCCACGATTTCTTTATGATTAACCTAGGGAACGGTGTCTCGAGTTAGAATAATAATGATTTGGAAATTTGAGAATGTATTAGGATTTCCATTTGGTTTTGAATGATAGTTTAAATAGTTTATTTAGTTTGATTGTTTTGAAATCAATAAAATGAATTTGAAAGTGATTTTTAGAATTTATTAGAATTAAACATATTATTACGCGTAACCATTTGTTTTATCGTGAAAATGTGGAAAAATAAACAAATGATTAATTTTATTAATTAATGATATGATAATTAATTAAATTATTTAATCATTTAAATAACTAAAAGAAATGAAATTGGTATTGGAATGATTTAAATATAAAAATTTATATATTTAATCATTATTTAAACAATAATAAATATTATTTGAAATAATTAAAAATAACACTGTGTCGAATAATAATTTAATAAATTAAATTATTATTAAGAGTTCACTTTTGTTTAATTAATTTTGTATTATTTGTAGTTTTATTTATTTAAAACATTTAATAAAAATAGATAAAATGTTAAAATAAATTTCAGAAAAATAATTTAGTTGTTTAAAAATTTTAATGTTTGTAAAAACATTTTTATAATTTTTACAAATTTTTTTATAATTTTTAGAGACTCAAAAAGGCCCAAAAAAAATAATTGGAGGTGCCCGGGGTCGAACCCGGGACCTCCTGCTTTGAATGTAGCGTGTGAACCGGTGAACCAAAGCCATCAACTGCGACAAGAATGGTTTCCAATTTCTTTTAAACACCAGTTTGATCAATCCCCAATTCCCCAAATGAACCCTAAGTTCGAATCTAACCCAATTGAACGCCCAAACGATTCAGTTAACGATTACAAACATGGGGCTTTGTTCCCCATGTGAAACCGAGTGTGGGTGTGTGTTGAATTACATGTATAGTGTTCGATTGAAGTTTACCCGATGAAGAACAGGTCCGCGACACTCGTGTGATCGATTGATGCCCAAACCTTGTTTATAATCAAATTAAACTCTAGGGTAGCTTCGAATGATGATATAGAAACAAAACCCAATGTTAATTTGAAGTTTGAAGCTCGATTAATGGTGTTCCACGGAGTTGCAGGTCGCGACCGCAGGAGGTAGTCGAATCATGCTCAAACCATAACCATAATCAAATTAATCTTAGGGTTAGCTTCGTATGGTGATAAGGAACCATAACCCTATGTTAATTTCGATTAAAATTGATCGGGGATGGGGATTCGAGAGTGTTGCAGGTCCGAACGGGGAAGGAGGTCGGGTGTGTTGTTTGGGTTTGTTTCGATTGAAATTGATTACATAGGAAGTTTTTAAATGTTCCATGATTCGTTAATGCGTGTTTGCTTTTGATTATAATAATCCATAGTGCCCGAATTAGGTGAATGTCGGCCAAAAAAAATGGAGATGGTGGTGGGTGTGGGGCTTCGGTCGACCAAGGAGAAAGAAGAGAAGAAAAATTGATTTTTTCCAAAAATTTACACTTTGACCCCCTGTGGTTTGAAGTGGTTTCCATTTCTTGTTTTAACTTAGTTTTTAAGTTTTAAAAACTACAAATTAACCCCCGAACTTTAATATCGTTATTACCAAATAACCCCTGGTTATTATTATTATTATTATTATTATTATTAGTATTATTATTATTATGATTATTGAAATTATTAGAATTAACATCGACATATTAAATTTAATTGTTTACAATATTAATTTTTTTTTTTTTTTTTTTTTTTTTATCGGAAATACGCGATGTTACAGTCTCCCCTGCTTTAGGAAATTTCGTCCCGAAATTTGTTCACGAGGAGGCTGAAACGAAAAGATGAGAATACTGGGATTTCATTGGTCCTCACGTTTCCAGGTGAACTTTGGGCCACGTTTAGATTCCCAGCGGACTTTGACAATGGGTATCCGACTGCGTTTGAGTTGTTTGACTTCTCGATCCATAATTTCCACAAGTTCCTCAATAAAGTGCATAGATTCATCAATCTGGACTTCGTCGAGTGGAATGTGGAGATTTTCATTGGCAAGACATTTCTTGAGATTTGAAACATGAAACGTCGGATGTATATTGCTGAGCTCTTGGGGTAGTTCAAGCTTGTAGGCTACTTTCCCAATTCGCTCGTGTACTTTGAATGAACTCACGTAACGAGGTGCTAGTTTCCCTTTCTTTCCAAAGCGAATCACTCCCTTCCAAGGTGACACCTTAAGAAGTACGAGATCACCGACATTGTATTCCATGGGCTTACGTCTTTTGTCAGCATTAAGCTTTTGACGATTTCTAGCAGTGAGCAAACTATCACGGATCTTATAAATTTTGTCGGTTGTTTCTTGTATCAATTCCAGACCAGTAATTTGTGATTCACCAACTTTAGACCATACAAGGCCTCAAATGGTGCCATCTGTATGCTGGTAACTGTTTATTGTAAGTGAATTCAATCAATGGAAGATGAAAATCCCACGATTCACTGAAATCAATGACACAAGCCCGGAGCATATCCTCGAGGGTCTGTATCGTTCTTTCAGTCTGACCGTCGGTTTGCGGATGATAGGTTGTACTAAAATTCAGTTGAGTTTCGAGAGCTGATTGGAGACTTTTCCAGAAACGAGGGATGAAGCGACCATCACGATCAGAGATAATATATTTTCTTGACATAAGATTGTTTAGGAAGACTACCATCACGTAATCAGGTTTTGATGATAACTCACAATGAAAGTCGATAGATAAGGAATAAATGGTTCGATGTAGCTAGATCGAGTCAAAACATGAGAATAAAGGAAAAGAAATTGTTTTAAGAATTTAAATGCTCCAAACTTGGAATCAAAATTAACTTAAAACGATCGGGTCTCCTTTCAAGTTCAGAGATCATGCTTTGGCTTGATAGGTCGAAATACTAACATTATTTCACCCCTCAAGTTACTACATGCGTCTCGTCACTTGATTACAACCATGGTAAATTGAAGATCAAGAAATGAGAATAGTCATCAAGGTATGGTTTTCACCCCTATCTTGATGGTGTACTCTCAAGGTATGACCACTAGCTTACCTATCCAAAAAGTTCGATCTGAGAATCTACAGAAATAAGACGAGATTACTCACCATTAAGGTAAGGGAAATCACTCCTATCTTAACGATGAATTTTTACAAAACAAAATATAACAAGATAAACTTCTTCATCAAAATCCAGAATTCACTCCTACTTTGATGAGGTCGTTTCATTTGAGAAAATACAATCCATAAAAAAATGAAATTATCATCAAGGTATGAATTTCACGCGTATCTTGATGATTGAGCTTCAAGAAAACAATCGAAAATTGACATTTATCACCAAAGTACGGGTTTCAATCCTATTTTGGTGAGATTATGTCATTTGTGAAATGCAAGTTCCAAAGTGACTAATTGAAGTCAGTCCTCGAGATAAGGAAATCACCCTAATCCAGATGATGAAATTTCATAAAACACACAATTGGAAACCATTTATTGACATGAATAAAGAATCATCACCAAAGTAAGGGAATCACCCCTGTTTTGATGAGTTAGAATCATTTAGGAGATTCGAGTGTCCTTAGTCATAGGTTGACTTACAAACTCTTTTATCTCCCACGATGCAAACGGTTCAAAGTTAGACTTAACAACGAAAGGAAAAATATCTCAATTAGAAATTTAGAAATTTTCAAATTACATCAATGTAACAAAAGGAAAATCACGATTACAAATCTTGAATTACATCATGAAGACGAAATCAAGGACAAGAATTATTCAATACCACATCATTGGTGGCTTGAGCTTGTTGAGTATTGATGTTGAAAGCACGTCCTTGAGCCGTAGGAACTGGGATGACAAGTTGAGGGCATCGATTGCGAAAATGGTTCGGATCACCACATTGATAGCATGCACGACCCTGGGTAATTGCAAGAGCATGTTGGTGAACTGTTGCATTAGTCGGAGCTTTAGCAGCACTCCTGCACACGTTGAATGTATGACCCAAACGACCACAATTTGTGCATTGACGACATTGAGTGTTAGCGGGATGATGGTAATTGCAGATGTTACACAGTGGATGGGGTCCGGTGTATGGCTTTCTCATTAGCGATTGGTTGTTTACCGCTTGTTGATGTGTTGGGGGGACTTGAGTAATTGGCACAGCAGGGGTAATTACAGCAAAGTTTTGAGATTGAGCCTTCCTCTTCTTGTTCTTGGAAAGCTCGGGTTGGTCGGTTTTGACGATTTCGTTAGGAAGTTTATCGGTATTCTTCTTCGATCCTTTCCTGGTTAAGGAACCAGCTTTCACATGATTATCGGTTAACTGTGCAGCCAGCCTGATAGCATCTTCTAGTGTCGAAGGATTCCTTCCTAGCACCGTATCCTGAATCTGCATGGGTAGACCACCAATGTATTTCTCGATGGCTCGGGAGGTAGGGGTAGCAAGATGCGGTACCAAAAGGCTCAGTTCGTGGAATCGGTTAGTGTATGTGAGGTTCTCGCCACTGTCTTGGGTTAATTCCCAGAACTCAGCTTCCAGTTTCCGGACTTCATTTCTTGGGCAGAACTCTTTAGTCATGAGATCCTTAACTTCAGTCCATGTTAAGGCTAGAGCAGTTTCAGTTCCACGGGTTCGTTTCTCCCCGTTCCACCAAGTAAGTGCGCGTTTCTGGAGAACACTTGTGGCATACCGGACTTTCAGATTTTCAGGGCATTCACTGTTTAAGAATGTGTTTTCGATGCTTTCGAACCACTGTAGTAATCCGGTAGCACCTTCAGTTCCACTGAACTTAGTGGGGTTGCAAGAACTGAATTGTTTGTAAGTACAAGTTTGAGGAGGGTTTGGTGCAGTTTGGTTTTGAACAACATTGTTTCCTTGGTTCAAATGGGTAAGTAGAGTTGGGATGACCGTAGTAACTTCACGTGCTACAATAGCAGAAATCTTACGGCCAGAGTTTCTAGATCGGGAGCGGTTTTGACGAGAAGACATGCTGTATAATATGGAAAGAAGAAACCTCTATGAGAAACGGGTAATTGGTTTTTAAAACTTTTCAACATAATAAAATCGTTAATGAGATTGTTTGAAATAACAATGAGAGGTTAGGAGTGTAAACGTTCGGTTCGCAAACCAAAACGAATACGTTGACTTATCAAAGTATTTGTGTCCACCACAACCTTAATGAGGATATGCGTACCTATAAGCGAATACTCATCTCGAGGGTTCCCAGGTAAGGTAATCAATTTGTATGAATACCTTGCCTAGACAGAACACCTTAAGATACAGGTATCCACTCTTCCAGCATTGCATGTTCTCGGTCATGTGACACGGACTTTGACGAGATTTGAAAACCATGAATAACAATCGAGTTTTGGAGTTTGAAATCACTTGAATTAGGCACACAATGCCTTAGAATATGATTTAAGATTCGTGTGTATATTGATAGTTTCAAAGTATAAGAAGAATCACATAAGGTATATAATCACATAATCAAGTATAAACATGTAAAGCACATATAATCCTATCTATGCATATAAAATACATGAGAGGACTCATGTGTAAAGGTACTTAGTTATAGTCTAGGTCATTCCATTTCTAATAACCTAATTCCCTATAACCATGGCTCTGATACCAATCTGTCACACCCCGACCGACGGCGGAATCATCGGAGCGGACGAGGGAATGATTGATTGTTCATAACACATGGTTGTCTAATAGTGGAAATAATATTAAAATCAGATTACAAGATAATTTAAGTTCAACATACACCAATACAACAATTGATGCCACAAATAGTAACTGTCTTTTATTTTAACTAAGTCCGGGTCTTAAATGAGCAGGTAGAAGTCCACTATCTTGCTTAACCTGAAATCATGTGAGAAAATAAAGTCAGCTAACGAATTAGCTGGTGAGTAATCATAGTTTTGAGTATACATATAGATTGATTGATTGATTGAGAATAATCCAATTCACAAGGTAACGTTAAGACTTATATTGCAATAGTAAAGCATATAGATAAACCGACACAATAACAACCCCTTGACTTGACACTTGCATATAATAGACTCCACACATAAACCATAGATTGACTCCTGCCTCTGGCACAATCACCACTCGACTATTCATATGGGGTGGGTTTGTATAATCACCACTCGTAAGCCATGTGGGGTGGATTATCCCAAACCAGTAGATCTACATTGTTACCAGGATTGATTGATTGAATTAGGGTTTTACTGTCGTCCAGTTTACCATAATATGTTCACATAATTGCAAGTAATAACATAACCTGTCTTGAATTGAATTTAGAATGAAACAACAATAGAATATCATGATTGAATATATTGTATCACATGATTTCCCCCAAATAGGAAATGATATAAAAAGGGGATATGAATACTCACTTGATTGATGAGATTGGAATTTGGACGTGATAGATTAGACACCCACGATTTCTTTATGATTAACCTAGGGAACGGTGTCTCGAGTTAGAATAATAATGATTTGGAAATTTGAGAATGTATTAGGATTTCCATTTGGTTTGAATGATAGTTTAAATAGTTATTTAGTTTGATTGTTTTGAAATCAATAAAATGAATTTGAAAGTGATTTTTAGAATTTATTAGAATTAAACATTATTACGCGTAACCATTTGTTTTATCGTGAAAATGTGGAAAAATAAACAAATGATTAATTTTATTAATTAATGATATGATAATTAATTAAATTATTTAATCATTTAAATAACTAAAAGAAATGAAATTGGTATTGGAATGATTTAAATATAAAAATTTATATTTAATCATTATTTAAACAATAATAAATATTATTTGAAATAATTAAAAATAACACTGTGTCGAATAATAATTTAATAAATTAAATTATTATTAAGAGTTCACTTTTGTTTAATTAATTTGTATTATTTGTAGTTTATTTATTTAAAACATTTAATAAAAATAGATAAAATGTTAAAATAAATTTCAGAAAAATAATTTAGTTGTTTAAAAATTTTTAATGTTTGTAAAAACATTTTATAATTTTTACAAATTTTTTTATAATTTTTAGAGACTCAAAAAGGCCCAAAAAAATAATTGGAGGTGCCCGGGTCGAACCGGGACCTCCTGCTTTGAATGTAGCGTGTGAACCGGTGAACCAAAGCCATCAACTGCGACAAGAATGGTTTCCAATTTCTTTTAAACACCAGTTTGATCAATCCCCAATTCCCCAAATGAACCCTAAGTTCGAATCTAACCCAATTGAACGCCCAAACGATTCAGTTAACGATTACAAACATGGGGCTTTTGTTCCCCATGTGAAACCGAGTGTGGGTGTGTGTTGAATTACATGTATAGTGTTCGATTGAAGTTTACCCGATGAAGAACAGGTCCGCGACACTCGTGTGATCGATTGATGCCCAAACCTTGTTTATAATCAAATTAAACTCTAGGGTAGCTTCGAATGATGATATAGAAACAAAACCCAATGTTAATTTCGAAGTTTGAAGCTCGATTAATGGTGTTCCACGGAGTTGCAGGTCGCGACCGCAGGAGGTAGTCGAATCATGCTCAAACCATAACCATAATCAAATTAATCTTAGGGTTAGCTTCGTATGGTGATAAGGAACCATAACCCTATGTTAATTCGATTAAATTGATCGGGGATGGGATTCGAGAGTGTTGCAGGTCCGAACGGGGAAGGAGGTCGGGTGTGTTGTTTGGGTTTGTTTCGATTGAAATTGATTACATAGGAAGTTTTTAAATGTTCCATGATTCGTTAATGCGTGTTTGCTTTTGATTATAATAATCCATAGTGCCCGAATTAGGTGAATGTCGGCCAAAAAAAATGGAGATGGTGGTGGGTGTGGGGCTTCGGTCGACCAAGGAGAAAGAAGAGAAGAAAAATTGATTTTTTCCAAAAATTTACACTTTGACCCCCTGTGGTTTGAAGTGGTTTCCATTTCTTGTTTAACTTAGTTTTTAAGTTTTAAAAACTACAAATTAACCCCCGAACTTTAATATCGTTATTACCAAATAACCCTGGTTATTATTATTATTATTATTATTATTATTATTAGTATTATTATTATTATGATTATTGAAATTATTAGAATTAACATCGACATATTAAATTTAATTGTTTACAATATTAATTTTTTTTTTTTTTTTTTTTTTTTTTTTTTTTTATCGGAAATACGCGATGTTACATTTTGAGGGTTCATCAAGATAAACATATTTGGTATATCTAATTTTTTTGTCTTTTATATGAAGTAATTGGTTATGAACTTGTGTCTTTTATAAGTTTGGATTTCGCCAACAAATTTGGTTTGAATGAGAGGAAGAAAATAAATATCTTCATTAAACATATGTTCTCATACCAACTACCATTTAATAAAGTTCGAATGCTAATTCACACGACAACTTCAAAAATTAAAACATGAATATATGTGTTCATGAGTTCCTTTCTTTGTGGGATGATAGTTGTTTGTTTTGACTATATTGTTACATTATAACATTTGTGCTTACTATTTTGTATAATTGCTTATTTTTTAGTATTTCCACGTCTGCCATTACATAGACACAAAATGTGCCTGTCCATCATTAATTTTGATAGCTTAGGGCTTAATATCGTTATCAAATGAACCCTTAGTGTTGTAAAAAATAAGTGACTCTCTATTGCATTAGCATGTACAATTAAATAGCACATGCTTTAGAGGGAAATTCTTTTTAATACCTTAATTTTTTAAACACATTGTGTTATTGGCGGCACCAATTTTACACTTAAACCCATCCAAGTATTAAAAGAGACTAAAACTTCAGGTCTAAAACTGGAATCCTACGAATACATAACCAAATAGTATTAGATCATTGCTGAGTAAATAAAACAATTTCAAAAGCACGAAAACCATACCTTGTAAACAAACAACTGCAGAATGCAAACTACAATCCTGTGTCCAAAATATACCAAATTTAAATAAACAAAACAAAAATTCAATCATGAAACTACCGACACGACAAATTTACAGATTCATAGTCAGATTGGAATGAAAATATGTTATATGAACTCTGCACAGCAATGACTGACTGAGCCACGCCTGATCTGTAGAAGGTTAGGTTACTATCCTTATATTCCCATGACTCAAATAATACACCTAAGACTGTTTGTGTGTCTGCCTGCACCCATGTATCGCGGGCTGAAAGCACCCAAACATCTCGTGTATCATTCACATGAACACAAACAACGGCCACTTTTCCTTTGTATTTAATAAGCTTCCACGAAGAGTACGAACAATAAGTAGCCATTGATGGGATTGGAATAGTTCGATATTTGTGAGTAGAAGAATCAATTCTGAGTATCTGATTATTTTCTAGGCCAATGTAGACACCCCCTCTTGCTACAATGGCCTCGTCATTGGTTACCTCACCATCATGGGCCAATTGTATAGGTTCTTGTAGTCTCCAAGCCCAAGCAGCCGAGTCAAATATCTCGAAACAATATGTCATACATACGACAGTGCCCCTTTTAACATTACTGCAAGAAAATAAAACTAAAATGTTACATTTGACAACAATTAAACGTACGACAAAGACTATGCATACCTACCCTATGACATATAAAACTTACAAATACACAAGTATAGATTTCATATGGAACAACACACGTTTGGAAGCTTGATAAACGAAAACAAACATACCTTCTTTTAGGAATAGACAAACGAAAGATCTTGTAATGTAACGGACGTGACCCTAATGTTACAAACGTGACTTTGCTGTAGGATATTTCAATTTTGGATTTGGAATAGCACGCATATTGTGACTTGCAGGCTTAAACAATGCATAAACAGATAGTGGTCGGACCCACAGATGTGCAATCTCTACCACTAAAACACCTTGTTCTGATGCTGCATGAATTATGGTCCACGGTGCCATATAACCAATATCAAGCGATCGTGAACCGGATGAAGCCACAAAATGTATCTGGTGACGACCTAAGAAGTTTGGGCATTGAACAATGAAACCTGCGAGTACATGATTTTCTATTTTCTGTTGCTCCAAAACATATGCATCGTAGGATAGTAACTCAACTTCCTTGCAAGTACATCTAATTGAACTCAGAGAATTCAACGATGTTTTTGCCAGTATTTCCGACATAATGTTCGAATCAAATAGGCGAACCATTGACGGAGGCTGACCACTGGTAGGCTTACAAAGCCCCATCTAGAAATAAAACACGTAAATAGTCAATAAAAGTACAAAAAAAATTAATTATATATGGGTTTAATTAGCATGAATGCACTCAGATGTTTTGTTTTATTATTAGGGCCCGACTTAATAACAAAAGGTAATAGTATATCAGCTGATTTAGTTTTATCCATTTCTTGTTCATTAAAGTTTAGTTGTTCTTTTTCATGATATCTTCTCTTTAATTTCTTTGTAAAAAGGAAAATTGGATAGTATATCAAGTAATTTACCTTTCTTTCATTAGAAAACAATAATATGTAATGCTGTTGATGATTTATATTTCTATGTTTTTTATAAGGTATTTTCACAAGAAAATGAAGAAAACTGACTATTATCCTACATTTACTGCAGTGCTGCAATGACTACAGAGACACTTGAAGAAGTTGCTATCAAGAAAATAGGTGATGCATTTTGTTAACTAAAATGTTTGCCAAATGGACTTTAAGAGAAATCAAACTTCTTCAGCACATGAATCATGAAAATGTGAGCTTTCTTACTGATGTTTGTGGTTGATTGTGCATAGAAATGTTTTTAACCTAATTTAAAGTTAAAATTATCCAGTATGCTTCTAAGAATCAAAAGTGCCTTCAATTAAGTCGAGTTAATAATTTTGTAGCTTGTATCTCTAATACAAGTTTGTGGTTTCTCTAGTTATAAACAAAGAAACCAAATGAAACATCTGGGATAATTGGATTGTTAAAGTGTTATTAAGTTGTGGCATTATAATGTTAGTGTGATTGACTACTATGGGAATATCTAACATATTTACTTATTTCCTACAGTCTGGGCATATTACACGCAACATGACAATATTTATATGCATTGACGGAAGGCGAACAGAGACACTCACAAAGACGGAGGTAAGTCTGTATAATTTAATAATCTAAAAGTGATCGTTGAATTATAATGGCAATACAATGGTACATGCCTTGTCCGGACTATGACGTCTGACTATGACTTGCCGTACCATGCATTGTGCATTATCTCATTTCAATACAAAACACTTAATAAAAATTGAACTAATATTAAAAATTACATACCTCACACTCGCCTTGATTCCTCATTTGCTCACACGCTTTGTATAATGGCACCACTGAAATATATTGAACATTAGTTTATTTATATAAAATAATCAAATTCCACCAATTGGAATCCATAAATATTTAATACTTGCATTAAATGAAATATATCGAACATGAGTCTCCATTATTTTGAATAAGCGCTTAACGTTTAGAAGCAATGCTTTGAAAATAATTATACCTTCTAATTTATTGATAATTTTTAACAACCTAAGAGTAACTTACGGCTGCCATTAACAAATATATCTTTTTTCACCATAATGTGTGCCACTACGGTGTCTTTGAATAATCATATGAACATCAAAACTTTAAAGGTAGCATATAGTTCCACATAAATTTAATAATTTTCATTACATGTGATGTAACGAATATTAGTGTCACTTGTTAAGAAAAGGTTTCAGTATGTAACTATTACTATATTTTTTTGAATTAGTATTCCTTCCTATATCGCAACTGGTTGCATATCAGATATGCATTTATTATGCGACAATGAATAGGACAAATATTTAAACTTTAATACAAAAACACAAAATAGAGAAACAACACCACACGATTACTAAACATAAAACACAAACGACAACATACAAAGTAAAACATCCTGATAAAACATGACTGACCAAATTCTATGGAAAAAGATAGAACTAATATAACCTAAAACCTGATAAAATGCTTGCATGAAGACAACATAAAGCAAACAGAATTTAACCCCTACACAGACCTAGGACGGTTGCGATTGAAAACCAACACCTTTGGAACCTTTAGGTTTTGTTGAAAGTTTGGAGGGAGTCTGCTGTATCACCTGAGTCATCATCGGAAGGGTCAAAGTCATAGCTGTTAACATCACAACTTTGTTTGTCGCTATCAGGTGTTGTAGAGGTTGCATCAGGCGCGTCATCTGAACTGTCAATCTCTACAACCTCATCCCACTTCCAATTTGACAGATTTTCAGCCCTCTTTTGCTTTTTTCTTGCCTGGGAATCCTGATAAGAATTAAAATCAACATACAAGAGGAACAAAGGGTCAGCCAACAGGAACTATAAGCAAAGAAACATGAACTATTGTATATACATAAACAAACAAATCACCTCAACACCAAATTCACGATAAAGCTGGGACACATAGGACCTAAGATATTGTGTGTAGCTACGAACATCCAAACTCTCATCATCCATGTGCTGTCATTAAACAAATGCTTCCATTAAAAGACCCAAAACAGAAAACATAAAGACGTTACGAAAGATCTTCAAAATAATGAGCAAACTTTTGATATTTGATAATAACTCACATTCTCCTCACGAGCGGGGCTTTTGCTGGATTTGTTGTCCATTTTGGAATATCAGAATTAATGATTGAGACTTTTTCCAAGATGCACTAATCTGCCCTTATATAGGCAGAATAGAATGCAACTGCCCACCCCACTAACTTTTTTTTTGCCAAATTGATAGGAATTATGACCAACAGTTTTTGTATGAACTGTTTGCTTTAACTGCAGGTTTAAACAGCCTGTTTTAAATTGCTTGTTTAAACTACATGGTAGTTTCTGAGTTAGTGGGTGACATTGATAAAAATAAGGCTGATTTAAATAATTGGAAAACCGCTGAAATTTTTGTTTTTTTGAATTTAGATAAAAAATCAAGGCCATATAAATTGCTAGACTTGATAAACATATTTTAGATTATCCAAAGTAACCATTTCACTATGGGTAAGGGAGCACAAAAGACGACTAATTATATATTGTTGCAGCGATTGATATTATGCAAGAAACCAAAAAAAAGTATATAAGAATATGCAACATAGTTTAATTATATTTATAAAATATGTAGTAAAAATAAGATACCAACTTTTGCTCACATTACAAAATCTTACCAGCTTTTGAAATTCACACTTCAAAAGCTGATTGAATCAAAGAAATAGTTAAAGAATCGAAGAAAAAGCTGAAAAAAAAAAGAAATTCCTCATGTGGAAAAGGTTTTCCTTCTTAGATCAACCCCAAGATTTTAAAATTGATTTAGATCTTCACAAAACCATTTGGTTTTATCGGATCTAGAATAAATAGGGACATTAGTGTTTAATTAATTTTGATGATGCCTATTAGTGGTTTAAATATTTTATTGTGTTTTCTTTTAGTTTGTATTTTTTTTTATAGTAATGGTAATTAATGACGATGCAAAACATGGCGGTTTATAGACAAAATCAAAAACATGTTTATTTCAAAAAGTTATACATTTCATATGGTCTATAAAGTGTTAGTGTTATATATGAATTTTGTATCACACAAAAAATTGACATTTCATGTAGCATACAAAGTTTTACCGTCTCTAATATTATTATAAGAAACGCAAGTTCTGATCAATCAACCCAATAGGTATTTTTCAAAAAGGTAATTCAATCAACAATTCATAATTATAAGAAATATAAAATATCAATAAAACTGTCCACCACACCCATTACAAAATAATAGCAACACGTTTTTTTTCTGGTACAAACGTGGATATATTATTAGGTAAACTATAAAAGTAACGGGTGTTGTTATTTAGACCTTATCCTATAACATTTCAGTATATAATCATTAACAACGCATACAATTGATTACTTTATGTAAACACCGAACATTTAAATCAGTGAAACATAATCAAAGCATATAAAACATACTTATATTTAAAAAGCTTCACGTGTGATACATAAAAACTATGATCTAACCATACGGAAAATCAAACGCTAAGAAACAAAACATCAAAGAAAGTCAAACACTTATCAGCAAATACATGGCACTTCCTCTTTACTTGTAAACCAATTAAAAATTTTTCTTTTTTGCACGACTGCTTCTTTTTCTTTTGTTGGATCGTTGGCACTGATCTTCAGTGGGTTGAGTGGTATGGTTGGCTTTGGAGCACCTACACTGGTTTGCATTGTAGTACCACTCGATCATACTAAGGTAGCGATGGTATATAATCCGGACATTGATGGATCCGCTGAAATTACATGCCATTGCCTGTACAATACCAGACCATAAGTTGTTTACTGAAACCTGTTGATACCCACCCCATTTATGTACTTCCATATATAATTTAAACAGATCGATACTTCCTTCAGGTTGCAGCCCTGCTGGAACCGGCCATTCAACACCAAGCTTGAAAAAGGAGAAGAGCATCCAATAAACAGCCTCATAAAACACGTAGCTATACCAATCTGGGTCTGCCATGACAATATCATAATTATCCAACAACTGTAGAAACTGCACTACATCTGCTATTGATGTAATTTCTTTGCTCAATTTACTTTTCACCTGTTAATAATTCAAAGGGGCAAAAAAATGTCATTTACGATATACACTATAATCATTTCATTTTGATTTTGTATACCAGGATAAAACAATATATTACATCAGAATGTAGTACAATATTGAAATTGTTTATGCTAATTAGGCTACTTACCGCAGGACTTTGGACGTGAGATGAAGCTGAGAAGGAGCTTTCCATTGAGAACTCGTCTGCCATTTGATACAGGAACAAAAATACAAGAGCAACACAGCAGGTAACCCTGCTTTTATAATGACAGCTTGTGCAACATCCACGTACAAAAAATGAAAGACACAAAGTAAAAACAATGTCTGCTTTTATAGATGACAGGTCGCAATTATAGGGATAACTGCAACCCACGTTTCACAATCTGCGAATATGAGGACTGCTGTAAAAACCACTGGTAACCTCCCATGTTCAGTTTAACTGCTTAGGAACATGCAACGTGGATAGTTTATAGAAGGATATATGTCCACTGCTGAAAAACTAATGGTAACCTCTGCTGAACTGCCATAACCTCCGAAAACCATACTGTAACCGTCAAAACCGTCGAGTTTGAAGGGTCAGGATTTATTTTCAGCATGATCCAACGGTCTAGATTTGTATTACCAGCGGTTAGACTCACCGCTGGTAATATAATATATAATGTTTGTTCTAAAAAATGTGTAAAACTAGAGAATATTATTGATCTTAAAAGCCGAACCATAGTTGATCCCATGGCCTAACAATGAGCACTTATAATTCTGAGATCTGAAACAAGACAATATCTTCATAATCGATGCCACAGTTTGACTGTGGATCTAATGAATAATCACTAAGCAAAAATTTCAAGCACAAAACATGTTAAGATTTTAAGTGATCTTCAACACTAATGTAAGGACAAATACAAACTTTGATAATGCTTAACTGAAAAATAAATAAAATAATCAATCTTGAAACCATTTTAGAAAAACTAACACAATTATTATAGAAGAATTTACTTTTTAATAAAACACTGGTCAAATTTAAAATATGGAAGGGGTATTTCTCAAATGAAGTATTTATAATTTATCAAATATTGGTCAAATCGAATGAAGGATTGGCAAAGAGTTCACATTCTTCATGCATATCTAAAGAATCTCCTAATAGAGTGCTCTTTTTAAGTTTTTGAGATAGAATGGTAAGTGAATAAGAGATGTGTGGATGGAGAAGAGAGGATGTATGAATGTTTTACCGTATAGATGACATCTGATAACTTTTATGAGTGGATGCAAGAAATACAAGAGAGTGTTTGAGAGAATTTTTGAAAAAAATTGAGGCATACGAGTAATGCAAGTGGGATAGTAAAGAGCATGTGGCGTCATTCCCATATTTAAAGTCTTACTATTCATTCTCCATCGCCTTTTATTCAAATTTAGGAGTGTAACTAAAACAAAAAGAACAACAAATAAATATTATTAATTGGTTAAAGTTTTTTTTATAACTGCAACTCACAAATCCATTTAACATGTATATTCTTAATTGTGCACAACACCTAATTTACACCAGTTGACGAGACTCAAACCCTTGACTTTAATGGAAACGTCACAACTTTTAACTCTATGATTAAACAGAGAAACAAAGAAAAGGGCGTGAAATGTTTATAGAAAGTGAACAAAATCTATAGATACTTGTGTGTTTTTAAGCTAAATTATAACAAGGATGGAAAACAAGAATTCTTTCCTCAAAATAATATACTTCAGAAATTAACCTACTCTAGAAATTAACCGATGGTCTTATGCTTACAACGTTAAAAAACATTTTGTAGATTATTGCAAGCATTGAATGCATATGAATTACACAAGAGACGGCTTAAGAGAAAGTCAAATAACTTAAAAGGTTTTATCACTTTATGCCTCCACTTCTTTAAGGCCTTAAAGTTACAAAAAAGTCATATGTAGATAAATTGAGGATTGTGATTGTTGGCTTTGAGCCTTTGAGAGTAGTGGTCGATAATCATTCATGCATACAGAGTTGATATAGGAATCACCGATTAAAAGCAACTTTTTTAATTAAACAGTAAACACTAATATTCTAAACCAAAGAAGCATAAAACGTCTAAAAAACCTAAGCTGGATTGTAGTAGGATGAACATATCATTTTAGTTATATTATTACTAAATCGATATGCTCAGTTATATCTTTCTTAGAATGGTAAATACACACACTCATTAAACCTAGTACTAAATCTACACTGTTGTATGTTACATTACTGTTTATCAACCCGATATTGAACCCACTGTTTATTCTACGCTTCCACAATTTTTTGACCAGAGTGAAAGGAAATAAAACCGCTAGTTGCTCTGAGGTAGTCGTAACGGACACCCCCTTCCTTTGTAGTTTTCTATGATCTTTGTAAGGTTCAAATGATATAGACATGATATAATTAATGATCCAAGTAGTTTTAAGTAAATAACAAATAACAAAATATCCGTTCACACTTGCAAAGAAAAAAAATCAATATGCACACCGGATATCATTTCGTTACTAACCATATGATTTATCTTCCATTTATGTGTTGATAGATAACTTTGCAAACATCTCGTATCTATTGTAGTTGTCTACAGTCTTCATCACTCTCCTCCACTATATCTAACTCCATCAACCACCACCACCAACATCACCACCACCACCACCAACATCACCACCACCACCACCACCACCACCACCACCATGGATGCAAAAACCTTAACAAGATTCCTCTTTCTCACCTTCATCACCACCCTCCTCCTCGTCCTCACCCTCACCACTATCCCCTACACCCTCCCCCTCACCACCACCACCACCCACCACCGCACCACCACCATCACACCACCATCCACCACCACCACCACCACTACGACCAACCACCACACCACCACCGTCCCCCACCACCCCCTCGACCCCTCACCCTCACCGAACTCACCACCCTCCGCCACACCCTCCTCTCCCACCCCCTCTTCCAGCCCCCCACCACCTTCGCCCTCCACTCCGTCGTCCTCCAAGAACCACCCAAATCCACCGTCCTCAACTGGTCCTCCGGCGACCCCCTTCCGCCGCGCACGGCGGAGGTCATCGCACGTGTCAACGGCCACACCCACGTGCTCACCGTCGACATCGCCACCGGTGACGTCACTCCCGTCGAGGTCGGCCACCACTCCGGCTACCCCACCATGACCATCGAAGACATGACGTCAGCGACGTGGGCTCCACTTGATGACCCTGAGTTCAACCGTACTATCATGACACGTGGCGTCGATCTAAAGGATCTCGCGTGTCTACCCATTTCACTCGGGTGGTTCGGGGTGAAAGAGGAGCACCGAAGGTTGATCAAGGTGCAGTGTTACACTACCGCCGGTACCGCAAACTTTTACATGCGGCCCATCGAGGGACTCACGGTCGTGCTCGATATGGACACGAAGCGCGTGGTCGAGATCCTCGATAACGGGAAGAATATCCCGATACCGAAGGCCGAGGGGACGGACTATCGGTACTCGGTACTAAACGCTAGAAGTAATAACCTTGTTAACCCGATATCCATCGAGCAACCCAAGGGTCCGAGTTTTGTTGTGGAGGATGGGCATATGGTGAAATGGGCGAATTGGGAATTTCACCTTAAACCTGACCCGAGAGCCGGGGTGGTGATTTCTCGGGTCAGGGTTAAGGATCCGGATAGTGGGGAGATGAGGAATGTGATGTATAAAGGGTTTACTTCGGAGTTGTTTGTTCCGTATATGGACCCTACGGACGCGTGGTATTTTAAGACGTATATGGATGCGGGTGAGTACGGGTTCGGGCTTCAGGCGATGCCGCTTGACCCGCTTAATGATTGCCCGCGGAATGCGTATTATATGGATGGTGTGTTTGCGGCTGGCGATGGAAAACCCTATATTCGGTCGAATATGGTTTGTGTTTACGAGAGTTATGCGGGCGATATAGGGTGGCGACACTCCGAGAGTCCTATCACGGGAATGGAGGTAAAATAACATCTCATATCACGCCAGAACCAAGGGAGGTCAAGAGGGTCTATAAACCACTCTTTCATTAAAATTAGTAACTTTTTTTTTATAAAATTCAACTTTTTATAAAAGAAAAACATAAGTTAAACTTGTTTATCCTAGTCACTAGAAAAACAGTAAATTCTGGTTCTGTCACTGTCTCGTATGATAAAATTTGTTACGTGTTGAGTGATGATTCTTTGTATTTTGGTGGAATCTTGGATTGATATTCTGGTAGTGGGTATCGAAAACGTCAACGTCTTGGATGTTGATTTTTGGGTGTTTTTTTATTTTTTAATTTATGACGGTGACAGAGTTTTTGTGACGAAAATTTGCAGATACGAGAAGTGAGACCAAAGGTGACGCTAGTTGTAAGGATGGCAGCTTCCGTCGCTAATTATGATTATATTGTCGATTGGGAGTTTCAAACCGATGGATTGATACGAGTTAAGGTGAGATTATATATTGTTTATAATAATCACTTTTTATATGACAAATAAAATATTTTAGTTTTGTCTTTTTGTCTTTTATTAGTTTAAGAAGATCCATTATCTACGGTTGTGCAGTCGTGTGTGGATTAATTTTTTTATATAATATTTTTATATTTTTCTAAATTAAAATTATTTTAAAGTTATTTTTCTGTAAATTTTTTTACCTTTTAAATGGCTGATTAGGGGTTAAAAATTAATGACTATAAAATTCTTTTTTAGCTTGTAGATTAAGTAGGTTGATAAGTCTTCTTCAGTTTTAAAATTTTAAAGGTTAAATTTTTCATGATATTTTTTTATTTTATATAGTTGTTTACCTTGTTTTAATCTCTGCATCAACTCGAACGGTTTTTTTATAACGATTTAACTTCATATCGATTTTTCATACGACCTTATTTAGTTTTTCATCTTAGAGAAAGATAATAATAAATACAAGCAAAATAACCGTTTTAAAGGACCAATATTTTATATACTAGACTTAGCCTAACTTATTAGAAGAATATTAAACTATAACAACCACACTAATGCACTATTGTATGAAATAATCTAGTCTTTATATTAAAAAATATTTTTAGATTCCTCGATATTTACATGCCATGTAGAATTATAGACCTATTATTGTATACCAATTGACACCCTATTTGTCATTTTTCAGAACAATCTTTTAAACGACAATTAATATATTTATTCACATTTACTTATAAATTACATTATTTCATAATCTATTTTATGTTAGGATTTAAATCATGATGTTTTTTTAATAGATAGAGTTTCAAATACAAAATGTATTTTTGCTACAAAGTGTAACTATACACAATGAGTAAAAAAAGTCACAAAAAATTATATCTTACAATTTAAATCGAATTTCAAAAAAATAATTCTGAGGTTTTGTTCCCCTAGCCGTCCTCACTAAGGAAAAAAAAAACGAAAAATAAAAAAAGTAAAAATAATTAACGTTTTTTTATTGTGTCATTTATAAAAGACAAAATGACGTCATTGTGTCATTATGAAAGACACAATGATTTTTTTTATTTTTTTTTCTGAAAGAGAATGACGAGAGAAACAGAGAATCCGAAGTGCTTTTTTGAAATTCGATTTAGTTTACGAGATATAATTTTTTTTATGACTTCTTTAGTCTCATGTTGTCTTCTCACATAGCAAAAATACACTTTATAGAATAACCTTATCCTTTTAGATAATCTTTTACTCTTATCATAGAGATATCAACTAGGGGTGTTCATCGGTTCGGTTATCGGTTTGTTCGGTTTATTCGGTTCGGTTTATTCGGTTTTCAAAATTTAATATGCATAACCGAAAACCGAACCGAACCGAATTGGGAAAATGCTTAACCGAACCGAATTCAACCGAATTCAACCGAATTCAACCGAATTCAATTTGGTTCGGTTTCGGTTAAAAACCGAAAAAACCCGAATTCAACCGAAGTTACCGAATTCACACTTTCACAGCTATTGCGCGATCGTATGAGGGTAAAGGATTAAGAGTCGCTTGAGCCTGATGTATGCAAGTGTTCTTTAAGGTTTGAAAAAGTGGGAAAGGCAAGGTATCTGAGATTTTAAATAGTCGATGTACTCAAGGCAAGCATATATTTGGGCCAAAAGTAAAAAGGTTTGTTTTTGGGCTCAAGTAATTTCACTTTGAATAGTTTTTGGGTTGAGATAGTTGGGCTAAACTATACACCTATAAAAATTTATATAAATTATAACACATTGAATTCGGTTAGTTTGGTTAAACCGAACAAACCGAACAACCCGATTTCAACATTATCCAGAACCGAAAACCGAACCGAAACCGAATTCCCAATTCGGTTTCGGTTGTGAACCGAACCGAAAACCGAATTCATAATTCGGTTCGGTTTTTTACGGTTACGAATACGGATCGGTGTTCGGTTTTTTTTGGTTTTCGGTTTTTTTGCACACCCCTAATATCAACAACCAAATGACATCTTTTATTTAAAATAAAATTAAATAATTTCAATCGATTCTTTTAAGTAATTTAAAAAAAAAGAGCTTCAACTTGATTTCATAGTGACGGTCTATTCTGTCACTAGCTTACTATAAAAATATCTTTCAGTGATGTAATCTTGATTTGAAGTTTCAAACTTGTCATATTATAGGTTGGGCTTAGTGGAATCTTGATGGTGAAAGGCACTCCTTATGACAACATGAACCAAGTTAACCAAGAGGAAAATCTTTACGGCACACTATTGTCGGAAAACGTCGTCGGAGTTATCCACGACCACTACATAACCTTCTACCTTGACATGGATGTGGACGGGACCGACAACTCTTTTGTCAAAGTTAACCTCAAGCGGGAAACCACCTCGCCAGGGGAGTCTCCTAGGTTAAGTTACTTGAAAGCGGTTAGAAATGTTACTAAAACAGAAAAAGATGCACAAGTACAACTAAAACTTTATGACCCGTCTGAGTATCATATTGTTAACCCATCTAAGAAAACACGTGTGGGTAACCCTGTGGGGTACAAGTTGGTCCCTGGTGGGACCGCTGCGAGTTTGTTGGATCATAATGATCCACCACAAAAACGAGGTGCATTCACAAATAATCAAATTTGGGTCACCCCGTATAACAAAAGCGAGGAGTGGGCCGGGGGATTGTTTACTTATCAAAGTCAAGGGGATGACACTCTTGCGGTTTGGTCTGAAAGGTAAGTGTTTCTCTCGATTTGTAACGACATACAATTAGTTATGTAACCATAATTGACAAAGTTGACCAACTAAAGTGCGTGAATTTATAACATAACGTCAAACATGACATACTTTACGTATAATACATGAGTTTAGACCTAGTCTAACAGGTTCTAATCAAACTGACGAACACGCTTACTAAAACAGGTTGGGTCGAGTCGACACGAGGTTTTACGGGTTAACCCGATCAACTTGCTTAATTTTTAAAATATGATTGTGTTTTATGTCATATTTTAAAAACTAGAAAAGAAATTGACATTAGCTTTTGTAAATGAACCTTATTTTATATACTTTGTTGTCAATTTGTAATTTTAGGTTAATAATAAGTCAAAAGTAACAAAAAAAAAATACTATTAAAAGGTCGTATTTGTGTGAACCTATAATCATACTTGTCATGTTTTAGTTCACATGTTTGACATGATACCTTGATTCGTGTTCGAGTCTGGTTTGACCGGTCAACCGACGAACATGCCCCATTTAGCACTTTTAATTATTATTCCCAGTGCTTTCATGTAATTACATTTTACATCCCTCTAATTTCCAATTACACAAGTACTACCCTTTGAAAACAATTATGTATTTCTTCTCAGGGACCGACCTATTGAAAACAAGGATATTGTGATGTGGTACACATTGGGGTTTCATCATGTTCCATGCCAAGAGGATTACCCGATCATGCCGACTGTATCATCAAGTTTCGATCTGAAGCCTGTTAACTTCTACGAGAGCAATCCTATTCTCAACATCCCACCACATTTCGAGAAAGATTTGCCAGTTTGTAACGCAGCTGCTTCAGCTTAATCGCGTAATCCCAAAGGAAGATATTTGGTGCAAGTGTGTATGCATTTGGGGATGTAGAAAGTTGTAGAACATAATTGGTATATATTTAATAATGGTTTGAGGCACTTTTGCCTCTTGTTTGATGATAATTGCATGCTTCTTGCTTTCTTTAGATTAATTTGAACTTAAAAGTGTGATTAAATAAGTTAATAGCACATACATATCTTTGAAATCAATATAGAAGCCTGAATTCAAATTCACTATCAAAACAATTGGCACATCGATCAACGGCATCATGTACAAAGTTATCAGATAAATTTTGGTTTTCAGTAGAGCACGTTTAATCCAAGTTGAATAAAAAAACATATACTTGTCGATAATTGTAAAAATGTGATAGTATATATGTGTTTTGTAGCACTTTTATTATAACGTTTATGATGATTATATAAACAGATAAAATTTAAAATATATGGCCCAAATATTTTACGCTCCATTCCAACCTATAGATGACATGAACGCAAAGTCCATAACTTGACCCAAAACCTTAGTTTAATCTTGCACAAATTATGTAGCATTTTTATGCTTTTAGCCCAATATAAATTGAGGTTGTACACTTGTAACACATAACTGCAATGATACATCTAAGGATAATTTGACAAACAACTTCTTGGACCTGATCAACTGATCAAGAGTGTATCTCAAAAGTGATCTTGTGGCCACGGCCAAGCGCGCTCTAGAGAGTCTATCTGGCTACGAGCAAAGATTGAAACATAGCGAGTTTTACTTTTGATTGTTAATAACATAAGTAAAATCGTCATTTCAAAACATCATGAGAATGCGATAGTTAGAGCACCCTCGATGCAAGTATGGGTATCTTTGTTTGGCAAGGTTTGTCCTTCCATAAAGACATCCATGAATGGATCCTAAGTATGTACCACACAAAATTACGTCAACTCGTATTTAAGGGATCTGCCTCTTGGACTCTAACTCTGAGGGTGTTGCATCTGAACCTAGAGATGCACAAAATAGCTGGTTCCGAAAATAGACCCACAAAATTTGTACCGAATATGTTTCCTACCCGCTCTCCCCCTAACTGGTTTCAACTAGGGTTGTTCACGAACTGAACTGAACCGAACCGAACCGAACCGAACCGAACGAAGGCTCGCTCGAACTCGGTTCGTTTACAAACCGAGCCGCTCAGTTCGGTTCGAATTTAAGAAATCGAGCGAATGCTCGCTCGAACTCGGTTCGTTTTTTAACAGAGCGCTCGGTTCCGCTCGGTTTCATATTACAATTTAGTACAAAACTAATCGTTCATTCAAAAGTTTCAAGTTGCAACTCAAACTCAACAACATAACAAATGAAAATATACAAAATAAGTTCAACAAAACATAAATCTTTAAAATAAATAAAGTTTTAACTCGAGCTCGAATAAATGACGGTTAAACTCACGTCCACAACCTCCATTGTGACTATTTTCACATTCACTATACCTGATTTTCTTCTTTGATCATCCAATAACCCTGCCTATAGACTACAACATTCACTTAATTTAAATTTTTAACAAGTATATAGAAATCTAAGGTTTTAAAAAAGTAAAAAGTACTAAGGGCAAAGTGGTGAATAATTAAAATAGTAATGTTATAAACTCTAAATAAATAAATTATCATATTATATATCCCCTTACTCTAATAAAAGGGTAATTGTAATTGACACATGACATGTTTTTAAAGCCTTGGTTGCCACTTGGCAAATTTCTAAGGCCTCAATTCCTATTATTCCCGCCCATTTTAATAATACAAATTAGGACACGCGGATCTAATTCAGTTTCCACAAAACCCGACCCATTTATAATCCCTCCTCTTTTGTTCATACACAAACCCTAACCAATTCCTCTTAGCGCCATTCCAACTCTTTCGAAGCAACTCTCCCAATTGGGATTGAACCTTCATCCCGTTCAACATGATTTGGTAATGCTTTCTTCTTTCACGTTAGATCCTGTTGTGTATCGATGTTTATTTGCTTCATCATTGCCTGTTCGTTGTTCGATCTTGGTTGTTCGGTGGTGTTTTACGATTCGTGTTAAGACTTATTTCTTCTTCATCGGCCCATCAATGTTTATTTGATGTTGATTTGGGTGTTTGTTGAGCGATCTTGGTTGTGCAATGGTGTAGGATGAATCTTGTTTAGACAGATTATTTGCTTCTTATTTGATTCTTCATTAACTATTTGTTGTTCGCTATATATTGTTCTTTTCTTCATCTTCATCAGCACAAGATGAACAGTTCGATTCCTGTACGATGATTCGTCTTAACACAAATTGTAGTATGATATATCTGATGAAGGGTCTGTTGTATCAATATCTTTATTCCCTTGACTTTGTTTTTATGTTATTCATAAGAATTGTATTTCTAATTCAAATAATGAGAGTATGTTTGTGATTGCTTCTTATACGTTTTGAACTATGAACATTTTATAAAACTGAATCTCAAATGCTTCCCGATAATTGTTATATGTGTAATTTGGTTTTAAGAATATCTACACACACTTGAATGAATCTTTATGTTTATTTTTCATTATGAGTGTCTTGATAACTGGATTGAAACATGGAGATGACGACTGAAGGATTTAAAAGTAAGTCAACCTCATGAACATTATTAAATGTGAATATACTGTTTTGATTGAAGTTTTCAGGACACGAGATCATGTGAGCAATGGTTGAATCTTGCAACACTTTATTGGTAATATCCTCCGCTTCAACTTTGTAAATACCTCTGATCCTTGCTGCGCTGGTAATGTTGCCCAAAAGCTATAATCATGTGTGTGTTTGGTTGATGTATTGAGCAATAGGCGTTAATAGTCTATTGTTGTATTAATAATGAATTGGAAAAAGATTATGCCCTCATTTCCTTGATATTATCAGAAGTCCTTACTTTGAAAGATTTTTAGTATCAATTCTTTTTGAGGACCCAAATTTGAGATGATTTATGGGTCCAATTATTATTTTGAATTTGATTTTGGTTTAGTTTTGATGCTTTAGTTGTTTTATAATACAAATTTAAAGGAAGTCTGGGTTTGAGATGGGCTGTTGGCCAATTATTGTTTTAATTTCATCTGCAATTGAATTTTGTTCTTGATGAAAAATAATCGTTTGTTTATTTGCAGTAACTATACGCAATAGAGCTTATATCGGTTTATCATTGTTAAGGGAAGAATGAAGAACCAATATAAGTATGTATTCCAATCAATTAGTTTCTTGAGTTGTTTGCAAGTAAGTCATGAAAATTCATGTGTCAAATTGAGTTTCCTTAAAGTATATGCCTTTAAGTAGCTGCACTTGTATATCATCTTGAAAATTTGATTTACAATTCCTAATCTTGATTGCAAACTATATAATAATATTTTCTTTATTCCTCTCGTGTAATACATTGTTTCTTTGATTTAGATTGAATTTGGTGTTGTCTTGTAAACCTTGCAGCAAATTAGAGATACTCAGTACAAAGATGTGACGTTAAGGCATAAAACACAGCAAAGAACCAAGTTTTTATGACCTGTTTGACAAGGTAAGCATTAGAAATTTCTTGAAATGTGTATCATTAGGATTAGTGTGTTAAAAGAGGTAAAAGTAAGTTATACTTGAAATGGAGTTGGTTTGTTTTTATTTGTAAGCTCTACAAGTTATACATACTTATAAGATCATTTTAAAGGATGGTATTAAAATGGAATTAATTTTGATAAGTGATTGTATAAATGTTGGTTTAGGGTTTTGGAAATTGAATATAAATGTTGGTTTTTGATGTTTTACCTTACAGGGAATTGAAAGTTAAAAGTAGCAGAAGGCTTGAATATAAAAAGGTTGTCATTCATTGAAGTTTGTTGATCGTTAAAAACATTTTGCTAAATGGGAATCAAGTTAAACATGTTGCAACTCGCTCAACGCTTTCATTTAAAGTATTATTTGAAGATTTCTTTATGAATTAATTTATATTTAAGAAAAGTTATTTACAGGTTAGTGGGTATATAAATTTATTTATAACTATTATGGTTTACATGATATTTATAACTATTTATGATATTTATAACTATTTATGATATTTATAACTATTATGGGTTTACATGATATTTCGTATTTTTTAAAAAGTTTTATGCTTTAGAAAAATTTATTATTTTATAAAAAAAATATTTATTTAGAAATAGCATTAATAAATAGATTTTTTTCTTTAAATCTAAAAAGATGTAAAGAATATTATTAGTAATTAAGTAATTATCTAATGAGAGAGAGATGCCGGAAAATTTTGATGAAAATAATTGTAGTGCTTTCATGTATCATTCCAAAATACTTTTTATCAGAGTAGGTAGATGTTTTTTGGCATTTCAGAATGCTAAAAATTTTTGCATCTTTCATACACCCTCGATGCAAAATCACAATGAGTTTATTTAGTAAACATAAGTTAGTTATTAATGGAAATTTTTTATTACTCAAAACTAATAAGAACGTATATTTTAAATTTTAAATTTTAATTGATCTGGCCCGTGTAACACACGGGTTACTAAAGCTAGTCTCTATATATAATAGAAGAAAATGGGTTCTGCCACTTGTCTTCATTTTAAGCAGCTAAATGACACATGTCATCAATTTAAACACAATACGCCATGTGTCAATCATTTAGCACGCGAACCTTTTTAAGACCCGTTTTGAAAACACGCGGACCTTTTTAAGACCCGTTTTAAAATTGGGTTGGAATATAAGGGGTTTTCATTGTCATCCCAAACCCTAAATCACAGCTCCTTTCTTCTCCACCGCCAACTCCTTTCTTCTCCACCGCCAACTCCTTTCTTCTCCACCGTCGGGGCCGATTTGGGTGATTCTTGCTACCGAGAGTTCTAAGAAATCCTTTACGTCGAGGCTTTATTTCAGGCTTGCATTTGTCTCTTTCGATTTCGCTTGCACGAGTTTTCTTTTTACACCCTAAATCGCATCTCCTTTCTTCTCCACCGCCGGGGGCGATTTGGGTGATTCTTGCTACCGAGAGTTCTAAGAAATCCTTTACACCGAGTCTTTATTTCAGGTTTGCATCTGTCTCTTTCGATTTCGCTTCATCGTTTTCTTTTAATTGGATGCGGTATCTAACGATATGTGTAAAGGGATTCAATAGAGATGATGGTTTTGACAGTGTATCTTTACGCACCATAATTCCACAAGTCTCTTAGTTATACGTTCCAATATTATTATTGAAGTATGTTTAAAATTTTGTTTTTTGGTCTGCTGCACAGGTTAGGTATTTAGAATGGTATGGTACTCCTTTTACCTATTTTTCATTTGTCTCATTCATCGTTTTCTTTTTCTATGATTTTGATTATGGTTCTGATTTTGATTCGGGATGCGGTTTCTAGAATGCACATGGAATGTCCGATGATGATACCAGATGATGGAGAACACATTATTGCTCAACAACCTGGTTGTAAGGCATCTTTGTTGTCATCTCTTCTTGCAGACAAATTCGTCCTCTGCCTTAATATTCAATTTTTCCCTCAAACATGAAAATGATATGAATTTCTTGAACTTACAATGAAACTGAAACTCCAATTTAAAGTTTACATTTTTGTAGCATAGTATTCATGGAAATATATAATTTTTGAACTTATTTTGTTATTCTTTGTTGTTCATTTGTATTGTGTTTAAATTTGGGTTTTCTCATTTGTTAACCATTACAATTAGTCGTTTGTAAACAACGGTATGTTTGGATTTTCGTAATTAATTGTTATCGGTTGAACTTTTTATAGTTGCCAAGGTATGTTTATATGAAAGAATGAGCTTCCCCTCGTCAAAAAGGATGCAAGTTTATGTTATTATTATTATAGATGGTATGTGGTGGTCTTAATCTTATAACTTTGTGCATTTGTTATGACACACTAACAATAATTTTACCATTAAGAATAGTTTCAAAATTTTAGTTATTATTTTTTAATTGTTTTTTCATACTATTTTTAAACTATGAAACAATACCAGTAATTATACCATTAAAGACAGAAATATAAATAATGTCAATCAAGTATTTATAACTGTTAATTATAGTAATTATAAAAAAAACAGATTCAATAATGTCAAATCAAGTAATAAAATCCCTCTAATTATGCTTACTTTATTTTAATAACTAAATTCAAATTTGATTACCATAAATTCATACTATAATTTTAAAAACCTATGATTTATCAACATTAATTTTACCAAAAATAATAACATTTTAATCAACGATCCCATATATTTATACAGTCATAACTAAATGAGAATGCACGTACATATTTTAAACAAATTTAAATTTCACATTTTAAATTATAATTTAAAATGCTTATAAATTAACTCTCTTCTTAGATGGATTACTAAACAATAACTTAAATAAAAAATTTAATACCCACAATTTAATATATCTTGTGAACTTTTCAAATCTCTTCCCATATTATATGGAGAATCTTTCTACTCTAATAATATAATAGAAGTGTTGTACATATATTATTTTGAAATTTGAAAATCAATTTCCAAAATATTCATGCCAAACGTATCTCATGCATTTATACATATTTTTAAAAAATTCAAATAATTGAAAGTTTGAATCTATAACTTAAAATGTTTATAAATTTGAGCTTTTTAAATAGACTACTAAACAATAACTTCAATAAAAAAATTTAAAAATTTAATATATTGTTTAACTTTATAAATACGGTATCTTCCAAAATCTCCTTCCAAATTATATGGAGAATCATTTATAAAAATAGAAATTTTTTACACATTATTTGAAAATTTGAATTATAAACAAACCAATTATTTTCATGAAAGGGCAATTATCGCACGAAAAGAATGACGTTGTTCATGAAATAAATGATCGGCTGCTTTCACTTTTTCCAGGAGAGGAGAGAGAATATTTAAGTTCTGATACTATACGTCAAACAGAAATGGTGAATTCAAATATAGAATAAAGCTTATACTCTCCGGATGTTCTTAATGGAATCAAGCTTGGTAGTTTGTCGAATCATAGCTTAGTGTTAAAGGTTGGTGTTCCAGTTATGTTGCTCAGAAACATTGACCAGAAAAGTGGGTTATGTAATGGAACCAGACTACAAGTGGTAGCACTAGGTAATCGTGTTATAGAAGCAGAAATTATATCTGGAAATGATATTGGAGAAACGTACTTTTATCCCTAGAATATCTTTGATACCTACTGACAAAAGACAATCATTTAAGTTTCAAAGGAGGCAGTTTCCCGTTGCTGTGTGTTTTGCGATGACCATAAACAAGAGTCAAGGTCAATCACTATTAAGAGTTGGTTTGTTTTTGAAACAACATGTTTTCACACACAGACAATTATATGTCGCATTGTCAAGAGTTACAAGTCGAGATGGAATAAAGATAGTTGTACTGGATGACAATGATAATCTTTCAAGTACAACTTTAAATGTTGTATACAAAGAGATTTTTAGAGATTCTTAAACATATATTGTTTTTTTCGTATTTAACTGTGTGATGTAATTTATTTCTACACGTATGTATTTAATCTTCATTTTTTTATATAATACAAGCTTAATAATCATTTCCGTTAATTCACATGTTATATATTATATGGTTTTTTATATTAACTAACAATTTATAATTATAATTATTTAAGAATTAACTTTTTCAACCCGTGTAACACACGGGTCGTTAGGCTAGTATGTAATATATAAACGTTATATTTAAAAATAATTCGAGCGAAATTGAGCGAGCAACGAGCAAGCTTACATTTGCTCGTGCTCGGTTCATTTGCAAACCGAACAGAGCAGCTCCGCTCGTTTACAACCGAGCCAAAATCGAACGAGCAACTTTTCTAGCTTTTTTCAAACAAGTTTCAAGCGAGTTTTGAGCGTCGAACTATTTGTACAGTCCTAGTTTCAACCCAAAAAACTATTGGCCTAACAAAACAAGCAAAAAATACTCTTGTTATGGCTCAGTTCAACCATCTGTTGATTAAGGTTCCACCAGCGAGCCTTACGTTGTTAGGGTGCTTCCTAATAATTGAAGCTCGGAAGGTTGGTGCAACTGTGATTTGTGTGAGATGAATTTTACGGTGTTTTGTTGGCTAAAGAATTGAACTCGGCGTTAAGAAAACACATTGCTAAATATTACAAGAGGAAGAAAGCAAAATTTTCTTTAAAAAGATATATATGCTAAAGAATGTATGCCAAAGAATTGAACTCAGCATTGATCAACCAAACATGTTTTTGATGTAAAATTTTCCATTTCTAATTTTAATTCCTGGGAATTATGTAAATCAAACAGAACCTTAAATTCTTTAAAAAGATATATATGCCAAACATCTCTTCTCTCTCTCTCTATATATATATATATATATATAGGGTTAGGATCATTACAGAACCACTTTTTATTTTCAGAACTACAGAACCATTGATTTACATAATTGTATATTAAGTCTAGTAATACTTGACATGTTTTACATATGTGTATATCAGACATGAACAATAAACTTTAAAAAAAAACTAAATATCACCAGGTTTAACTTACATCTATGTAAACCAATGGTTTATAATTTACATTTATGTAAGTCAATGGTTCTTTTGGTTCTGAAAATAAAAAATGGTTCTGTAATGATCCTGATCCTATATATATATATATATATATATATATATATATATATATATATATATATATATATATATATATATATATATATATATATATATATATATATATATATATATATATGGAAGGGATCAAATGTTAACCCTTGTTTATTGCGATAACTCATTAACTCAACTAGTGGTCCACAGGAAGTCACGTCACCATTGTAACTTAGAGCTACAGTGGTAAGACTAGTGGTCCAAAACGAACGTTAAAATTTTTTTAAAAAAATATAGCAAGACTATACTCAAATTAAAGATATTAAAACGATAAATTTAATGGTGTAATTTGTTTAAAAAAATAACGTCATACAAAAAAGTTAAAAACGTTATAAAAATGGTGGAGTTTTTTAAACATGGAGGGAAAATCGTTATATCAGTGGTGTAACGCGATGTAAAATTATATATATATATATATATATATATATATATATATATATATATATATATATAAGGTTCCTTTGTTAACCCTTGTTTATTGCGATAACCCGTTAACTCTAATGTAGCGAACACTTACACTAGTGTAACTAACTTTTACACCGCGTTACACCTCTGATGTAACGATTTTTCCTCAATTTTCAAATTTCCATCCATTTTTAAAAAACCTCCACCCCTTTTTTAAAATCTTTTTAACTTTATTGTATAATGTTATTTTTTAAACAAATTACATCATTAAATAGATCATTTCAATATCTTTAATTTGAGTATAGTCTTGCTATATTTTTTTAAAAAAAATTAACATTCGTTTTGAACCACTAATTTTACCACTGTAACTCTATGTTACAGTGGCGACGTGGCTTGCTGTGGACCAAGAGTTGGGTTAATGGGTTATCGTAATAATCAAGGGTTAACATTTGATCCCTATATATATATACATATATATACACATATATATATACATATATATATACATATATATATACACACACACATATATATATACACATATATATATATATATGTATAAAATAAAAAAGATTCAGCTATGTTGCACAAGTTTAAGCATTATGTTATCACATTACACCTTCATAGCATACAATTGACACACATTATATTAGCAATATGGTTATAATAGAAAACCCGCGTATCCTATTTAAACAATATTTAATGTCTATTTAAACATGATTTTAAAATTAATATTTAAAATTTAATTACAATGGAAATTTAAAAACTATCAAATTTTAAATATAATTTGCAATTTAATCCAAGTTTTATCTAAAAATAACTAACTAAATTAGTTAAATTTTAAAATTCAAAATTAACAATTTGAATACTAAAACGAAGCATACGTAGTTCTCAAATTATAAATTCCAATAATAACAATCAATATGAGATTTTAGATTATAATTTTAAGATTTTTAAAATGTTCTATATTTTAGCAATATCATATAATATTTGTCTGCATTATATATCATTATTTTATTATATATTTACAACAATTTTTTTGTTTATTGTTTTTCCACTGTCAAATACATTTGATAATTCTACGAGATGGCTTCTCCTATGATCAAAGTGTATCAAGTATTCTGCATGAATAACTCCTCTTACTTCTCCATTATACACAGAATCATTATTTTTGATTCATTCCCGTATGCATTCAATTACAATATTAGATACACTTGATCTAAGAAACAAGTTTTATTGATAAACCTTAATGTTGACATTGTTTGTCCACTGACCATAATCTTCAATTCGTTCATTTTTATTTATATGCCGATTTATACGTTATTGATAAGTATCAAATTATATTGCTCAACAAGAAATCATAAATATCTGAAGCAACTTTTTTAAAGGATCTTGACAGATTACGCCATGATTATACAATCAAGGTTAGTATGATTCATTTATGCCGGCAACCAATGTATAACAATCCGTTATAAACTTACTATGTTGAGTTTATTGTGATTGATGAGGAAGTACTGTTCAATTAATTGAATTGTTATTTTTTTGTATTTATCTTATAAACATATCTTTTATACATCCTTAACTTTTATATTTTTAATTACAAGACACTCTAATATAAGGGAACATTTTAAAAAAATAGTTTCATAAGTTTAAGAAGTTACTGACCGAATCCGATTAAAGATTTGTATGAAAAAACTATTAGAGATTTGTAATATCAATATTATTTTTCTATGTATTTAATTCTTTCATGTAAATATATACACTTATTTAATCTATCTTCATATATATATATATATATATATATATATATACATAATATTACAGACTTTTTAATAGTAATTGATAATTTATATATACATTTACTAGCCTAACCACCCGTGTGTTACACGGGTTGGACAAATTTACATTTTATGAAAATAACAGAAAGATATTTATGCACGTTAATAATAACAACAATGTAAAAAGAAAATAACGATTAATAAAATATTTGCTTACACTGCAATTACGTAAAAAAAATTAATACATTGGACGAAATATTAAAGTTTTACAAATCTCTAAAAACCTCTTTATACACAACATTTGAGGTTTTATTTGTAGTCTCACCATTCTCGTCTAATATAACCATCTTTAATCAATCTCGTCTAGTAACTCGTGACAATGTGACGTAAAGCTGTCCGTGTGTGAAAACTGGTTGTTTTAAAAACAAACCAACTCTTGATAAAGATTAACCCTGGCTCTTATTTATTGTCATGGTAAAACACACAGTTAGAGAGAATTGTCTTCTTTGAAACTTAAAGGGTAGCCTCTTGTCAGTTGGTATCAATGAAATTCTAGGTATAAAAGTACGTTCTCCAATGTTACTCCCAGATATAACCCCTGCTTCTATAACACGTTTTCCTAATGATACGACTTGTAAACATATCCAGGTATGATTTGGAAATATTCGTATGCTTATTGGTAAGATATTAACATCTTTACCAAACTGGCGATTAACATACTGCATAGGTAATAGCTGCAAGAAACGTAAATTAGTTATACATGTATTTATATGTAAAATATGTAAAGAAGGTTATTAAATAAAGACATTTAATAAACATACCAAGGGAGTGTATTCAATATCAGGTATCACGTATGGAAAAGAGTCATAGATGTGTAACAACCCGAGCGTTTGAGTCATATGAACTTCGCATTCCATATTGTCAAACGAGTAGGTAATGAGTAAATTGTCTATTTAAAGTTTAAAGTTTTTAGATGAAATTTTATGTTATAAGAGACCGTTTGAATATAATAATAATTATTATATTCGAACCTGCTCCGTTTTTTACGAAACTTAGGTTGACTCGTAAAGAAAAATAAGCTCGTCACAACGACATATTTGAAATTTTATAATACGCTATATATTAAAAGTTATAAAAGAAAAACGAGTTAAGCAGCTGAATTAATTATAATAATAATAATATATAATAAAATAATAATATAATCATAATTCAGTTGCAATTGCAATTGTATGAATTGCAATCCCACATCGACTTCCAACTGTTTTTCATCCCACATCGTCTCTCAAACCTTTTCAACTCCTTTCAACTCCTTTATAAATAGAAGCCTTAAGGTTGTATTTAGAACATAAGTTTCTTTGGGAACGCTCTAATATAAAGAGAATCCCGAATTCTCAATACCCCGTTGGGTGTTGCTAGTAGTCGTTTTGGTACTCGAGTAGGAGCGCGACTAGAAGCGCGAGTAGTGGAGACTCTACATCAAATTGCCGTAGATAGTTTTCAGGTACGCCCTTGTTTAAGGTTATGTTTAATTATTATTATAGTCGTTGTTATTATTAGTATTATCATTATAGGTATTAGTATTAATAAAGTTATTTTAATATTATTATTATCATCTTTATAGTTATTATTATTATTATAGTTGTCATTGTTATAGTTAGTATTATTATTGTTTGTTATTTTTAGCGTTGTAGTTGTTATATTTATTATTATTAGACTTTAAGGTTATCATTAGGGAAGGTATTGGGTAACCCCGAGGGTTGGTTCGGGTATGATGAAAACGCCCGAGTTATGCCAACTAGTAAGGGTTGTACCAAATGGTTGGCATAGGATAAAAGAAAGTGCCCAAATAAAACCAACAAATAGGAAAAGATAACGAATCATCTCTAAAGTTGTTACTAGCTAGAATATAGCTTAAGTAATGTTATTTTGCTTATAGGATAATACCTGATAGTAGTGAACCTGAGCAGACGATATCACTGACTTGATTGATTGAGGTGACTTCCTCTGAACTGTTTTCTAAAACGGGATGTGATGTTCTGATAACTGGTAATAATTGTAGAATTGACTATCAATAGCATCTGTGATATGTGGCAATGCTTGATAGGATGCTTGAGGGCTGCTTGTATGATTCTGCTTTAGCCAGTGGATTTTGTATACATAGCCTGGTTATGTGAATTTATACTGTGCTTACTCTGTTCCTATCTGTTTGCCATGGCTGTATCTGCTTGATGCAATAGTCAATAATAACATTTTTGAATTTTGAAGAATGCCATGTTTATGAACTCACAAGCTTTATGCTGAGACCCAAATGTTTCTATTTTTATGGACACATATCCTAGGTGCCAAGTGATTGCAGGGATTGAAGATTTCGAGCTAGTTTATAAGAAAATAAAGCTCTAGAATGTTGTTGAAGATTTGGATCTCTAGTATAGTTAAACTGATGTAATAGTATTACCTATTATAATAGATGTATTATACACTTTTGATGTATAATTAAAGTTAGACTTACGCTGTGTATTCTCTGATTACTATGTGTTCTGTATATCCGATGCGTAACGCTCCCCGGGGTATGCCCTGGGAGGCGGGTGTTACAAGTTGGTATTTGAGCCATAGTTTTAAGTGAACTAGGTACAAAGATAGTATCTAGACTTAAACTAGGAAAGATGCTTTAAGATAAATTGATTAATTGCATAGGTATTGGGTAATGGGTTTTGGTGAATCATGGAGGATAATGGCTAGAACATTATAATTGCAATATATAAGCAATGACACCTGGCTACTTTATTTCTTGTCTATTAATACTATTATGTTCTGGATCATAATCCCTCATGTGAATACTAAATCCCTGCTCCCTCATGTAGGCTTTGACTATGCCAAGAGGAGGAAATACTCATGGTAGGGGTCGTGGTAGGCCTCCTAGTAGTAGAAGGCAAATCATGTTATCTACGAACGATGATCATGAAAATCTTCATCATGCTGAACATGAGTCACAGCAATTTGCTGGACCACAATTCCAAGCAGCTGTAGCTGGCATAATTAGAGATGCTTTGCCAACTATTATAGCCGAGGTTATGAACGCCTCTGGAGGGTATGTGAGCAATGGTGGTAATGGGCAGGATGATCATATAAATAACACCAATGGTAATGGTGATGCTGTTATGGAAACTGAACCTAAGCAGGGTTGTTCCTACAAAGCTTTCAAGGGATGTGAACCTCCAATATTTGATGGCAAAAGAGATGCCATGATGACTTTTCAGTGGATCCATAAGATGGAAGCTGTTATTGAAATTAGTGGATGCACAGCCATACAAGCCGTCATGTATGCCACCCACTCATTTAGGTCCGAGGCATTGTTTTGGTGGGACAATGTTAAGCAGGCTAAAGGATCTGGAGTTGTTGCTACTTTAACCTGGAATGAACTGAAGGAGCTTGTGATGGAAAAATTTTTTCCTGAAGTTGAAAGGGACAAAATTGAAAGAGAATTCTTACAACTACAGGCCGGGTCCATGACATATCGTCAGTACACGACCAAGTTTGATGAGATGGCTCGACTGCTTCCTGAGCATGTAACACCTGAAGCAAAGCGCGTAAAAAGATACGTGCAAGGGTTACCCCCTCATATTCGATAGTTAGTTAAGATGTCTGCTCCTAAGACCTATGAGTCTGCAATTGCATTAAGTGCCATTGCATATGAAGAAGAAGGCATAATAACTGATGACAACAAAAGAAAGAGAAATGAGGATGGAAACCAGATGCCAAGAAAGGACAAAAAGATCACACGAAATGAAGGGAACCGTGTCAACAAACCGTGGAGGAACGATAAAAATAAGTCTTGGAGAAAGTATCAAGTTTCCAAATGTCTTAAATATCCAACAGGTGATCATACACGAAAGAACTGCCCGAAAATTAGATGCTTTAACTGTTGGGAGTATGGACATTTCCGAAGTGATTGCAAGAACCCTCCACAAGCACAACCTACGAAGAATCAGAACAAGTCCAAGGGTCGAGTGTATGTGTTAAAAGAAGCTGGAGATGAAACTATAGCTGGTACGTTTCTCATTAACAACACATATGCTAGAGTTTTATTTGACGCTGGTGCAAATAGAAGTTTCATTTCAACTGCCTTAGTACCTTATTTGAACTTAGTACCACAAACTCTAGAATGTGCATATATTGTAGAAACTGTCAGCGGTGAGCAAGATAAGATAAGTCAAATCTTTAGAGATTGTGTTATCACCTTAGTTAACACTGAATTCTTTGTAAACTTAATGCCGACTATTTTAAGTGAATATGAGGTTATTCTTGGGATGGACTGGTTGTATAAGAATTGTGCTCGGCTTGACTGTGAACATAAGATGATGACTGTATGTAAGCCAGATGGGGAAGAGCTACTAATTCATGGTAGTGATGGAAACCCCAAGGCAAGTATCATCTCAGCAATGAAGGCAATGAAATGTATTCAGAAAGGATGCATAGCCTTTCTCTTATGCATGGTAGATGCTAAAAAGGAAATGTAGATGGATGAAATACCTGTAGTGTGCGAATTCCCATACATGTTTCCGGAAGATTTACCAGGACTTCCACCTGATCGTCAGATAGAATTTCGTATTGATTTAGTACCTGGTGCTAAACCAATCGCGAAGGCTCCTTATCTTCTAGCCCCTTCAGAGATGAAAGAACTTATGAAGCAAATTGACGAACTCTTAGAAAGAAGGTTTATTAGACCGAGTTCCTCACCTTGGGGAGCGCCAGTATTGTTCGTCAAAAAGAAAGATGGTTCAATGTGTATGTGCATTGATTATCGAGAATTAAACAAGTTAACTGTTAAGAACAAGTATCCTTTACCAAGAATAGATGATTTATTTGATCAACTTCAAGGAGCCAACTACTTTTTAAAAATTGATCTTCGATCAGGTTATCATCAGTTGAAAGTGCGCGAGGAAGACATTCCTAAGACTGCATTAAGGACGCGTTATGGGCATTATGGATTTTTGGTTATGTCTTTTGGACTTACCAATGCTCCTGCAACATTCATGGATCTTATGAATAGAGTTTGCAAGCCATACTTGGATAAGTTTGTCATTGTCTTTATAGACGACATACTTATTTATTCTAAGGACCAAGATAATCACGCTAGACATCTAAAAATGGTTCTAGAAACCCTTCGACAAGAAAAGCTTTATGCAAAATTCTCTAAATGTGACTTCTGGAAAAGAGAAGTTCAATTCCTTGGTCACGTAATAAATGAGAAGGGAATACAAGTAGATCCAGCTAAGATAGAAGCTGTGATGAAATGGTAATCACCAAAGAATCCCAGTGATATTAGGAGCTTTTTGCGATTAGCAAGATATTATAGAAGGTTTATTCAAGACTTCTCCGAGATTGCTACCCCTTTAAAATCTTTGACTCGAAAGAATGTAAAGTTTGACTGGGGACCAAAGTAAGAAGAAGCTTTCAACCTTCTAAAACAAAAGCTTAGTAGTGCTCCTATACTTTCACTACCAGATGGTAATGAAGACTTTGCAATATACTGTGATGCCTCATATAATGGTTTAGGTTGTGTGTTGATGCAACGTGACAAGGTTATAGACTATGCATCACGACAACTAAAAATTCATGAAAAGAACTATACTACGCACGGCCTTGAATTGGGTGCCATAGTGTTTACCTTAAAGATTTGGCAACACTACTTGTATGGTACTAAGTGTGTAATCTACTCAGACCATAAGAGCTTACAACACATCTTTAATCAAAAGATGTTAAACATGAGGCAAAGAAGGTGGATGGAACTTCTCAATGACTATGATTGTGAAATCAAATACCATCCAGGAAAGGCTAACGTAGTCGCTGATGCTCTCAGTCGGAAAGAAAGAGTTAAACCGATTAGGGTAAAAGCATTAAAGATAGATGTCAAGCTTGATTGGAAAGACCAAATCAAGAATGCTCAAACTGAAGCGTTGAAGATGAGAATATTCAGGCTGAAAGAATGATGGGTAACCAGAAATTATTGACTCAAGGAATGGATGGAGTCCTACGATTTGGTCAGAGAATTTGGATCCCAAAATTTGGAGGTATTTAGGACAAAGTATTAGATGAAGCCCACAAGTCCAAATACACAATGCATCCTGGAACAAACAAAATGTATAAGGATATTCGAAATCACTACTGGTAGCCTAATATGAAAAGATCCATAGCCTAGTATGTTGAGAAATGCTTAACATGTCTGCAAGTTAAGATTGAACATCAAAAACCAGCCGGTCAGTTACAACAGTTGGAGTTGCCAGTATGAAAATGGGATAGAGGGACCATGGATTTTGTCACCAAACTTCCAAGAACACGAAAAGGATATAATGCTATATGGGTCGTGGTTGACAGGCTAACCAAATCAGCACATTTTCTACCCATAAGTGAGAGCTATCCAATAGAAAAACTAGCCAAGATATATATTGATGAAATAGTAAGTAAGCACGGAGTGCCTTTATCCATTATTTCCGATAGAGATAGTCGATTCACTTCCAGATTCTGGACATGTTTCTAAAAGGAACTTGGAACCAAAATCAGTTTAAGCACTGCATATCATCCTCAGACAGATGGTCAGAGTGAGCGAACAATTCAAACTTTAGAAGACATGTTGCGTGCTTGCGTGATTGATTTTGGAGGTAGCTGGGATGATCATTTGCCTTTGATCGAATTTTCTTATAACAACAGCTACCATTCCAGCATTAAGGCTGCACCATTTGAAGCCTTATATGGTAGGAAATGCAAAACTCCCATCTGTTGGACAGAAGTAGGGGATGATCAGTTGACCAAAACCGAAATTATTCTCGAGACAACTGAGAAAATCCAATAAATCAGACAACGACTAAAGGCTTCTCAGGATAGACAGAAGAGTTATGCAGATAACAGAAGGAGGCCTTTAGAGTTTCAAGAAGGAGACTATGTGATGTTGAAAGTCTCACCATGGAAAGGAGTAATACGATTCGGTAAACACGAGAAGTTAAGTCCCAGGTACATTGGACCGTTCAAAATCATCGCAAGAATTGGTCCAGTAGCATACAAACTTGAATTACCTGAAACTTTGAAAGGTATTCATGATACTTTTCATATATCAAACCTAAGGAAGTGTTTGGCAGATCTGACTCAAGTGATGCCATTAGAGGACGTGCAAATAGACGAGAAATTACACTTTACTGAAAAACCGATAAAGATTCTTGATTCTCAAGAACGAAAATTAAGAAAGAAAATAATTCCACCAGTATTGGTCCAGTGGCAAGGTCAGAAAGGACCCGAGAGGACTTGGGAATTTGTAGAAAAAATGGAAGTCAAATATCCTCAACTGTTCGAGTAACCTTCGAATTTTGAGGACAAAATTCTTTTAAGGGGAGGAGAATGTAACAACCCGAGCGTTTGAGTCGTATGAACTTCGCATTCCATATTGTCAAACGAGTAGGTAATGAGTAAATTGTCTATTTAAAGTTTAAAGTTTTTAGATGAAATTTTATGTTATAAGAGAACGTTTGAATATAATAATAATATATGATATTCGAACCTGCTCCGTTTTTTACGAAACTTAGGTTGACTCGTAGAGAAAAATAAGCTCGTCATAACGACATATTTGAAATTTTATAATACGCTATATATTAAAGTTATAAGAGAAAAACGAGTTAAGCAGCTGAATTAATTATAATAATATAACAATATATAATAAAATAATAATAAATCATAATTCAATTGCAATTGCAATTGTATGAATTGCAATCCCACATCGACGTCCAACAGTTTTTCATCCCCCATCGTGTGTAAAACCTTTTCAACTCCTTTATAAATAGAAGCCTTAAGGTTAAATTTAGAACATAAGTTTCTTTGGGAACGCTCTAATATAAAGAGAATCCCGAGTTCTCAATACCCCGTTGGGTGTTGCTAGTAGTCGTTTTGGTACTCGAGTAGGAGCGCGACTAGGAGCGCGAGTAGTGGAGACTCTACATCAAATTGCCGTAGATAGTTTTCAGGTACGCCCTTGTTTAAGGTTATGTTTAATTATTATTATAGTCGTTATTATTATTAGTATTATCATTATAGGTATTAGTATTAATATAGTTATTATTAATATTATTATTATCATCTTTATAGTTATTATTATTATAGTTGTTATTGTTATAGTTAGTATTATTATTGTTTGTTATTTTTAGCGTTGTAGTTGTTATATTTATTATTATTAGACTTTAAGGTTATCATTAGGGAAGGTATTGGGTAACCCTGTGGGTTGGCTCGGGTATGATGGAAACGCCCGAGTTATGCCAACTAGTAAGGGTTGTACCAAATGGTTGGCATAGGATAAAAGAAAGTGCCCAAATAAAACCAACAAATAGGAAAAGATAACGAATCATCCCTAAAGTTGTTACTAGCTAGAATATAGCTTAAGTAATGTTATTTTGCTTATAGGATAATACCTGATAGTAGTGAACCTAAGCAGACGATATCACTGACTTGATTGATTGAGGTGAGTTCCTCTGAACTGTTTTCTAAAACAGGATGTGATGTTCTGATAACTAGTAATAATTGTAGAAATGTCTATCAATAGCATCTGTGATATGTGGCAATGCTTGATAGGATGCTTGAGGGCTGCTTGTATGATTCTGCTTTAGCCAGTGGATTTTGTATACATAGCCTGGTTATGTGAATTTATACTGTGCTTACTCTGTTCCTATCTGTTTGCCATGGTTGTATCTGCTTGATCCAATAGTCAATAATAACATTTTTGAATTTTGAAGAATGCCATGTTTATAAACTCACAAGCTTTATGCTGAGTCCCAAATGTTTTCTATTTTATGGACACACATCCTAGGTGCCAAGTGATTGCAGGGATTGAAGATTTCGAGCTAGTTTATAAGAAAATAAAGCTCTAGAATGTTGTTGAAGATTTGGGTCTCTAGTATAGTTAAACTGATGTAATAGTATTACCTATTATAATAGATGTATTATACACTTTTGATGTATAATTAAAGTTAGACTTACGCTGTGTATTCTCTGATTACTATGTGTTCTGTATATCCGATGCGTAACGCTCCCCGGGGTATGCCCTGGGAGGCGGGTGTTACAAGATGTATGTAGATTCTTAAGGTCGCCAAAAAGACATCTTCAAAGTAAAATCTTCTAGTATGTCAAATATGAAAATAGTGTTTTCTTCAAATTGTCTTTCCTTGCAAATCGTATCCCATCCTTCACAAATATAATATATTTTCCCAAGTCTTGGGATGTTTACTTTCCATTTGACATGATCACCCGTTGTTATCGTAGTTTGCCCATAAGGAAAGCATTGCTCGAAACGAAGTTCCTCATAGAAATTAGGTAGATACTAATAAAATTATAATTATGTTATAATAAAATACATAAAATATATCATAAATACGAAGCAGTGAGGTTTGAAAAAAAATATATTCTAAAATAATTTTCTTACAAATTGCAATGGTAGGTAGCCTAATTGCCATATTAAACCCAAGTCATAAAACTAATGTACTAAGAAATTGCAAGATCAATAATAACATTCATTAACATCGTAAAACAATATTCATATTAGAAATATTACCCTTAAAAATTAATATTTACAAATCTTACACTTCGAATAAGGACAGTATTCAATTGAATTACTCAGAAAACGTCATCCATTATTCAAGAACATCCTCCTTTAAGAAGAGAAACCCAAACCAACATACAATTAAACTGTAATCGAAACCAACTAAACTGACCAATGTGTTCATCTGAAAACATCGACAATTAAATAAGTTAAAACGAACATGAATAACCTGATTAGTGTGTTTAACCCAAGTTCAGAATCCCAAACAAATAGAAATTAGATCTGTGGTACTACATCAAATCTCGCTAAGAAGCATTCACATACAATGCATCAGATAGAAATCGAATCGGACATGACAGTAAACAACCACATACAATGAATCATACATACTAAAGACAACATGAAACAAATAACAGTAGGTTTGACACATACCAGTAGGTTAGAGCCTTTGTAAACCGGTTCAATCTTCACAAAAAAAACCATGAGAGTTTCTGAAACATAATGTGCATGTCAGTAATCAAAATCAAGTAATGCAGAAAAATAAAAATTAAAAGTTAATATTGCTTATATTCTAATAGATAATAATGTGAAGATTAAATAAATATGTTAAAAGGTAAACTAAGACAACATATTTTAATGCAAACGGGATGAAATTATCTTCCTTGCACTAATAACAGCACCAGGTTCACCTTGCACCATCACGTACTTACCACCATCAAGAATAAACCCGTGGAGGCAAGGGTACTATACCATGTTCAATGAATTCTTTCATGATCATAGTAAAGCCTTTATATTTAAACTATCAAAAAAGATAACATGACAACTTATGATTTATAGTTTGTTATGTTTCTCAAAAGTATCATATATAGCTGGAGAAGATGAACCTCAATTTCACACTTTTCGTGGTTCTTTAAGATGCCAAAAGAAAATAATAATTTGCAAAATGAAGCGACAACTTCCTCATGTAAATTGAATAATTTAATTGAATACGCTTCATTGTCTTGAGACAACAAAATAAGTCGGTATGCTGTGAACCATACTGTCACAATGTATGTTACTCCACGATTTCAGTACAACCTTTAAAGTCCATCCACTAAAATCAAAAAAGAAGTAGGTAAGAATGGACAATATAAAAAGCAATTTGCAACATTGTATAATTAGAAATCTTTTTCAACTTTTCAAGCATCCAAATTATATGAGGCACTATGCAACCATCAGATGAATCAAAATGTCCATTGTACAACTACACCAGAAATGAAACCATGACCCTTCAATAAAAACAATAATTAATCAATTAGGCTTGAATCAATAAAGATAATTATAACAATAGTAGGGTGCACTTTAACCCATAGTACTTTCGTAAAATTATCATTCAAGTGCTAAACCTCTTTTTATTGTTGAAACAGTCCCTAGGCTCTTGTATGCAATCATCAAGTTAAGGTATACCAGGAATGAGATAACAATAACAAAGTGATATATCTTTAGTAAAATCGAACAAAAATTGAACCAAAATGCAACATAAAACGAACCAGAATCGAACAATTCGGAAACATGTTTAGTAAAATCGATCCAAAATCGAATAAAACAGAAACATGTTGTGTAAAATCCAAAGAAATTCGATACAAAAAAATCAAAACATAACAAATCAGAAATAAATGCTTACCTGACCACCATGACTAACTTGTAGTTGGATTGATGAGATCGTAGGTAGAGATGAAATCGGAGGTAGATACTTAAATCAATCTGCGAGAATCGTGTAAATTAGTGTATCATCCATATCGAGCAATAAACATCAAGAATCAAAGCAATACACATCAAGATGAGATCTAGGCTGCATATCGATTATTATGAATCAACATCAAGAACCGAGCAATAAACATCAATAGTATATCATCCATGAACCTGAATTAGAGATGATTGGAATGGGAGAGTACCTGATGCAGATCGATGAATACGAATCAACAACAACATCGCACAATAAACCTGCATAGTATGTCGAAAAAAAACTGCATTAGAGATGAAATCGGAAGTAGATTAGACGTATTAAACGTTGATGCAGCAAAGATTACAATGGGAGAGAGGCTGATGGAGAGCGATGGTTATGAATTTAGGGTTAAATAAAGGATTTTGGGGCTTTTTGATGAAACCTGATTATAACAGGGATCGATGCATACGAATCAACAGCAACATCGCACAATAATCCTGCATAGTAAGTCGAAGCAAACCTGAATTAGAGATGAAAACGGAGGTAGATTAGACGTATTGAAGCTTGGTGCAGCGAAGATTGCAATGGGAGAGAGGCTGATGGTGAGCGATGGTGGCTGAATGAATTTAGGGTTAGAATAAAGGATTTGGGGGGTTTTGATGAAACCCGATTATAACAGGGTCGGGTATTGTAACCCGCGTGTGTTTTCTAGAATAAAGGCAGATGAAGTGCAATGTGTCTGTTATGTGAAGGAAAATTTACCAAGTGGCAATGTAGTTGTTGAAATTGTTGGCTGAAAAGGTTTCATTTATTATATATGGAGATTCACTTTTATTTTTTGACTCGTGTTAGGCTAGTTTACTATAAGCTTGTCTTGTTGCTGTGTTTGAAAGTAGAATGTTAAAATTCATTACTTAAACACCTATGAAATGTAGTTCCACAAATGAAGAAACATATGAAACCCAAAATGAAGACTCATATAATGTAAGAAAATACAAATAAATAAATATCAAACCTCAAATGGTTCCATCGTGGATCTAAGATTAACCCGTAACGCGATTTGAAACTGCTTTCAATCGACACCCATTTAATTTCTTACATTTGGTTTGTTCCGACAAATTCTTCCTTTGACCGGATCGTCGTTGTCTTGAGGTATCGTAAATGAACTCAAAAAGGCTAATCATCTAACATGCATATATCTTATATCAAAAGTAACGGTGAAGAAGGGTGACGTGGAGAGGTGATTCGTAGAAGTCAAAAACCGCTAATATGCTCTTTATAAATGAAGAAGACATGAGAAGGAAAGGGAGGAAGCAATAATAGACATAATTGTTCGTAACCTCTTCTACCTATTGTTTCTAGAAGGATTTTAGAGGTATCGGTGTGACAACCCTAAAAATTGAGTTAAGATTTTATTATTAGTTGATATATGTATATATATATTTGCCTTACGTGCTATATGAATATGTGCCTTACGTATGCATGTCTACATGTGTAAACCCATGACTCTTACTATTTCTTGTGTGCTATGCATTTGCATGTTCACATACAAAGAATTTACGTATGCATGCTACATGCATAAGGTTATATACCTAATATATTACACCTTAGTATTGTTGATTATGTATATTGTACATTGGCAAACTTGCATGTATAATATTTACGTGTGCATGTACAAAAATATTATCATGCATAATGTTCACGTACACATATAGCTTGTGATCAAGTTTACAATCAAACATGTTTTACATAACTTGTAATGATACACGACTAAGATAAATCAAAACACAAACACACCAAAATAACCATACAACAAACCTAAATAATCAGTTAAATAAACCTTATACACTTAAAACTAATCTAATCCTTGTGTTTAACACCTTAAATCGGGACACTTAAGCTCACCACAACCCGCCACCCCATCACCCTAGAGATACCACCGTCCGCTACCACACCACCATAATTATTACAAGGAAGCAAGGTGTCACCTCTCGGCTAAGGGAATCCTAGAACCGCCACCTCTCCTCTTGAGTCACCAAGGCTAAGTAACTAGGCTATGATTGCCTAGTCTCGGTCGAGTTACATAAACAACACCACTCGGGCATCACTCCAATCGCACACACACCATCACCTTTGTTTCTCGGAACATTCTTGCAAATACCAAACACCACAACCTCCATCATACACCTGTGGTTCTCCAAACAAACACACCACCATAGCCATAACACCAACATCACCACCATCGCGGTTTCCTCTCGGATACCCTAAGAACACCATCATCATCACTCAAGCAACCATACACCTGCTGCTTTGACTCCCGTAGAAACAACAATACCAAAAGGTTTCAAAATTCTAACCCTAATTAGTTTTACATATCAAGATATCAATACATATATATATACATAAATATGTTTAAATACATGTGGTCATATGACTTTCTCTCATGTATTTATACATGTATATACATATATATCCAGATAATCGTTACATAATAAAGCAAAATAATAAAAACAGAAAAATTATGACAAAAAGGATATTTTGGAATTTATGAGAATTAATCTTAAAATAATAAGAAAATTTAGTAAAAATACTAAATAAATGCGATTGTGGGAATAAACATTGGAAAATTTTTAGAAAATATTTACTTATCCTTCTGTAAATTTTAGTAAAAATTTACTAGGCAAAATAATTTATATAGATTATTTAAAAATGAAGAAAATACTCAAAAATACAAAATAATTCGGAAAAATTCTGGAAAAATCAGAGAATGACTCTTTTGGAGTGTAAAAGCTCAAGGAATTATTTGGTATTTTATTTCATTATTATGCTTGAAAAATGAATTTTTCAAGTGATCTGTAGTAGAAAAATCTAAAGAAATATTTAACCAGTACCATAAATCATGAAAAATTCACTTAAGTTATGATAAATCAAAATCAACAGATTGTATAACTTTTATAATTTTTGAAGATATATAATTATTTTTAGTGAATTTTGGGAATATTTTGAGATTTACAGAAAGAAATCCGTTGGGACTTGGATATCCAGAAAATTATGGGAAGATCCATACTGTTGAAATAAAATCTATAAATTTTTGGTGATTTTTGTATAACCGTAATTAATTTTGGTGATTTATGAAGACTTTGGAATAATTATAACTATTTATGTATAATAGAATAAATGTTGAGAATTTTATGGTAACATTATTTGACTATTTTACAGTTAAATTATAATACCCGTAAGATAATAATAATAATAATAATAATAATAATAATAATAATAATAATAATAATAATAATAATATAATAATAATAATAATAATAATAATAATAAGTTCAGGGGGTGATGTTGCTATTTTTAAAACTTAAATTATTTAAGTTTGTACACAAATGAAACAAACATTAAACCACAGGGACCATTTGTAAAAATTTCAAAAACTTTCTGTTTCTCTCTCCCCGTCGGCCGACTCCGCTCCGGCCACCGCCGGTCGGCTCCGATGACCCCCAAACGACCCCGTTTGATCGATTTAACTCAATTATTTGTTCCCGACACCTTCGAGTGGGGATTAGAACATTGTACCCCACATCAATTTGATGATTAGAGTCGGTGTAGTGGGATTTCACCTTTCGGCCGACCACTCACCATAATCACGCACTTAACAGTAAAATTAATCGAATTAAATGTGCACATACAATCATTTGATCGTTTAAAACATTCCTGTGAGTTCGTTTGCACCTGAATCAAACACAAACATCACCTCCGATCCACCCTCTCGACCGCGACCTGCAACTCGATTAGGAACCCATCTTCGATCAATTTAACATAAATTGATAAAGGGCTTTTGATCTATATCAACATACGAAGCTTCCTATCAATTTAATTTGATTTTCATCGAGGATTGGCCATCAATCGATCAGCACCTGTGCCGACCTGTTCTTCGTGTGTTCTTCGTGGGTTCATCATCGATTCGACTACTTCTGGTAAAATTAAACACATCCATAAACTCGATTTCACATGGGTAATCAAATCCCCATGTTTATTTCATTGATCATTATCGTTTGGTATGTCAATTTGGATCGAAATCGTTCTAGGGTTTATATGGTTTGGAATTTGGGGATTTTGGATTCGGATTGGTTAACATGTAATTGAACACACCTATTAGCTCGATTTTAGATGGGGATTAAAAGCCCTATGATTTCAGGAGCAATCGAAATCGAATTCGTGTCCAATTGGATGGGATTCGAACCTAGGGCTTGTAATGGATTTGGGGATTGGCTTGTTTGTGTTTAAAACCAAATAAAACCATGAAATCTTGCGGCTATATGCCTTTGGTTCACTGGTTTGTGTATGGGAGTGTGGGATGAAGGTCACGGGTTCGAACCCGTGCACCTCCTATATTTTTATTTATGCCTTTTTGTAGCTTTTAAAAACAAATAAAAATTCCTAAAAATCATAAATATAACTTTTATAATTTTTTTTTATTTTAAAAGTATCTAAGTAATTTTCCGAAAATTTTAGTTATTAAAAACACCTTCATAATATTTATAAGAATTATTTGTAAATGTTGTAAATAGCCATTTTTATAAAAATGGACTCTAAATAATAGTTTAAATTATTAATTTGTTATTGAACACTGTATTATCTTTAACTACGGATAAATCATGATTTATACTTATTTATAAAATATTTTCAAACCTGTAACGGATGTGTTTTAACCAAAAATGATTTTTACGGTTTATCAAAATACCTTGATTTATATGTATTTTACAGCCAACTTACGGAGGCCATAACTTTTTCATAACAGATCCAAATCAGTTAAAACTTATGTCCATGATGAAGTTTATCGAAAGACGAATTTTTTGATATATAAAACATCGAAAAACTCATTCGTTTAGACCTCTAAACAGTCGTTTTCGTAACAGCTAGCAGTTCTGCGCAGCTGTAAAGATCCACGTTTTTCTCATATTTCGGTAATCCAAATCAGAAACTTTTCTAAATGAAAGTTGTTTAGAAATCACTAATCTAGTAAACTGGAGATTTTCAGAATTTTTAAACATCGTTTACTATTTTTAACGAGTGCGAAAAGACAAAGGCAGAACTGGAATTTTCCAAACTATAATTTGCGTTACGTTATCGTAGGTTCTCGCGGCGTTAACCGAGCCTAGACCTTGTTTCTGATTATTGTCATTCGTGTATAATGTACGGATTCTCTTCCTTTGATTATCATAGTATTCACAATTTGTTTCCGTTACTTTGTTGTACGGATTCTTGGTTACCTTTATCATAGTATAAATTCTGTTCTGTTACTTTGTAGTACAGATTTTGATGTCATGTTTCCGTTAATATGACTCGTTTGGCCTTTGGTATTATACTAGTCGTCTAACATTATTTGTTATAATATGACTCGTTCGACTTGTAATTTTTACTTGTTGAAGGCTTACAGCATGCAATATATATTTTATAAGTTTGTGCTTATTATTGCATGTTCCTATAAATGTTCTATTGATACGTTATATGTTGGTAGTTGTACTACCATTTGATCGATACTCTGTTACCCGAGCTCTCCGACATGTCATTGTGGCGTCAATGATGTGACACTTTTCGTGACGGTGTGTAATAAATAGTTCACGGCATCTCCGTTAACACGTTAGTACTCAGGTAGTACTTTGGCCATAATATCTGGGAGGCGGATGGATCGATCCTAGTTCAGTTCAGTTCAGTTCAGTTCCGGGGATGGAATCATGTGTGTACGCCCCACACACCATCTCATTGGTGCATAGTCTAGCTAGCTATGTACTTATCAGTTCAGTTTTGGCTCTGGGTACTTCTTATATTACACGACTTATTTTGTTTGTATATACGCGTCGTGTAGATCAGTTCAGTTCAGTATTACATGTTCAGTTCAGTATCAGTATTATATCTTAGATTCAGATTTCCGTTTCCATATCATATGATCAGTTCAGTATCAGATATCAGTATGTTACGCTTCTTATCATTACTATTGTTATTTCCGTCACTGAGCAACTTTTGGCTCAGCCGTATTTTCTTTTGTGGTGTTTTCTTATTTGATTGTAGGTAATCAGGGTATTCCGGGAAATCAGTGAAGGGTGGTTGAAGATCAAGATTGTATTTTTCTTTATTTGATGTAACGAATAACTTAATTAGGTTCTTCCGGATTATCTGGTTTGCTTGAAATTATCTCTTTAATATTATGGATTTGGTTTTTGATTTGATATCTGTAATAGTGACACGTCAGCCTCTCCGGGTTGGGGTGTTACAGTTATGGTATCAGAGCAAAGGCTCTTCCTGTAGAAAACTTAAACAATAATAATAAACTTGTGAGGTAATGGGTAGACGTTGGGTTAGGATCTAATTTTTGTTCCAAATCTAAATTCCAGTGTTCACACGTGTATCTTCATTTCAGATGGCTCCTAAGAGACGTGTGAACAACCGCAATAACTCGAATGGCCCCTCATCTGATACTCCTCTTGAAACCCTCGTTGCAAATGCCGTAAACGCTGCTATTTCTGGAATACTCCCTAATCTGATGACTCAGACTGCTCAAACAGTCATCCAGCAGATGCAACAGGCAAATTCGGAGGGAAACAACACGGGACCTCCACCCGGTGGAAATAACTCAGAGCCACCTTCTGGTGGGAACAACACAAGAGCACCTTCCGGTGATAATACAGCACCACCCCGTGATGGTATTCATGTCTGGTTGGAACGTTTTCAGAAACAAAGGCCTAAGTCTTTCAGTACTTCCAATAATCCGGTCGAGGTGCAAAACTGGATCAGTCATATTGAGAAATTGTTTGAGGTACTTGGTGTTGAGGACGTATACAAAGTAAGGTTGGCTACATACAAGTTAGAAGATGCTGCTCACAGATGGTAGACGACTGTGAAACAAGCTAGAGGAGGAAACGAATATGCAGCTACACTTCCTTGGGATAAATTCCGAGGAATGTTTTATGAGGAATACTTCACTGCTGCGGACCGCACTGAGTATCGTAGACAGTATGCTAATATTAGACAGAGGGATGACGAGCATATAACAGATTTCAAGACACGATTTACGCGGGTAGTGAGTTTTCTTGGTGCATCTGCAGGCTCACCGCATGAACAAACAGAAAAATTTCAGTGGGCCATATGTGAAAGAGATCGAAAGTTTATATTGAATCATTGGTTTAAAGATATTAATGAAGTGGTTGATGCTATTAAAAACTTATATAATGATAAAAAGAATGGAAAGAAGTCGTATGATGATAACCGTAAGCGGCCTAGAGAGAATGACCATGATCAGTCATCTTCTCATACGAATAAGAATCAGTCTTCACCACCACGAGACCGTCGAAACCGTTTTGATCGCAACAACAACAATAACTCCCGGTCATGGAAGAATCGAAACCAGAACTAGAAATCAACTCATAATCAGACTCAGCAGGCTCCTACTCGTGCTCAACTACCAAATCAGCAGCACCCTAATCAGGATCGGAATGTTATCCCTCAGTGTAGCACATGCGGGAAACTTCATAAGGGAGCTTGTCGTCTGGCCGGAGGATTATGTTTAAGATGCGGACGTGCAGGACACATGATTAGGGATTGCCCTCAGCGCGACCCTCGTAATAACGCTGGAGGGAATCAAGCTAAACCTGCAACTGGAGGACGAGTTTTTTGCACTCACTACAAATGAAGCGGCTAACGCACCAGGTATATTTCTGACACCCTTAGTTAGCAACGTATTATATGCATATATATGTCTTATCCGATACTGATAATAAACGCCCTAGGTATGATCTCCGGTACCCTTTGCATTGGAAAGCGGGATATTTATGTCTTGTTTGATACGGGCGCTACGCATTCTGTCGTATCTCTTTTGTTTGCTAAGTACTTAAGGACTGCACCTACTGCGTTAGAGCACACTTTGGCCATTACTACTCCATTAGGAGAGTCGACTATCATCTCGCATGTCTATAGAGATTGTCCGATCAGAATCGAGTCTATTATTCGTACAGTTGATTTGTTTCCTATGCAAATGAGTGACTTTGATGTCATACTTGGTATGGACTGGTTAACTCGACATCACGTTACTATAGAATGCCAGACTCGTCGTGTTTTATTTGGAAATCCTCAATGCCCTGAACTCGTTTATCAAGTAACTCAGCCTCGAAAATCGTTGAAAATCATCTCTGCATTTAAAGCTCAGAAACTCTTATCGCACGGTTGCGTGGGATTCCTAGCTTCAGTGAAAGCTACGTCTTCTGAAAAGCCGAACATATCTGATTATCCGATTGTATGTGATTTTCCTGACGTGTTTCCTGAGGAGTTACCCGGACTTCCACCAGATCGCGGGGTAGAATTCACTATTGATCTTGTTCCAGGTGCTGAGCCGATTTCTAAGGCACCGTATCGTATGGCACCTATGGAGCTTAAGGAGTTAAAGGAGCAGTTACAGGAGTTACTGGATTTGGGATTTATAAGACCAAGCGTCTCGCCTTGGGGCGCACCGGTCCTATTCGTGAAGAAGAAAGATGGTTCTTTGAGACTCTGCATTGACTACAGAGAACTCAGCAAGATCATTATCCGTAATCGTTACCCTCTGCCTCGTATTGATGATGTATTTGATCAGCTTCAGGGTGCAAAGTGTTTCTCTAAAATCAATCTGAGGTCTGGTTACCATCAGTTAAAGATCAAGGAGTCTGACGTCCCTAAATCTGCCTTCCGTACTCGGTATGGTCACTATGAGTTCCTGGTTATGCCGTTCGGGTTAACTAATGCCCCGGCCATATTCATGGACCTAATGAACCGAGTCTTTCGTAAGTTCCTCGATAAGTTCGTCATTGTGTTTATCGACGACATCTTAATTTATTCTAAAAGTAAGGAGGAGCATGAGAATCATCTTCGAATCGTGCTCGAAACACTACGTGAAAAGAAGCTTTATGCTAAATTTTCGAAGTGTGAATTTTGGCTGAGCAAGGTTGCCTTTTTGGGTCATGTCGTTTCTGCGGATGGTATTATGATGGACCCTGCTAAAATAGAGGCGATCACTAAGTGGCCTAGACCTACCTCAGCCACAGAAGTCCGTAGTTTCCTTGGCCTTGCTGGTTACTACCGCAGATTTGTCGAAGGTTTTTCTGTTATAGCTCTACCCCTTACGCAACTGTTAAGGAAAGGGGTTAAGTACTCTTGGAATGATGAACGAGAGAAAAGTTTTGAAGAGCTCAAGAAAAGATTGGTGTCTGCTCCTGTTCTCACACTTCCATCGGGCACGGGTGGATATCAGATTTACAGTGATGCCTCTAAAAAGGGACTTGGATGTGTGCTAATGCAGCACGGTAAGGTCATTGCTTATGCTTCACGGCAGTTGAAACCTTACGAGGTTAATTATCCTACGCATGATCTTGAACTCGATGCTGTTATTTTCGCGTTGAAAATATGGCGTCACTATCTTTACGGAGAGACTTGTGATATTTTTACTGATCACAAGAGCTTGAAATATATCTTCACACAAAAAGAACTAAACATGAGGCAGAGAAGATGGTTAGAGTTGTTAAAAGATTATGATGCCAACATTCAGTATCATCCGGGAAAGGCCAATGTGGTAGCTGATGCTCTTAGCAGGAAGAGATCAGGAACACTAGCCTCCCTACAGCTACAGCCTCAGAACATTACCGACCTCGATAGATTGGGTATTGGCCTACATATTGGCAAGAGCAACGGATATCTCGCTACACTCCAGATTGAGTCAGACTTAATATCCCGGATTAAGAACGCACAGAAAGATGATGGTGAACTCTGGGCAATCTTACAGAACGTGGAGATTGGTAAACAATCAGAATTCAGACTAGATGAGCACGGAGTAATCTGGTGTGGTAAACGTTTATGTGTACCTAATGATTCTTCTCTACGAGAATCGTTATTAGCTGAGGCACATAGTTCTCCGTTTTCTATTCATCCTGGATCTACTAAGATGTATCGGGACCTTCGTCAGAACTTTTGGTGGAATGGAATGAAAGAGGTTGTGGCTAAGTATGTTAGCCGTTGTCTTACTTGTCAGCAGGTCAAGATTGAGCATCAAAGAGCTAGTGGTTTGCTTCAGCCACTACCTATTGCAGTATGGAAATGGGATGATATTTCCATGGATTTTGTAACCGGGTTACCGAAAACATTCAAGAAGAATGATGCGATATGGGTTGTGGTAGACAAATTGTCAAAGTCGGCCCACTTTCTCCCAATTCAGCAAGGATTTTTGGTTAGCAAATTATCTGAAGTCTTCACACAAGAGATTGTTAGACTTCATGGCACTCCGGTGTCTATCGTGTCTGATCGAGACCCGAGATTCACTTCTCGTTTTTGGAAGGGTTTGCAAGCTGCCTGGGGTACCAAGATGAGGTTTAGTACGGCGTTTCATCCTCAGACTGATGGTCAGTCGGAGCGTACTATTCAGACACTTGAGGACATGCTTCGAGCTTGTGCTTTAGAGTGGACTGGGAACTGGGATGAGTACTTGTGTTTGGTCGAGTTTGCTTACAATAATAGTTGGCAAGCTAGCATTGGCATGGCACGTTTCGAATTATTGTATGGTCGTAAATGTAGAGCACCTGTTTGTTGGGAAGAAGTCGGTGAGAGAATCATCGAAGGACCCGAGTTAGTTCAGATCACGAATGAGAAAGTTGCTATTGCTAGAGAAAAGTTAAAGGAAGCTCAAAGTAGACAGAAAAGCTATGCAGACCGACATCGTCGACTTTTGGAGTTCAAGGTCGGTGACAAAGTATTCCTGAAGGTTTCGCCTTGCAAAGGCGTACGACGTTTTGGTCTTAAAGGGAAACTTAGTCCACGGTTTATCGGACCCTTTGAAATTCTAGAAAGAGTTGGCGAGGTTTCGTATCGTTTGGCTTTACCACCTCAACTGTCACATGTGCATAACGTTTTTCATGTATCTCTTTTAAGGGGGTACAATTATCATCCTCTTCACGTGGTTAACTATCCACTTCATTCGATTCGTGAAGACTTATCATTCGAGGAGGAACCCGAGGCCATACTTGACCGACAAGAACGCATTATGCGTAGGAAAACTATTCCTTTTGTTAAAGTATTATGGAAAAACCATTCCGAACGCGAAGCTACATGGGAGATAGAAGATGAAATCCGTTCTCAATATCCGTATCTATTTACGTCTTAGTTATTATCTTCTATATGTTTCTGTTATCAGTTATGAAGTGATCTGTTTCTTGAACATCAAATTACTCCTCTCTTATACGATTTTGTCTATTGAATTGATTCCGTTTCAGCAATCGAATAATTATGAGTGATTTCGTTCACTTGTTGCTTGTTACTACTCTGTGTACGTTATGTCACATCTTGTTCGATCTATACCTAGCAATTTCGTGAACGAAATTTTTTTTAAGGGGGTAGAATTATAATACCCGTAAGATAATAATAATAATAATAATAATAATAATAATAATAATAATAATAATAATATAATAATAATAATAAGTTCAGGGGTGATGTTGCTATTTTTAAAACTTAAATTATTTAAGTTTGTACACAAATGAAACAAACATTAAACCACACGGACCATTTTGTAAAAATTTCAAAAACTTTCTGTTTCTCTCTCCCCGTCGGCCGACTCCGCTCCGGCCACCGCCGGTCGGCTCCGGCGACCCCCAAACGACCCCGTTTGATCGATTTAACTCAATTATTTGTTCCCGACACCTTCGAGTGGGGATTAGAACATTGTACCCCACATCAATTTGATGATTAGAGTCGGTGTAGTAGGATTTCACCTTTCGGCCAACCACTCACCATAATCACGCACTTAATAGTAAAATTAATCGAATTAAATGTGCACATACAATCATTTGATCGTTTAAAACATTCCTGTGAGTTCGTTTGCACCTGAATCAAACACAAACATCACCTCCGATCCACCCTCTCGACCGCGACCTGCAACTCGATTAGGAACCCATCTCCGATCAATTTTAACATAAATTGATAAAGGGCTTTTGATCTATATCAACATACGAAGCTTCCTATCAATTTAATTTGATTTTCATCGAGGATTGGCCATCAATCGATCAGCACCTGTGCCGACCTGTTCTTCGTGGGTTCATCATCGATTCGACTACTTCTGGTAAAATTAAACACATCCATAAACTCGATTTCACATGGGTAATCAAAGCCCCATGTTTATTTCATTGATCATTATCGTTTGGTATGTCAATTTGGATCGAAATCGTTCTAGGGTTTATATGGTTTGGAATTTGGGGATTTTGGATTCGGGATTGGTTAACATGTAATTGAACACACCTATTAGCTCGATTTTAGATGGGGATTAAAAGCCCTATGATTTCAGGAGCAATCAAAATCGAATTCGTGTCCAATTGGATGGGATTCGAACCTAGGGCTTGTAATGGATTTGGGGATTGGCTTGTTTGTGTTTAAAACCAAATAAAACCATGAAATCTTGCGGCTATATGCCTTTGGTTCACTGGTTTGTGTATGGGAGTGTGGGATGAAGGTCACGGGTTCGAACCCGTGCACCTCCTATATTTTTATTTATGCCTTTTGTAGCTTTTAAAAACAAATAAAATTCCTAAAAATCATAAATATAACTTTTATAAATTTCTTTTATTTTAAAAGTATCTAAGTAATTTTCTGAAAATTTTAGTTATTAAAAACACCTTCATAATATTTATAAGAATTATTTGTAAATGTTGTAAATAGCCATTTTTATAAAAATGGACTCTAAATAATAGTTTAAATTATTAATTTGTTATTGAACACTGTATTATCTTTAACTATGGATAGATCATGATTTATACTTATTTATAAAATATTTCCAAACCTGTAACGGATGTGTTTTAACCAAAATGATTTTTACGGTTTATCAAAATACCTTGATTTATACGTATTTTACAGCCAACTTACGGAGGCCATAACTTTTTCATAACAGATCCAAATCATTTAAACCTTATGTCCATGATGAAGTTTATCGAAAGACGAATTTGTTGATATATAAAACATCGAAAAACTCATTCGTTTAGACCTCTAAACAGTCGTTTTCGTAACAGCTAGCAGTTCTGCGCAGCTGTAAAGATCCACGTTTTTCTCATATTTCGGTAATCCAAATCAGAAACTTTTCTAAATGAAAGTTGTTTAGAAATCACTAATCTAGTAAACTGGAGATTTTCAGAATTTTTAAACGTCGTTTAGTATTTTTAACGAGAGCGAAAAGACAAGGGCAGAACTGAATTTTCCAAACTATAATTTGCGTTACGTTATCGTAGGTTCTCGCGGCGTTAACCGAGCCTAGACCTTGTTTCTGAATATTGTCATTCGTGTATAAGGTACGGATTCTGTTCCTTTGATTATCATAGTATTCACAATTTGTTTCCGTTACTTTGTTGTACGGATTCTTGGTTACCTTTATCATAGTATAAATTCTGTTCTGTTACTTTGTAGTACAGATTTTGATGCCATGTTTCCGTTAATATGACTCGTTTGGCCTTTGGTATTATACTAGTCGTCTAACATTATTTGTTATAATATGACTCGTTCGACTTGTAAATTTTTACTTGTTGAAGGCTTACAACATGCAATATATATTTTATAAGTTTGTGCTCATTATTGCATGTTCCTATAAATGTTCTATTGATACGTTATATGTTGGTAGTTGTACTACCATTTGATTGATACTCTGTTACCCGAGCTCTCCGACATGTCATTGTGGCGTCAATGATGTGACACTTTTCGTGACGGTGTGTAATAAATAGTTCACGGCATCTCCGTTAACACGTTAGTACTCAGGTAGTACTTTGGCCATAATATCTGGGAGGCGGATGGATCGATCCTAGTTCAGTTCAGTTCAGTTCAGTTCCGGGGGATGGAATCATGTGTGTACGCCCACACACCATCTCATTGGTGCATAGTCTAGCTAGCTATGTACTTATCAGTTCAGTTTTGGCTCTGGGTACTTCTTATATTACACGACTTATTTTGTTTGTATATACGCGTCGTGTAGATCAGTTCAGTTCAGTATTACATGTTCAGTTCAGTATCAGTATTATATGTTAGATTCAGTTTTCCGTTTCCATATCATATGATCAGTTCAGTATCAGATATCAGTATGTTACGCTTCTTATCATTACTATTGTTATTTCCGTCACTGAGCAACTTTTGGCTCAGCCGTATTTTCTTTTGTGGTGTTTTCTTATTTGATTGTAGGTAATCAGGGAAATTGGAAAGGGAAATTGGAAAATGTTTCTATTATTAATGAATACCCTGATTTTTTTCCTGATGAATTACCTGCATTACCATCCCCTCGTCAAGTGGAGTTTAAAATAGAGTTAATACCAGGAACAGCCACTATTGCTAAAGCACCATATCGTTTAGCACCAACTAAAATGAAAGAACTCATGACCCAATTACAGGACTTATTAGATAAGGGATTTATACGTCATAGTGTATCACCTTGGGGAGCACCAGTTTTGTTTGTCAAAAAGAAAGATGGAACTTTTAGAATGTGTATTGATTATAGGGAACTCAATAAAGTTACTATAAAGAATAGATATCCTCTCCCTAGGATTGATGATTTATTTGATCAATTACAAGAATCTAGTTATTTTTCTAAAATAGATTTAAGATCTGGATATCATCAATTAGGAGTACATGATGACGATATATCAAAACTGCATTCAGAACTAGGTACGGGCACTATGAGTTTCTAGTGATGCCATTTGGATTAACCAATGCCCCAGCAGTGTTTATGGATTTAATGAATAGAGTGTGTAAACCTTATTTAGATAAATTTGTTATAGTTTTCAAAGATGACATTCTGATCTATTCTAAGAATAAGGAAGATCACGAACAACACCTGAGGTTAACTTTGAAATTGCTACAAAAGGAAAAGTTATATGCAAATTCTTAAAATGTGAATTTTGGAAAAGAGAAGTACAATTCCTAGGGCACATAATTAACCAGAATGGAATTTAGGTTGATCTAGCAAAGATTAAAGCAGTCAAGAAATGGGAAGTTCCAAAAACCCCAACTGAAATACGACAATTCTTAGGTTTAGCAGGATATTACAGAAGATTTATAGAAAATTTCTCGAGAATAGCTCAACCATTGACAGAATTGACCCAAAAGATAGAAAATATATATGGGAAGAAAAACAAAATGAAGCTTTTGAACTCCTCAAAAGTAAGTATGTAGTGCACCTATATTAGTTTTACCAGAAGGGACAGATAAGTTCATAGTGTATTGCGATACATCACGTCAAGGTTTTGGATGTGTTTAATCCAAAAAGATAAGGTAATTGCATATGCATCCAGACAACTTAGGGGTAGTGAAAAGAATTACACCACCCACAATCTAGAATTAGGAGTTGTAGTATTTGCACTAAAATTTGGAGACATTATCTGTATGGAACTAAGTGTATTATTTATACAGATCATAAAAGTCTACAATATATCTTTGATCAAAAGATGCTAATATAAGGCAGAGAAGATGGGTAGAATTATTAAGTTATTACAACTGTGAAATCAAATATCATCCTGGTAAAGCAAACGTAGTTGCTGATGCTCTAAGTAGAAAAGAAAGAACTAAGCCATTACGAGTACGTGCTATGAGAATGGAACTACAATCAGAATTGTTAAGACAAATCCGGGAAGCCCAACAAGAAGATATGTTGAAACTAAAGGGACAATTAAGAGACATGAAAGAAGAAACAGATGGATTCTAAAGTTTAAAGGAAGAATTTAAGTACCTGACAATAACATGATTAGAACAATTATTCTACAAGAAGCTCATAAGTCAAGATATTCTGTACATCCAGGGAATAATAAAATGTACACGGATTTGAAAAGTCAATATTAGTGGCCAGGCATGAAAAGATCAGTTGCAGAATTTGTGGAACTATATGATGTCTGCTCAAGAATAAAAGCTGAATATCAGAAACCTTCAGGATACCTACAGCAACCAGAAATTCCAGAATGGAAATGGGATCAAATTACAATGGACTTCATAACTAAACTACCAAGGACCAGAAATGTATATGACACAATTTGGGTTATAGTAGATAGATTGACTAAGTCAGCTCATTTCTTACCCATACGAGAAGATTACAAGATTGAGAGACTAGCAAGAATTTACATAAAAGAAATTGTGTCCAGACATGGAATACCTGTATCCATTATATCAGATAGAGATAGTAGATTTACTTCCAGATTCTGGCAGACTTTACAAAAAGCCTTAGGAACCCAAGTGAATTTAAGTACATCCTATCATCCACAGACTGATGGACGAGTAAGAGAACAATACAAACCCTAGAAGATATGTTAAGAGCTTGTGCTATAGATTTTGGTGGAAATTGGGACAGTCACTTACCATTAATAGAATTTTCATACAATAACAGTTATCACTCTAGTATTGTATTAGCTCCATTTGAAGATTTATATGGAAGAAAGTGTAGATCACCCTTGTGTTGGAATGAAATAGGTGATAGACAACTCACAGGTCCTGAATTAATCCAAGAAACCACAGACAAGATCACTGAGATTAAAACAGATTAAAGCAGCTCGTGATTGACAGAAAAGTTATGCAGACAAACAAAGAAAGCCATTGGAATTTCAAATAGGAGACAGGGTTTATCTAAAGATATCTCCCTCAAAAGGAATCTTCCGGTTTGGAAAACCAAGTAAACTAAACCCTAGGTATATTGGTCCGTTTAAAATCATTGATAGAATTGGTCCTGTGGCATACACGTTAAAATTACCTCAAGAATTAAGTGAAGTGCATAACACTTTTCATGTGTCCAACCTCAAGAAATGTCTAACCAATGAAAACCCTAGAGGTACCAATTCAAGAAGTCAAAATAGATAGGAGACTTCATTTTATGGAAGAACCAATAGCTATTGTAGACAAGAAAGTAAAGAAGTTAAGAAGGAATAGAATTCCCATAGTAAAAGTTAAATGAAATGCCAAGAGAGGTCCGGAATATACTTGAGAAAGAGAGGATGAAATCATCAAGAAATATCCTCACTTATTGGAAGTTGGTAACCAGATAAGTCCTCCTTTACTATAGGTACTATTAATTTAATTTCTGGACGAAATTATTTTTACGGGGGGAGAATGTGACAAATTGAGTTAAGATTTTTATTATTAGTTGATATATGTATATATATATATTTGCCTTACGTGCTATATGAATATGTGCCTTACGTATGCATGTCTACATGCATAAACCCATGACTCTTACTATTTCTTGTGTGCTATGCATTTGCATGTTCACATACAAAGAATTTACGTATGCATGCTACATGCATAAGGTTATATACCTATATATTACACCTTAGTATTGTTGATTATGTATATTGTACATTGGCAAACTTGCATGTATAATATTTACGTGTGCATGTACAAAAATATTATCATGCATAACGTTCACGTACACATATAGCTTGTGATCAAGTTTACAATCAAAACATGTTTTACATAACTTGTAATGATACACGACTAAGATAAATCAAAACACAAACACACCAAAATAACCATACAACAAACCTAAACAATCAATTAAATAAACCTTATACACTTAAAACTAATCTAATCCTTATGTTTAACACCTTAAATCGGGACACTTAAGCTCACCACAACTCGCCACCCCATCACCCTAGAGATACCACCGTCCGCCACCACACCACCATAATTATTACAAGGAAGCAAGGTGTCACCTTCTCGGCTAAGGGCAACCTAGAACCGCCACCTCTCCTCTTGAGTCACCAAGGCTAAGTAACTAGGCTATGATTGCCTAGTCTCGATCGAGTTCTATAAAGAACACCACTCGGGCATCACTCCAACCATACACACACCATCACCTTTGTTTCTCGGAACATTCTTGCAAATACCAAACACCACAACCACCATCATACACCTGTGGTTCTCCAAACAAACACACCACCATAGCCATAACACCACCATCGCGGTTTCCTCTTGGATACCCTAAGAACACTATCATCATCACTCAAGCAACCATACACCTACTGCTTTGACTCCCGTAGCAACAACAACACCAAAAGGTTTCAAAATTCTAACCCTAATTAGTTTTATATATCAAGATATCAATACATATATACATACATAAATATGTTTAAATACATGTGGTCATATGACCTGTCACGTCCCGGCGGAAGCGTGAAGCGATATTTTGGATGTGACTTGTTGTTCAGAACATAATTGGTTACAAACAATTAAATGAAAACATAAAGCACATACTTCATTTATACTTATAGATTACATCATTACATATATATCAAAATTTGACGTAATCTTTATTACAACATATTTTTTAACTAAACGTCTTCAGGTACGATGAAAATATGCATCCACTATCACACTGCCATCATAGATGTTAACTATTAAGCTTACACAAACTCGTCCTACAACTTCACCCCATCCGTTGTAGACGTCAAAGGAAAAGTCAATATTGTTAGTCATTTTTACCTGAAAAAGCATACTCAAACAGTCAACATAAAGTTGGTGAGATCATAGGTTTATTTTCAAACAAAACATTTTATTGATGCACCAATTACAACCAAACCAGCTCACACACATAATCATACTGTCACGAAATAATTCACAAAATCAGATAATATTACACCTCAACCCTCATTCGGTTAGGTGAAGGAAAATAGCATCACAACACTCATCCTGTTGGTGCAAATATTCTCCTAAGTAGCGCTATTAATATTATCAGACGGTTCCTCATTCGAACTAATGGTTGTATCACAAATGACAGTAAGTCTCAAAATATTTTCAAAAATAATGCATCAATATAACCAATATGTTTTTTCCCCTAAAAACTTTACAAATACCAAAAGGTCAAAAATGGGGCTATGAGTCTCACCGTGCCTCCAAATTGTAACATATAAAATAATTCATAAAATTAGACATAAATTTCTTTAAAATTTTTAAAACCTAAGATTTTATAAATTCTTGAAAATTTAACTGTAAAATAGTCAAATAATGTTACCATAAAATTCTCAACATTTATTCAATTATACATAAATAGTTATAATTATTCCAAAGTCTTCATAAATCACCAAATTAGTTACGGTTATCCAAAAATCAAAAAATTTATATAATGTTATTTCAAAAGTCTAGATCTTCCCATAATTTTCTGGATGTCCAAGTCCCAACAGATTTCTTTCTGTAAATCTCACAATATTTCCAAAATTCACTAAAAATACTTATATATCTATAAAAATTTTGAAAATTATAAAATATGTTTATTTTGATTTATAAAACATCAGTGAATTTTTCACGATTTATGGTACTTTTTAAATATTTTTTTTAGATTTTTCTACTACAGATCACTTAAAAATTTATTTTTCAAGAATAATAATGAAATAAAATACCAAATAATTCCTGGAGCTTTTATACTACAAAAGAGTCATTATGTGATTTTTCCAGAATTTTCCCGAATTATTTTGTATTTTTGAGTATTTTCTTCATTTTTAAATAATCTACATAATTATTTTGCCTAGTATATTTTTACTAAAATTTACAGAAGGATAAGTAAATATTTTCTAAAAATTTTCCAATGTTTATTCCCACAATCACATTTATTTAGTATTTTTACTAAATTTTCTTAATATTTTAAGATTAATTCTCATAAATTCCAAAATCCTTTTTGTCATAATTTTTCTGTTTTTATTATTTTGCTTTATTATGTAAAGATTATCTGGATATATATGTATATACATGTATACATACATGATAGAAAGTCATATGACCACATGTATTTAAACATATTTATGTATGTATATATGTATTGATATCTTGATATGTAAAACTAATTAGGTTAGAATTTTGAAACCTTTTGGTGTTGTTGTTGCTACGGGAGTCAAAGCAGCAGGTGTATGGTTGCTTGAGTGATGATGATGGTGCTCTTAGGGTATCCGAGAGGAAACCGCGATGGTGGTGATGTTGGTGATGTTGGTGTTATGGCTACGGTGGTGTGTTTGTTTGGAGAACCACAGGTGTTTGATGGAGGTTGTGGTGTTTGGTATTTGCAAGAATGTTCCGAGAAACAAAGGTGATGGTGTGTGTGCGGTTGGAGTGATGCCCGAGTGGTGTTGTTTATGGAACTCGACCGAGACTAGGCAATCATAGCCTAGTTACTTAGCCTTGGTGACTCAAGAGGAGAGGTGGCAGTTCTAGGGTGCCCTTAGCCGGGAAGGTGACACCTTGCTTCCTTGTAATAATTATGGTGGTGTGGTGGCGGACGGTGGTATCTCTAGGGTGATGGGGTGGCGGATTGTGGTGAGCTTAAGTGTCCCGATTTAAGGTGTTAACACAAGGATTAGATTAGAGGTATCGGCGACTTATTATAATCAAGATTTCATTTTAGTTTCAGCTAATCTGCAATATGTTAGCGATTGCACTATTCATTAGCAATAAAATATATGAGTGTACAAACACGTATAATATGAATTTTAAACTTATTCAAATTCTACTTCTAATTCCCTAAAAATTGTGCATATCAAATATCTCATAAATAAGATACAAAAATGAAAGCTTTGTAAGGTACTTTTTTATTATTAAGCAATTAATCAATTTTATGTAAGAGTACATTAAGATAAATTACACAATTAATCAAATAATATCTTCTATTTATGATATAGTTATTAAAGTAAACAATAACTAATAAAATTAAGATAATACTTTTTCCGAATCCGAGAGAATCAAAATCAGATCTTTAGAGTTTAGAATGAAGTGAAAACAATGAAGGTGTTAGGGCAAGAAAACATACAATCTCAAAAAATAAGGAAGAAAAACTCATAAAAAACAAAAGTAAGAAAACTTTGCTAAGAAAACCATATGTTCAAGGGCATTGTGATGGTGAAATGAGGCAAGACAACAGGGCTAGGTGAAATGAGATAATAGAAAAAAAATAGAACATCCCCCTACTCTAATAAAAGGGTAGTTGGGGTTGCCACATGGCATATTTCTAGAGCCATGTTTGCCACATGACATCTTAATACTCACCCATTGTATTGTTTTCCCGCCCATTGTAATAGCCAAAAAAAACACGCGGACCCCACTTCACCCGTATGACCCGACCCATTTTCCTCACCTTCTCTTTACCAAATCAAACCCTAATTTCTTCAAACACATCCTTCCTCCAAAAATCGACACCATCCGCATCCGTTCTGATCGGAGATCTCCACGACACCATCCTCCCTCAAAAATCGAACCTCTACCGACCCCGTTGTTCACCAAATCGGACCTTCCTCGGCAAATCAGAGCTGTTAAGCTTCCCGTACCATCCGAATCGAAGCAAATCGTCGCTAAATCCCCTGTCTACCTTCAACCTAATCACAATGAATCGGTAACTCCCTCTTACATCCGTGTTCGTACTGTTCGTTTTGTTGATTAAATCACATTGTTGATGCATTATTCGGGTAGTTTCAATTTAACCTTTCTTTTGTATCATCTTTACTTCTTTGTCACCTGGTCTTCTTTGAAATCATATTAATCATGTATTTCGTTTTTGTTATGATGTATTGATGAATCTGCATTTATGTTCATGTATTCTCTGTGAATAATGGTTTGTTCTAATGGCTGTAGATATTATACCCGCGTATGATTTGGGTTAATCTGAATTGGGTTAAACTGATAGGTTTTAGTGAAGTACACTATTAGTCTATTAGTAGTTTTGAAGAATTTTATTTAGTCTTTCCTTGTATGCAAAAGGTTTAGTAAGTACATTGATGTATAAAATACCAAATGAAATCAAATACCAAATGAATAATGGTTTGTTCTAATTGCTGTAGATATTATACCAACGTATGAATTGGGTTAATCTGAATTTGGTTAAACTGATAGGTTTTAGTGAAGTACACTATTAGTGTATTAGTAGTTTTGAAGAATTTTATTTAGTCTTTCCTTGTATGCAAAAGGTTTAGTAAGTAGATTACAAACAAACAAACAAACAAACCCAGTATATCCCACTCAAGAGCAGGGTCTGGGAGGGGTAGGTGGTGGCAAGTCTTTCCTCTATCAAGATGTTTAGTAAGTAGATTGATGTCTTTATATGGAATTCCAATAAGTTATTGTTAGCATAAGGATTGTTGTAACCAGTGAATTGGTATTGGAATTTGATTTCATTTGGTATTTTATACAACTGATATTTAATACAACTGGTATGACATGTTGATTGAGATCCTTTACATCATTCTTTGGGTGGCAAGTTAGGAGGTCTTAGACAAGTAACATATCAACTCAAATTAAGTTTAAATCACTTTAACCGGAAGCATAATATTTTTTAAACATGTCTTTTATTTATTCTGCCATGATTTCTTATATGATGATATAATATGAAGTTAGAACTTTCGGTTGGAGTTCTTATTCACCATATTCATAGTTCCGCATTGGGTGTTTTCAATCATACCGACAAATCCTTCCTCCTCGTACTTCATGATCCTTCTGTTGATGAACTTGTGAGTATCATATACATGTTCATATTTCAGAAATACCAATCTACATATTATACTCTTCATATATTTATTTACAAAATATAATGTTATACTATTTATTAATCTGATTTAATTTTCTCAGCCGCTGCATAGATCTTTTTTCCATGTTTTAGCCGCTAATGATATCCAACTCCAACCTCTTAATATCCAAACATCAGCGGCCTTTCATGGAAAGTAGAACTGGAGGTTGGTGATGGTTACTTCTTTTTTACAAAGGGCTGGAAAAATATATCTACACAGTTATTTCTAACTGAGGGATGCATATTAGTCTTTGATTATATCCGCAAGCAGACACTCAATATGACATTCTATCATCGTAATCAAAGTCGTACCATGGGTACTTCCTTCTTCCATGTTATTCGCGACCCATTACGTGACTATCTGGTATATGATTTGATTTATATTCGTTTATGTACTTACCTTGTACAGCCTAGAATATGTTTATTTAAAATCTATTACTTATTATATTAAATTTTATACGTGTTCAGGAATTTCCTAACACCTTCTCTAAAGTAAACTTTGGAAAACAGGCTCCTAAGCAGCCTGTTATTCTGTTTGCAAGCGAGAGTAAATCATGGTCGGTCACTGTTGAAGCTGTTAACGGGAAGCTCCGATTTACCAAAGGTTGGCTGAATTTTGTTCAAGAGCTTTCCCTAAAACAGAAACAATTTCTTATTTTCACTTGTGTCGACACAAACACAATGAAGGTTACCGTTTTCGATGAAAGTGGAATGCAAATTTTGCTCCATGATACTGATCATCGTATGGATGTGGAGAATGCTTTTACTGAAAAACCGTTATTTAGTTCTTTTTTATTTTAATTGTAATTAAAAATATTATCTGTTATTATCTTACTTTATATTATTATTCAGCATATTGACAAAAACATTGAGATTCAACATCCTGATCAAGAAGAATATGCTTTTACTGGTAAAGTTACACGTCGCCTGGTAAGTTCAAAAACAGATTCTCAGCAACTTTCATTGTTTCATTATTTTTTATACAAATATTATATACGTTTATCTAACATGATTTATTTATTCAGCGTTTTCACAAAAAGCTTGAGAATATTGCTCGTGTAGCTCATCGCAAGCAAATGAAGGTGTGGTATGCTGGAACTCAGATGAATTATTGGACGTTGGGCATGACAAGAATGTTGGTTACAAAAGGTTACTTATTAACTTACAGCCTTAAATTTTTAAAAGGATGATGATTTAGTATAATAGACATAACATACAAACCATTTCATTATTTATATTTGTAGGTATGTTTTGAGAGGGTGGCCGGAGTTTTTAAAAGAACATGGAATTTCTTTTGGTGAAATTTGCTCCTTCAGGTATGTAACTACTGAGGATGTTTTGGTAGTGTCGAGATTTGAAAATTGACAATATATAGGATGCTTCTTTTGGGTACTTCAGGTTAGGGTATTTCAAGTTTGGTAAAAAGACTCCAACTACATACATTAATTTTGTTGATGTTTATTTTTCATGTTCAAACTTTGACCGTGGTTGATGTAATTGGAGTTTATTAGGTTTTTATATATCTATCCAGCTATCGTGTTTATATCTTATGTTTTATTTGGATATCAACCACGTGTTTCGTAGATTACATGATTGTATAAATTATATTGTGATTATTAGGAATTTATAACAAATATGAACCCCCATTTGATTGTGATACTAATGAGTTCCAATAATTATTCCTCCAAAAGTATTATAGGATCTTATTGCAAGTTTTTATAAGAAATTTCAATCAGTAGTTATGTATTGTTTAATCATACTAATTATACTGATTATAATTTCCATTTCATATTAGTGTTACTTACCAATTATAGAACAATTCTGTAAATATTCAAATTTGAATCCCCTAAATTCAAACAAAATATCCTCCAAAACTATTTATGGAACTTATTACAAATCTTCAAATCTAATTTCAATCAGTAGTTAATAATGTAATAATTATGGAGGACATTAATTATGGACACCAATTTCTATCATTAGAAAAGTATTTAAATATAATAATTAAATATGATCATAACAATTTACACGTAAATTATAATATAATATTTTCTATTTATTAACATTCTCACATTAATAGAAACAGCATGCTGTATTGGAGGTAAAAAGGTAGAATCCTATTCAAAATAACCTTCATATGCAATGTGCCTATAACTTCCATTTATATTTATAATATACTAATCTACTAATATACTAATACTAATACTAATGGTAAATATTTAAATTTGACAAAAGGGATTTAAATAATTAACGCTCTGAAACTTTTCTACGAAATTGTTTTTAATCTTGAAATAAAATTTCAAGATGTACTCAAGTATTCCGCAAATATTAGTAGTTAAGTATTGTTTCATCATACTAATCATAATAATTATAATTTCCATTACATATTACATATTAGTCTTACTTACCATTTATATAATAATTATTCAAATTTGAAAGTCCAAATTCAAATAAATTTGCCTCCGAAACTATTTATGGAACTTTTTATAAATCTTCAAATCCAATTTCAATCAGTATTTAATAATGTAATAATTATGGAGAACAATAATTATGGAGACCAATTTCTATAAGTACTTAAGTATTTAAATATAATAATAATAATTAAATATAATAATATCAATTTACTGGTAAATTATAATATATTTAAATTATTAACATTCTCACATTAATAGGAAAAGCATGGTGTATTCATTGTAAAAAGAGAGAATCCTATTCAAAATAACATTCATATCCAACATGCCTATTACTTCCATTACTTCCATTTATGATATACTAATACTATTGATAAATATATAAATTTGAAAAACAGGGATAAAAATAATTATCCATCTTAAACTTTTTTAGGAATTTGTTTTAAATCTTTTAGTAAAAATTCAATCAATACTCAATTATACCGCAAATATTGCCAATCACAAAATTAATTTTGAGTGTTCATAGGAAATTTAAAATTAATAGGATAATCACCTATAATCAATTGACAATTGACAAGTATTGACAAGTACACCATAAATAGGTATATATCTACCAAATATGTATACCAATTTCAAAATTCAAAAAATCTATATAAATACATACACCCAATAAGTCTCAACCATCATTGTCCAATTCAGCTTCAACACTTTCACTACTATTACGACGGTCAAGGTACGTACTATTGGATACTCTTATACACATATAATTTTTATATTCATTCTGTCATTGAAGCCGAACTTACTAACTTCTTTTACTACATTATGTTTAGTATTTTTCACAAAAAATGGATGTAGCCAACTACTCTACATTTACCGAATTGAATTTATCGAGAGATGACTACACACTGAAGGTTCGGATTGTGAGACTGTGGAGGCAACCCATGTTTAAGAATCCATCGCAAACCTTTTCCATAGAGATGATTTTAGTAGACGAGGAGGTATTTGTAAACGATTTTTTTTAAATGTATATCAATTTTCATTGACATAATAATCAGTTTACGTAACATACTTTTATACTTTTATGTATATTTTATGCAGGGTAACAAAGTACAAGCAAGTGTTTTGCACAAATGGTTTTCTAGATTCGAGAGATTCCTTTCTGAGATGTCTACTTTGATTATCAAGAAACCAACAATCGGTGACAATTCTGCAACTTTTAAATATGTTGACAACCCTTTTAAGGTGTGCCTATACTACAACACCTCGATCTCAAAATGCAATGATTTCAACGGCCCACTTTATGGTTTCTCATTCATCGACTTTCAATCAATACTGGAGCGAACTGTATCTGAATCGGGTAGCATAGGTATGTTCATTTTACAAGTTGTAAAGTTTTATGTACATTTAATTAAATTCCTTTATTGATGTTAACGGTAAATTATTTAAACGTTTATTTGTTTTTTAGATGTCACTGGTTTAGTGGTCAAGTACTACAAAATTGAAGATATAATAACCAAGAATGGAAAATAAGCTTTCAAGCTCAACTTTCATATGCAAGATTTGGAGTAAGCTGACTTTTCATATACTTATTATTTTTTTAAATGTGTATAAAGTATAACTTTTTTTGGTTAAAAAACACGTACAGAGGACTTAAAATATCTATTACCTTATGGGATGATTATGCTAAGGAGCTATATGACTATCTTCTTAAGAATCCAGAAGCACGAAATGTGGTTATTATTTTACAATCTGGAAAGTTTAAGAACTTTTGAGGTCTGTTCCCTATCTCAATATTTCTACTACTACATTTATTTATCTATATTGTTACGTCAAACCTTGGATTTGTTAATTTTAGTAGTGCTTAACATTATTAACTTTGAAAAATACATGCTTGCTGAAGTATATAATATTAAACATTTCACATCTATTATTTAACTTTTATATTTGTATGATATCAGAAGGATACTCGGTTTCAAACTCCTATTCAGTTTCACGTTTGTTCATTAATTCAGAGATACATGAGATTATGTCATTCAAAGAAAGGTTAAATCATATACTTATTAATTCATGTTTCCATTTATAACAACACTGCTAATATATAATCATACATTTGTTTATGTTAGTTATCTTGCAAAATGTAACGGTGATGAGTCATTGACCGTTGGTGTACCAGCCTCATCTATGTTGGTCAACCTAAAAGATGATTTATTGAACAAGACTGAATTCAACAGTATCGCTGAGGTCAATGAAATAGTTCAGGTTCGATTAATTTATTACATAAATTAATGTTGATTACTTTTCTTGATTAAAACAAATTAACACACCTTTAAGAAATTATACAACAATAAAACCATGAATTTTCAATTCAACTGATTTTATCATCAAATATGCAGGTTAAATCTGTTGTTGTTGTTGGAATCATTAAAATGATTGTACCAGATGTTGAATGGTTCTATCAGTCTTGCAAGTTCTGTACAAGAAAAGTTGTCCGTGATGATAGTAAGGATACTGTTGTCGCTATTTCCAACTCTGTCAATGTTCCTGTACTTTACAAGTGCCCAAGCGATCCCTGCAAAGACCGTCTAATAGATGTTGTTCCAAGGTGAAGTCTTTTCTTTGTTTTATGAACCAAAATACCCATCAATAGTATTCTTAATGGATATAATATCCACTTAAATTGACCTGAAAGTGATACATATTATGTAATTTACTATCTGCATTTTTATCATTGTTTTATTTTATTTGGGTCGAAGTTCTTGAAATGGGTACCTTAACGAGACTTTATATTATTCATTGTTTTCATTTTGAAATATCCACATTTTTAATAACGCATTTTCATTATTATTATTTTTTCTTTAGATTCAAAATTCCCATCAGAGTTCAGGACCCAACTGGTATTGTTTCTTTAACCGTTTTTGATCATGAGGCGAAGAAATATCTAAAATAAAACGCAAGCAATTTGTTTGAAGATTACATTCAGGTATATATACAAAATGTTTCCAGCAGGTTATTATTAATATATTTAATATATTTTTATATACACTAATATATTAATTTGTGCTATTTAATTTTAGGGTGTTGGTATGAGTGTGTACCCAGATGTTTTTAACACCCTTCTTGACAGAAAATTTGCTTTTAAAATTGACATAACAAGCTATAATGTTGAGAACAATTATAAATTCTTTGGAGTTTCAAAGATGACCGATGACCCTCTTCTTATAACTGAGATTGAGAAGAAATATAACTTGGAACAGGTATGTTACATTTTGTTTATTCTTAGTACTTCTTTTCTGATATTAATACTATTATTCACTTGATCCAATTTATATGATAATGCAATGTATGTTACATACAGGGCCCTGCTTCTTACTCTCTTAACCTGTCGGCTGAAGATTACAAGTCACAAGACACTAACAATTACAAGGTTTATATATTAAATCTTTTTTACATCCTTACTACTTTAAAACTCTTAACTTTAATAACAAAGTTTCTCATCATTCATGAATACATTCATCCATTTATTTTCAGGAATCATTGTCCTTTACCGGTGAAACTACTACTCCCGTGTCTTACCTGAATTCAAGAGTATCCAAAGAAAAGGGTGAAATCGAAGAGGATGATAATCTTGATAACACACCTAATTCCTTGAAGCGTAATCTCATTGAAGTTTACGATGTTGATGAAATTGTAGCTCTTCAGGTTCTAAAACATTTAGACATGCGTCCGGAGATATGAAGGCCGATAATCAACCTCTACTCATCACACCAAAGATTGAAAAATAAATTTCTTTTGTCCGTTGGGATGTCTTACGAGAACATTTATTATTTAAGTTTTTGGTTATGTTTTCATTATTATCTTATTTCGTATTTGATCTGTGGACAATTATGTTTTCAATCTATTTAATTCAGTTTTATGCTTAATTATATATTCGTCTGTTTCTTATTAGAATTTACAATTAATATGCACGTTGCATATCAATGTTATATTGAATCAAAATAATCTACATTTGCATCAAATATACAAACTGATTTATAATACTTTATGCATGTTATTAAATATCATATATTAGAATTAAGATTATATTGAAATTATTGAAAACGAGTTAATGATTTACCTATACCGAACTAAAATAAAAACAATGGATCTCCATGATTATTACTCTTATCATATTTACTTAGTAGCATTTAATTTAAATATGTGATATAAGGTTAAAATATTCTAAAACATAATCTATTAATCTGATATACTATTATTTACAACGTGTTGTTATTCGATTTGTAATGTTAAAGTTTAATATATCATCATATATACAATTTATATAATATATAATTTTTTCATTAATCCATATAAACTACTTATAATTACAATTACAATTAAATAGACCAAAATAGAAAAAAACCATTTGTTTACTTTTTGAATTATAAATATAGTATTGAATTTGGAAACAGAAATTTAATTCATGAACGGAAGATTAAGTCAATTAACATTTACTTTAATATTTAAATGTAACGTAATTTACACCATTTATTTAGATGTGTTTTTGTAAATACGGTAATATGTTTTAGTATTAATTGACATCAAATCATCTTTTAATTATTCAATATTTAAATAAATTATACATTCATAATTATTTAATAATTTTCTTAATAACTTACCTTATTTAATTACCAGAAAATTATTTCCGTCATTACCATTATGTTAACTTTTTAAAATAGTTTAAAAAATTGCCTATATATTTATCATACCATCTCTTATTCATTAGTTTATCACAACATCATATATTTTAATCGATCAAGTGGAGTCTTTTTATCAAGAATCATCCGGTATGTATCAATCTTCTTCGATATAATTGAGGAATTTTATTTTGTATATAGCGGTTTAATGTGATGTTCTAGCATCATATTACAACAACTTAAGACTTCTTCAATATAATTTACATATATAAACCTTCTCTATTTTAAACTTTCAAAATATAGTTGCCTTATTTAAATAACTGATATTCTATTATTTACAACGTGTCGTTATTCGATTTGTAAGGTTAAAGTTTAATATATCATCATATATATACAATTTATATAATATAAATTTTTTCATTGATCCATATAAACTATTTATAATTACAATTACAATTAAACTTACCAAAAAAAAACAATTGTTTACTTTTTTAATTCTAATATAGTATTGGATTTGGTAACAGCAGGTTAATTGATCAACGGAAGATTTAGTCTATCAACATTTACTTTAATATTTAAGTCTAACTTAATATACACCATTCATTTAAATATGTTTTTGTATATTTCTAGAAATTTGTTTTAGTATTAATTGACATCAAATCATCTTTTAATTATTAAATATTTAAATAATTTATACATTCATAATTTTTAATAAATTTTCTTAAAAAGTTTCCTTATTTTATTACCACCCAAATTATTTCCGTAATTACCAAATTGTAGTAACTTTTTAACCAAGTTTCAAAAAAAAATTGCCTATATATTTATCATACCATCTCTTATTCATTAGTTTATCAAAACATCATATATTTTAATCGATCAAGTGGAGTCTTTTTATCAAGAATCATCCGGGTATGTATCAATCTTCTTCGATATAATTTTATATTTTATGTTGTATATAGCGGTTTAATGTGATGTTCTAGCATCATATTACAATAACGTTCTAATATTATTATATGTAATGTTATCATATTTGACGATGCATTCTTCTATCATCTATACTTGTTTATAATTTCATCTTCCTTATAGATGCACGTTTTAATGGACACTTTTTCAAGTGATTTTATCATAACCGAGATTTTATCAAGAATGCCACCCAAATCAGTTCATCGCTCCAAATGTGTTTGCAAGGAATGGTTGTTTGCTTTATCATCATCAGATTTTATAAACATACATGCTCGGCGTATGACAACATCATCCGAACCACGACTTCTTTCTATTACCGGATCAACCATATCTATCGGTCCCCTTACTCCACTTCCACCCCATCCAACAGCCTCTATCGCTTTAACCGTCCCTTTTTCCGTGAATCCGCAAGATCTGTTGATACTTTCTAACCTTCATGGACTTATATGCGTTGCTACAATATCCACTTATGAGTTATTCCTTTGGAACCCAATATCAAATATTTACAAAAAAATTACGACACAAGATGTTAATGGCTTTTATAAATACCTCAAGGATGCGATTGGGATATATGTCGATTGTGATGATGATTTCAAGCTTTTACACATAATGCGTCGAAAAGAAAAAAGTTATGCTTTAATTTACTCTACAAACCAAAATATATGGACACCGATTAACTTCAAAATTAAAAAAAAGTACTGTACACATTCTTTTTTTGGTCATCCGGTGCTTTTTGTAAGGATTCTTTATTCTTCATCGTTAGCGAATCTTGGAATGGTGGTTTTAAAGTCGTTATTTCATTCGATGTGGAGAACAAGAGGTTTAAGGAGATACGTTTTCCTCCACATCCTAAAGCGGGATTTTGCGAAGGAAATTTAATAGTTGTGAAAGATGAACTATTCATGTTTCTTACTTGTGGATGTCCTACTGTTAGTGTTCACCTTTTCAAACTACAAGATGACGTTTGGTTGAACATATACAACTCTCCTACAATTCGTCCTTATTCAATAAATAAATTGCGTGGTGTTCAAGATCTCAAGAGTAGGAGGAACCTATTAGTTACAACGGAATTCGGAGAGGCTTACGAGATTCAAATGAAAATTGGATGCTTTGATACATACCTTCCAATGAATGCTTTCGGTGAATTTAGCGGAGCCGTTTTCTATGAGAGTTTATTGTCACCGTATGTTTAGTGGGATTTCAAATGTTTTGTCTGATTTTTAGTGAAAAAGTTTAAGATTATTTTATCTTGTATGAATTATGAATTATTGGATAAAATTCATTTTTTTTTGCTTTAGAATTATTATCTATACATTTTTGGGTATATTGTTATATGTCACTTTTTTCATTCATAGAATACAATTAATTAACATATCAAACATCAAAATTTTGTTTTGTGATTATGATTTTTTATATTTTCAATTAAATATATAGGATATGGAGACGAGATTGGAAAACCTAAACACTATAATATACTAATTAGTACACGTTTGTAGACGATAGGGTATATATTATATTTCTAGAAATTTGTTGAAACAAAAAAAATTAATATGCAATTCAAAACATACAAACCCACTAGCAGCCCATATACCAACATTCCTCAACGTCTCAACCCAATATCAAAATACAATATAATCTATTTAAAAAATTAATTTCCACATGATTGCTAATTTGCTACAAATTAGACTCTCTTTAAGGAAAATGGGTCCCGTTTGTAGCTTAATTCTAATTAATAAACACTTTACAATTAATAATTAATAATAATAAATATTTTGTCAGGTAATTAATTACTACACATTACTTACCTAATTCAATTGGTTTTACAACATCATTGAATCTTATTATTTAATCTAATTGTCTCATTTGTTATTATATTACATTGACTCCTATAGATCATGATATTATTATCACGACTTCAATTATTTGAACACTATAATTTACAATCAGTATTCATGAATTATATAATCATTAATTATATAATTTTTTTACAGGTGAGATATTATTATGGATTATAACGAAGCTTCGAAAAGACGTAAGCTCAGGAAAATTTATTTGGACCGTAAAAGAAATAAATCCACTTCGTCCTGCTTAAATACTCAGATTTCTGATACCAGTTTACGCTTAATATACAACGCAAAATTAGGTAAACGCTTTATTTTACATATAAAGATAATGACAACCTTAATCATATATCAACAAAGTATATCATTAAATTATCTTATTTGTTAAATATCATCTTGCAGGAGGTAACGTTCAAACAATATCAGTATAATACAATCTCCCTGTACGTGGAATTTTCATCAAGATAAAGAAAACAACATCATTGGCTCCTCTTCATTATCTACGCTAAAGTTTCCTCAAGTTATCTCTCCATCAACAGTATTAGAACTCCTTTATCTAATATTACAAATGGTATGTCATTTTTCATAAATATAAAACAAACAAAATTAATAGCTACCTTTTATTAAATATTATATTAATTTAGTGTTGTGCAGTTATGTTATTTAATTTTAGGCAATTGCATTTAACCTATATTCATATACCACCCATTCTACAACAAACAATTAGTGATTCTACATTATACATAATGATATATACATGATTACAAAATTAATTCTGATTTTCTAATGACCAGCTTTTAAATCTTAATAGGTTAAATAAATATTTTATATACTATTGAAGAATGTATCCATAGATAAAACCAACCTTGGATCATATTACATGTGTTCAACTCCCTATATTTTGATGCCTAATATTTATTTTATCATAATTCATAATATATTTTATTTTTTCAGGAGAACGTATTTTTTTGGATAATAATGATCCTGCCACGAGACGTAAACTTAGGAAGACATATTTAGATGCTAAAAGAAATAAAATGATTGGAACGTCCGTGGATCGCGAAAATTCTGATGCCTCCTTAAATATAATTTCTATCTCAGGAGGTAAACACTATATTCATTATTTATTTAACAGTTTACCAACACCATGACATAGCACTTAACACGTTACTTATGTCATTATTTATATTTCATTATACAGGCGATCCTGTTCAAAAAGAAAAGCATATAATACCATCTACTTTTAGGAATAATTTTAATCAGCACGGAGGCAGTATTAAAGGTGCAACATCTTCATCGTGTAATATTAATATCCATGAAGTTTTATCTCCATCGATACATATTAGATCTCCATTATCCGATGTTACAATGGTAATAACTTATTCTCTCAATCAATTTTATAAATTTTCAAACATGTTAATAGTACCTGTTATATGTTTTTAATATTACTTTTAATTAATTACAGGCAACCTTCATTCCCATCCAAATCATTCATCTACGGCGTTAAATATTGGCTCTTCCACTACAAATAGAGATCATACTAACGACACTTCTCAACGTTCGACTTTAAGTAGCTTAAAAACTGGAAAACATAAGCTAAAGCGGAGATTTAGAGATGTTTCGCCTATACCAATGGCTGATTTGACGTTAGATCAAGACGTCTCTATAGACGAAATTCCTCCTAACATGTTCATAGGCACCTCTAAAGGTATTTTGTATTAACTGTTTTTAATACAAACATTTATTGACGAATAATACATTTAATTTTAACACTTAATTTGAATTTATAGATTACATTGATCATGGAGATCAAATGTTATATGTTTAACATGCAATGCAAAATATGGAAAAACGAAAGTTTAAGGGGAAAGCAAAATCATGGGAAAGAAACTTATTTTTTGTGTTGCAAGTATGGAAAAGTTTAACTTCCAGATTCAAAGGTTCCTAATGATGAATATATGGATCTGTTTACCGGTACAGACGAGAAAAGCATTTTTTTCCAAAATAATGTTCGTCGATACAACTCAATGTTTTCATTTACATCAATGGGCGGTAAAATTGATTCAAAAATCAACAAAGGTCCGGGTCCATTTGTTTTAAGATTAAGTGGACAGAATTATCATAGTATTGGTAGTCTTCTACCACCTTCCGGATCAAAGCCAAAGTTTTCTCAGCTTTACATCTACGATACTGAAAACGAGATATCCAACAGACAAGGAGTATTGAGGTATGTTTTAAGTTATGTATATTGTATACATTAATATCTTTATTTTATAAGCATCATATATTTCATTTATAATCTAAATATATTACATTATTTACGTTATTTTAATTTTTTATATAACGAACAATAACTCAAAAAAAGATGATGATTCTAATTTTCAACAACAAGATATTGAAATTATCCATCAGTTGAAGGCTATGTTAAATTCAGTAAACGTCTTGGTGAAATCTTATAGAATGGTGAGAGATTCTTTTCAAGACCATCCACATGTGGAACTTCACCTACGTTTAATTGGTAAAAGAAATAAAGATGGAAGAACATATAACTTACCAACTACATCGGAGGTGGCGGCTCTAATTGTCGGAGACATTGGTGAATCAATCGAACCAAGAGATATAGTAGTGAAGACTAAATCTGGTTATTTGCAACGTATCAGTGAGCTTCATCCCTCATATCTCCCTTTACAGTATCCGTTGCTATTCCCGTTCGGAGATGATGGATATAGACCGGATATTCTTCATAGAAATGTTACCGAAAAGAAAAAAATAAGCGTGAAACATTGACAATGCGTGAGTTTTTTGCATATAAAATTCAAGATCGTGTTAACAACTTCTCATTAATTCTCAATTCCAGGAGGCTTTTCCAGCAGTTTTTAGTGGATTCATATACTATGATCGAAAGCGAGAGATTAGTTTTCATACGTTCTCAGCAAAAGGTCCTTAGATCTGATTCATATGAAAATCTCATTCAACATGCCGGAAATGGAAACACAAATTTTGGAAATACTGGGCAACGTGTGATTCTTCCATCTTCGTTCACAGGTGGTGCAAGATACATGATGCAAAACTATTTAGATGCTATGTCTCTTTGCAAATGGTTTGGTTATCCAGATTTTTTCATAACTTTTACGTGTAATCCTAAATGGCCTGAAGTTAAAAGATTTCTAACAGAGAGCACAATTAAGCCTGAAGACAGACCAGACATCTTATCAAGATTGTTTAAGATCAAACTTGATTCACTCATAAAAGATCTTAAGGGGAATGCACTACTAGGAAAAGTTCAAGCAGGTATGCGTAACATTATAATATGTTTATGATTTACATAGATATGAAGCATATTTGTTTAATAATTTACTCATGAAAATGAAAATTCCCCAAATAAATATTAAATAAACATAACATACATGCAATATCACTCAAAATACTTACACCGCTTTATCAAAATAACATTTACAACGTAATATTTTTTACATAGAATTATTTATGTTTTAACGATTCCTTCTACAATACTACCTAACTACAAATCCCTATTAATCTCATGTCACTAATAAATATTATTTAAGACGGGAACTCTTTAATTATATTAAAATAAAAACTCTTTTAAATTAAATATATATTTAAAATATTTTATAATAAAAATTGCTATAAATTTTACAGATTAAAAACATATTTCCTATTTGTTACTATTTAAACATTATCGTGTATTTATTACAGTTGTCTACACAGTTGAGTTTCAAAAGCGTGGATTGCCTCATGCACACATTTGTTTGTTTATGCATCCTGATCACAAGCTTCCGAGTGTTGACCACATTGATCCTTTGATTTCCGCCGAGATTCCAGACAGAAATTCTGATCCGGAGTTATATTCTCTTGTCAGCGAATTCATGGTTCACGGTCCTTGTGGACAACATAATCTTAAATGTCCATGCATGGTTGACGGTAAGTGTTCCAAAAAGTTCCCTAAAAGTTTTAGGGAAAAAACTTCGGTTGATGCAGATGGCTTCCCAACATATAGACGAAGAGATTCAGGACAATTTGTTACAAAATCTGGTGTCAAGTTAGACAATAGAAGTGTTGTTCCATATAACAAAATTCTATTGAAACGATATCAAGCTCATATTAACGTTGAATGGTGTAATCAAGGTGGATCTATTAAATATTTATTCAAGTATATTAACAAGGGACCTGATCGAACAACTGTTTCTATTATGAATGCAGCAAATGATACTAATGACAATACAAGGGATGAGATTAAAGAGTACTATGACTGTCGATATTTGTCTGCATGTGAAGCTTCTTGGTGTATATACGCCTTTGATATTCATTATAGGACTCCTTCTGTTATGAGACTTCCTTTTCATCTCCCAGGTCAACAACAAGTTATATATGGTGTGGACGATGACATTGAAGATGTTCTTAACAAGCCGTCTATGGCGTCCACAATGTTCTTGGAGTGGATGAACTGTAATGCTTCTAATACGCAGGCAAGGGAACTTAATTATGTTGAGTTCCCAACCAAATTTGTATGGAATGCTATTGGAAAATGCTGGGAACCAAGAAAAAGAGGGATTTCCCTTGGTAGAATTCACTCCATCTCACCTTCAGTTGGCGAAGCTTATTTTTTAAGGATTCTACTTAACAAAGTTAAAGGCCCCCGTTCATTCGAGGAAATACGTACAGTTAACGGTGAAGAATTTCCTACATTTAGAGATGCATGCTATGCTTTGGGACTGTTAGATGATGATAAGGAATATATTGAGGCAATTGAGGAGGCAAGTCATTCAGCATCTGGTTATTATTTAAGAAGTTTATTCATAACGACGCTTATGTCTAATAGTTTATCTAGACCTGATTATGTATGGGATAATACATGGAAGTACCTGACAGATGACATACTATACAAACAACGTCTACTATTAAAGGCTCCAGGTTACATATCTTTAATTTAATTGTTTGTTTCCATATCTTATTAAAAATATATTTATTTTATTCGTTTTATAAAAAATTTAAATTTTTCAACTTATAGGTTTGTCTCTTTCCGAAGATCAAATTAAGAACCTCACTTTATTTGAAATTGAGACTGTTCTACAAAGGAATAACTGTACTCTTCGTCAGTATACATCAATGCCTTACCCTGATAACAATTCAATACAGACTTCAAACAACCTCCTAATTAATGAAGAGATGGCTTATGATAAAGAGACTCAAACAAATGAGTTTGATATTCTTTTTGATTCTTTGACGGAAGAGCAACGCAACATTTTTCATGATATCATGAAAGCTGTTGATGAAAAAAAAAGGATGTGTTTTTTTTTGTTTATGGATATGGTGGTACCGGGAAAACATTCTTGTGGAAAACTTTGTCTTCTTTTATAATATCAAAGGCTAATATTGTTCTAAATGTGGCCTCCAGTGGAATTGCATCTTATTACTTTCAGGGGGTAGAACGGCTCACTCACGTTTTAGGATACCGTTAAATCTAAACGAGGATTCTCTTTGTCATGTTAAGCCAAACAGCGACGTAGCTCATTTGTTAAGAATAACAAATTGATTATATGGGACGAGGCACCCATGATTCACAAACATGCTTTTGAGGCTCTTGACAGAACCTTAAAGATCTACTCAATTGTACTGGTGACAATGTTAGCGAATTACCGTTTGGAGGTAAAGTAGTAGTCTTTGGTGGAGATTTTAGACAAATTCTTCCTGTTGTTCCAAATGGAAGTAGGCAGGATATTGTAAACGCATCGTTAAGTTCTTCATATATTTAGCAAGAGTGTAAAATACATACACTAACAAAGAATATACGTTTAACAATTGGAAGTGGAGCATCAAACATTGAGGAGACAAACAAATTTGCAAATTGGCTGTTGCAATTAGGTGAAGGTAATCTTGGAGGTGAAAACGATAGAGAGACGAACATAGAAATTCCTGATGATCTTCTTATATTGGATTCAGTTGATCCCGTCTCAGATTTAATTAACTTTGTGTATCCTTCCATCCTAACAAATTACAATAATCCAAATTTCTTTCAAGAAAGGGCCATTCTTGCGCCAAAGAATGAGGTTGTTCAGAGATAAATGATCGTCTCCTATCTATTTTCCCAGGTGAAGAAAGAGAATATCTCAGCTCAGATTGTATAAGCCAAGAAGAGTATGTTAATGATACGTTTGATGAAAATCTATGCTCACCTGATTTTTTAAATGGACTCAAGGTATCAGGATTACCAATCATTCTTTGGTGTTAAAAGTGGGTGTCCGATAATGCTTTTGAGAAACATTGATCAAAAAAATGGTTTGTGTAACGGCACCAGACTTAAAGTGATATCACTTTACAATCGAGTTATTGAGGCTGAGGTTATATCAGGAAGCAATATTGGTAGCCGCACGTTTATTCCGAGGCTGTGTTTGACGCCTTCGGACAAAAGAATTCCATTCAAATTTAAAAGAAGACAATTTCCCATAGCAGTTTGTTTTGCAATGACGATAAACAAAAGTCAAGGGCAATCATTGTCTAGAGTTGGTTTGTACCTAAAAGACCCTGTTTTTACACACGGCCAACTATATGTTGCATTATCGAGGGTCAAGAGTCGAGATGGGCCAACTATATGTTTGTTTGTTTGTTTGCAGGTTTACATTTAATTTTGTAAGTGTTTTTACATGTATTACTTTATGTTATTCAGAAAAAATCACATGTAATTGTTATTTTTTTAACTTTTACTTCTTAAATATATCTGAGCCGTGTAACACACGGGTATCTAAAGCTAGTATTTTATATTTATGTACAATACGTCTTCGAGTCATGAAACGAGGAGAGATGGAATAAGAGAGCCAATGACCAATGAAGGTCTAACGACCAAAATGAGGATGAGAGAAATATAGGTATAGAGAGATAAAGAGGACAATTAATATAAGATGTAATTTTTTAAAATAACAGGATTTTTTTTAATTAGATAACTTATTATTATTATTATTTTATCTCAATCAGATTACTCATATATTATTTTGTCCCAATCAAGTTAATAAAGCTTTTAGATTGTTTTAGTTACCTCATTTATAAATTGTAAATATTTAAAAACATAATAATATTTATAAGAAAATGAATTCTTTAAAAAAATCTCTTAAATAATAATAAAATAATAAGATCTCTTAAATAAGACTTACCATTTTATGAAGTTTCCTCTTATTATATTACCCTAATTCATATAAAATAATAAAATCTCTTAAATAAATGTTTTGTTTATTAACTATTTATATAATTGAATTAGGATAATACAAATCAAAATTTAATTGAATCATATTTCTCGGTTATCATATAATGATTATAGTAAACCCAAACTAATATAACTTATTCTAAATCTATCGAAATAAATTAGATATTCTACGACGAATTTAGAATATTAAAATACAATCTGTTAAATTTGTTAGTCACATAGAATCAATATAATGGGACCAAGTATAGCATAGAAAAAGTAGATTCTTGTAATAAAAGGAAAATTGTCATCCTTGCAAGAATCATTATATCAGCTTTACCTTTATTCAAGAGAGCTAAAATTTAATATAATGTCACAACTGAAGAACACATGTTCTCTAAATAGCAATTTATTAATCTATAACATATAATAAAAAAAGATTTTTTAAACACGTGTTATTATTCTAACATATCAAATGACACGTGTTATCATTTTAACATATTAAAAAATATTTTCGTCTGTCTCTCATAATAAATATAAGAATTATAACAACAATCAATTTGACTTTCTTTTTTACTAAAATATGTTAAATGATAATTATTTTAAATAAGTAAACGAAATTATCAAACTGACAGGATCTTAGCCTCTTGTTTGATCAATTAGGTTGTATTCGCAGCGGATTTAGTACAAGAATTAGAACAAACAAGCAAGAACACAATAGATTTAGCAATAAAACAGTAAGTTATAGAGAAAGATAGAAGTTCTGCAAAAGAGAATATTCATTCAATACATGCTTCGACAGCGGCTACAATTAGGTCATCTTCCTTATATAGGAAAGAATGACGTCAGCTGATGTCACTTGACAGTGACATCAACCGTTATTAACAAACTACTGATAACAAACTAAACTACTGAAGATGTCACAACAACTGACATCTTCTTACAAATGCTAAGTGTCGAACTATTACAAGAACTGAAAAAAAACTAGTGATAACTACAACGACTGGAGAACAAACTCTTCAGTCGTTTTACAAACTACTGAAACATAAAAAGAAACAACTGAAAAGGAAACCATCACAACAACTGAAGAATACTTCTTCAGCTGTTGTGACAAACTCTGAAGCTTCAGCACTTGTCTTCAGACTTTAACTTCAGTTGTTTCATCAGCTCATGACTTCAGTAGTTGTCATCAGCTGATGTCTTCAATCTTTGTCTTCAGGCTTTGTGCTTCATCTGTGATCTTTAGTACTTTGATCTTCAGCTGATGTTCTTCAGTTCTTTAGGCTTCAGTAGTTAAAGTCTTCAGCACTTCAGTTCTTCAGTTGATGATCTTCAGTACTTTGATATTCAGCTGTTGAGGTCTTCGGACTTTGTCAAACAGCTGATGAAGCTTTCAGCAGTTGTTGTGATGTCTTGTGGGACTTAGAGGTTTTCCTGATCTTGGCTCATTTGTTCTTTTGGTCCAACACAACGTCTAAAATATAGATATTCTTATTTTAATTATTTATTAATACATAATAAATTATATGATTCCAGACATAGTTTGTCTTTAAATATAGAATAATAATTTCTAATTTCATCATTTGTTATAATTTTAGATATTCATTATATTTTTATTTTACCAATGACTAATAACAACTACAAAATAAATATTCATAAAACTGATGATTTTGACTTGTTTTGTTTATTACAAGACCCATGTAATGCATGAACTCGATCTAACCTAGTATGGTATATATTGTTTTCTTAATGAAGATGATACTTTATTCTTAAACTAGTAAATTAGTTTAGTTAATCATGTTCTACACATTATGTTCTCCTTTGATATCCACACCCGAAATCGACTTTACTTTGAAACTCATAGTTGGGTGTTTTGTTAGACTATGTGTTGTGGCATGGTGATGGGTCTGATCCCGTGTCAACTCAGCAGGGGCGAGGGCGTGATCAGAACACAACAACAAAGCTAGGGTGAACGGGCGTGATATGTGTGTTTCTAACCCAATTTTGGGTATGTGGTTCGGGATTACATATTCTTGTTATGATATGTATTCTTTCTAATCCAATATCAAAATGGAACTTTTTCTAGAATCACTTATTCTGAATTGCTTACACCTAAACATATCAAATCATAATGTTTTCATCTTATTCATGGTTAATACATAATTATTTTTTAGTTTTTAAAACACTACTTCCATCTTATACATTTCTTTTCTAATAGTAGATGAGAAGTCGATGTTAGCATCTTAAAAAATAATTGTAAATGGACTTGCCGACAAAAATTTGATTTTTTCCACTAAATGGGTAATTAATTAGGTGAATGATAATACTAAACAGGCCCCTCATTTATAAAAAAGGTACCTAGTTGTTTTGTACTATTGCCTTTTACATCCTCCATTATTTCTTCTATACTCATTTCACTCACCCAAAAGTGATTTTTATGTCACACATCTAATCTCATTTCTTTATTCAGCTTTTTCTAGAATAAACTATCATATAACTCACCTAATTTATTTTAAATAACATCAAATATTAAGTGAGTTAAATTTTATTCTGCAACTAACATATATTGACTAATAGATTGATTGGAGATAAAAGAGGGCCTTCTAGCATTGGGACAAAAGTATAATCAAACTGAATGAACAATAGTTTATTCGAGCTCAACTCTTTCAGTTTGAATCAAGTCGAGTTTAAAAAACCTCGAGGTGATATTTGTTCGGTTATATTAACTGAACTTGATTTTGATGGAACACGGGCTTGACTCAATTCATTTGAGCCCTTAATATATAAAATATAGTATTATAAATTGAATCATATCAAGATATTAAAATTAGGTTTTGTGGAAAACTTTAAATAGTTTAATATTGCAAATGCATACATTTGAGATAGTGTAGAATTTTTTAATTATTATTATTGAAAGGATTTGCTTTTATCATAAAGTGGTATTGTGACATAAAACCCATCCCTTTGGTAATGACTCACTATGATGATCAAATTGGCCTTTTGGAATAGTTGCATGTACATTGGTTTGCAATCATTTTCTCACTTTTATAAGATCATTATATATGGGTTCATATATTATAATAAATAATTATAGGGTTCTGCTAACAATCGGGTATATAGAAAATTTTTGTTCGATGTAATGATATTAAGATACAGTGAAGCAAAATTAATTCACTTAGACACTTATATTTGTGGTAATTCTTAGAGAGATTAAATTAATATATACATAACTAAATTTAAATAGAAAACTATAAAAAAAAAAAACCGCATACATACCATTTGCTTTAAACATGATAACTAAAAAGGTTTTAGTAAACGCTAACCCCAATTTTTTCTAATTCTTGTTACAACTATCAAACATTACGCAGAAATGTATTATGTCGTTTTTGTGACTATCTAGGTAAAATTAGTTTGTGTCAAAAGCGTATCATTACTCATATAGCAAATAACTAAATGTGAAGTTTGATTTGTTTTAGAGAAGGTTTATTCATATATTCTTAAATCAGAACATTTATATTATAACATAATAGTTTTAAAATTAGTAAACTAATATTTATAACTTGCAATGTATGCTATAACTGATATGTATGCTATAACTTGATATCTTTTTTTCTATATAAGGGATAATTACCCACAAACATTTCATCATGATGCTATTTATAATACAAAATCACTATTATAAATCTATTTTATGTCATTTTCATAATTTTTTTCCCTTTTGAAGATGTTCCCGATAAATAAGTATCCAAAGATGAACGTCAGAATAAAGAGCATCTCATGATTCATGTGAAAAAATAAATAAAAATTCATCAAATATAAAGTTAAAATTAAATATAATATGAAAAGATTATTATTATTCTTTTAGACTATTTAACTACAACAAATTCTAACTTTATGTTATAACGTAAAATCTCAAACAAGCATTGTTTTAGGCCGACAGTCTTCCTATGCTTCGGTTTCTTCGACTGCATTTTTTCCAAATTTTTTAATAAACTCAAATAATATATACTTTTGCCATAACCCCGAACCTGATAGAATTCATTAGTTCTCACACTCAACGTTACCAACGATAAAGAATATCCCTACGTTCTGGATTATTAGGGTTAAGGTTTGAGAGTGAATGTATTTCTATCAAGATTTTTACTGAATGTACCAAGTAATTTGACTTCAGCTATATATAATTTTGTTATATAACCTTTAACATAAAAGTATATTATGAAAGACAAACATAACTTAAGTATATGCTCTTTTAATCTATATTTCTATATCAAATTTTAAAAGCAAAGTCGTGTCAAATATTAAAATTTTGTTGGTTGGTAATCTATACGGCTTTTTTTTCCTATAAAATCTATATTAAAATATTGATAAAAACACAAAACCAAATAAAGTTTGAATTAATACATGAATTAATTCATATCAATTGAACATGAATACATTTACAACTTTACACATAAGATCTTAGTCGTTAAAAAAAATTACCTATGGTAAAAACTGATGCAAATAGTAGTAAAATAATGACACAGTTTATATCAAACCGTTTTAGCCCCTGAAGATTCATGATATTCCACTTCTAGTCCCTATTTTTTTTCTTGGTATACAGAAAAAGTCAAATTTGGAAAAAGATTTGCACTTTCTTTTCATTGGCTGGCAGTAAACAAACAAACTTCAAACTTGAGTAATTAACTTCTAAAAGAAATTAATTTGCACTTTGGTCCTTCCAAGGTTTATGTTTCTTTGACTAACCCCATGTAGATATTTCCAAAACACTACCAGAAGAAGAATTTTATTCTAGAATCTTGCTTTTGCCATCTTTGGATTCTTTTCCTCAAAATCCCACCTTAATAACTTGCTATAACCGTTGAAACCGATCAAACTGTTTGAAATAAGAGCGAGCCGATCAGCGTAGCCAGAACAAGATCCAAATAGTCTATTTCGGTTTTTACAGGTTGATGAATTGACAAATAGATTCGGTCTGAAACTTGAAACTAGCCGAGTAAACTTAGCCGCCACTTCAACCTTTGCTATACATATATTCCATTTTTAGAACGTATACGTGCGTAAATGAATCATAATAATGAATCATTATTGTCATTTTAAAATTTTCAATACAAACTATGATGTTTGTAAAAATTTAAATCACTAAACCGTCAAATCAGAATAATTAAATCGGTAAAACTGGATAGTCCACCTGCTGCGCCTGACCCGAATAGTTTGCGAGTTTGGTTTGTTGATTTTTCAAAACTTTGATTAACGTTTTACGTCAAACCAACCGAATTGAACCGTGAACACCGGCTGATTACTCCTACCAAAATTATCAAATTGTCATCTGCAAGCCAAGATGTTAAATATCAATTAGTATGTTAAGAAAGTACAACATTTGATGCATAAGATACAAGTCTCCCTCCATAGAATCAATGCTCAGGGTTTTACCTCTAATCAAGTAGAAAGTACGCATCAAGTGATGAAGAAAAGTTCGAGACTTTAGACCAATATCTTGTTAAGGCAGTGAGAATGCAGAAATTTAAATAAAGAAGAAGGGGTAATATGGGAACTCTGTTCATTAATTATCAAGATTCAAGATCATTAAGTATGATAAACTACAATCTTGAGCTGGTCAAACAAGGTCAATTCTTGCAAAATTACCATTTCAACCTCAAGAAATGGTACTAAAATCATCTAAAAGATTGATCAAAACAAATACCCAACAAAAACCCTGCATAAACTATGAACAATATCATCAAACCCATGAAAAGATTGAATCTTTATGGACTTGATGCATCAAACAAAACCTCATTGATCATATCATCTTCACCATTAGAAACTGCAAAGAATTCTGCATCTTTCTCATCATCAGTACACAAATTCCGCCTCTCGAGCCGCGAGTTAGCTGCTATAAAGATCAACTTCTGCGCCTTCTCGACACCATTCCTCGACTGAGCCCATTTCGACAACGACCAGTTGCATTTGAACCCACACGACGTCGCGTGCAGAAAGATCAACCTCACTGCAACTTTCCTCAAAGAGTTGAACTCAGTTAAGTAAGTCTCCCAAACCAACCTACTGCTCTGTGGGTTCGCGATTTTCATTTTCCCCGTTATAGGGTCTCGTTGTTTAAGCTGCACCGCTTGGGCGTAAACAGGATCAAGCCCGTCTGTCCGCCATTTCATAAGCTCCATTAGCGCAATGTGAGCTTCTTCTCTCGACACCAGCCGTGTGATCAGCTTATCGACATCCTTCTCTTGCTCGGATGTCAAGCATTTGAAAGGGGGCAAATACTTTCCGCTTCGATCCTTGATCAAATAAAACGGATCGAGTATAAACGCTGCAGCCCAAGCAGGATGATAGTTTCGCTTAAACCTTTTATCAAACACCTTGTCTACAACACTCTCATTCATCTGAAACTTCATACACACTCCTTGATCTTCACTCTAACCTCCTCCCAAAGCGGTAAACATTGCCCAATACGCGGTCTTTCCTTCTCGATCTCCTGAGCCATGCCTTTAACTAACTTAACCAACGAATGAACCGCCTCGATTTCCCTCCAAAACTGAGGATTCCTCAATGTTTCCTCAACTTCCCTTGCAAACTGATCCTCCATTGACAGTTGTTGGTAACTGTCATCAACTAACACCAACTGTAATGTTCTTGCTGAAGTTAACATGTCTTCAATCATACTAAACACGGGCTCGGATTCGAATTCGTTAACGAATGGCACGCGCAGCAATCGCGCTCTCCCAGATTCTTGAAATTGATACTTGAGAAATGAATGTCTGATCTGAGATGTGGTATTCACAAAGTTTGCTACTTTGATGCAGTTTTTCAATCACATTCTTGAACAACGGAAGCTCTTTGCTGAAATCTTTGATCAATTACTAACCCCTTGAACCTGACATGAAAGATTGATCATCCATTGATGCTGATCTTCAATGTTCTTCAAAGCTTTCATCTTGAATCTATCAGATACACCCCTACACACTGCTGCAAATTACTCCCACAAAGCTCAATCATCGTCTCCATTATCACATCCTCTGCAAACTTCGAAAACACATACCCATTAGTAACAACAGCTCGGCGGAAAACACTGGTTCCATTGGGTAAATTGACCGATAAATTCACCATTTTTCATCGGAATGATGGCAGTATCTGATCTCCACCCATCAGATGACAATTGGAAGAACATTGCGTCACGAATTCGAGCTTCTGATTCAGATTTTGCAGATTGATACTTGAAATCCAACCGTTCTCCAGCGAGTTCCGGCGGGTCATCGCCGGCAACCCGAGTTGATTCAAGAAAACCTTGAATTTGGGGTGATTCAAACTCGAAAACGCAACAGACCCACAGTTTTCATACACCCAATCGGATAATAACTCGAGTGATTGATCGATTTGTGACTTTGTTAACGTTGAACAAGATGAGTTTTTGGGGATTTCAACCTCTTCACACTATCTTCCAACTTCGCTAATGCGTTCAAATCATCTTTCCCACCTGATAACTGATGGTACTGATGATGTTGCAGAGGGTATATCTCATTCATACTAGCCGGAGCTGTCACCGTCGCCGTCGCCGGCGCCGGCGCTGGCAATGCGGGTATGGCATCGGGTCGGGTCGGGTACGAGCCTTCAATTGAGAATCTTTGCGGTTCGATCATGGCGATCGGGGCGATGGAGTGGGCGGTGGTTCTGCTCCGGTGGCCGGAGCCCCCGCCTCCGGTGGCTCTGCGGCGAGGAAGACGACGCCGGCGACGCTAAACTCTCATTCCGGTGGGGAAATCGCTGAAATGGGCTGTGCGTTCGAATCGGTGGTGAAATTGGGGCAAGTTCCTCGTTTCAGATGCTCGGAGGCGGTTCTCGACGGATTCGAGGCGGAGAAGACGCTGCCACATAAGCAGCACCGGAGCTTCACGGCGGAGGGCGCGGTGTCGGAATCGTTAACGAGTATCGGCTCTAGATGAGACCAATACCACGCCCCTTTACCCTTAATCGCCTTCGTACGGACCATCATCAACCCCTCGTATCGTTTCGTTACAGTCTTCTCCGCCGTTGACTCTGTCGTCGCCGCCGGTGTCGGTGAAGATGGCGGAGGTGGTGGCGGTGGTGGTGGTGATTGTTGGGTAGTGGCCATTGTCGCCGGAAAAGCTTCAAGATTTCTTGATGAACAGCTAGTTGAATGAATATGATGAAAGAAATGATGGGTGTGAGTGAAAGATTGAAGCTTTTGGATATGTGGTGGTGGTGGTGGTGGCATTATTATCGGCGGAGGTACGGTGGCCGGAGATTGAAGCAGCGGCGGTGGTTCATGGTGGTTCCGGTGGGTTGTTTGGGGAGAGATGGGGGAAATGGGAGGGGGAGTGTGAGTCAAATAAGGGTTGTTTTTGGTCTTGTTTATTTTTGTTTGGGGCACATTTTTTATTTTAATTTATGGTTTATGATGAAAAAATAATAGGAAATTGTGACAATGGTCCTATGGGTTTTTTAATGTTTGGTACGGATTTGGTTGTTAATTCGAGTCATTGGCATGGTTGAGAGATAATAGTATTATATTATAAAACTAAATTATTAGAAGATAAAAAAGACTCAAGTTTTCTATAGACCGAGAGTGTAACATTCTTTTTTTTTTCACCCTGACGCGTTTTTAGGGATTTTAGTTTTACTTTTATGTTTCTTTTGTAAATCGAGGAAGGAGAAAGAGGAGGAAGAAGTTGTGCATGTGGACGGGGAAGAAGGCGGAGGAAGGTTCCAGGTATCGTAAAACTAAGAATGTTAGTTGTCGTTAGAGGTTCGATAAGATGAAGAAGAACATCAAGTGGATCAAAGTGGGAGGTTCGCCAAGTGGGCATAGAAGAAAGGCGGGTGATGATGGAGGATTTCTTTTCTTGTTTACTATTTTTCTATCAAATTAAATTTTAATAATTTAAATTATAACAGACTGATAATAATTTTTAATAAATTTGTTGTTAAGAGCAATATCATTCGTAAATCATCATTTACTATTGAATATCAGTAGATTTCGTTTAAAAAAAAACATATTTTTTATTACGTTCATAATGATCGTGATTAAAATTAAAGTAAAATTTTAAGTTTCATTGATTATATTATTTAGATTATTTTCGGCTAATAAGTTACGATTTGAATTATATAAAATTAAGGCTATTATTTACACCCTCTTTAGCGTAGAGGTTCCTGGCAAAGCATAGACGTTAGTTTTTTTTTTTTTTTTTACAATTGTACTTCCCATCGTAACACCTATAATCTTATTTAATAAAGAATGGTAGAGTAAATTACTCAATCCATAAAGTTAATTTAATACCTACCAACCATAGTGGTAAATACGTAATTTTAATACAAGTATTTTCTAGGAAGAAGGAATATTATATAAAATAAAGTTGATAACTTGATAGCCTTTTTGAGAGAATTATTGGTTTAACAGTAGCTATAGTATGCATGATTAGACACTTACGGGAAAAGTAGTGCAAAACAAAGTATAACCATAAACACCGGCTCATATAACCGGATGGGAGTTATTTGTATATTACCAATATATCATTGAATATCACAAGTACCATTAAATAGCATATGGTATACTACATTATAACAAGCTTTGGGATGTATAAATAATTTTGTTGGTATACCAATCATCTTTTGCCTTCCAAAAAGATACAAATCATCTTTTCTGTTATATTGCTTGAATCTACTATTAGTCTTTTCTGATGTGTATATTGGTATGATAAAAGTGAAGTTTTTTATGACTTGGCCTAAAAGCAAAAGAATGTTTTGGAAGTGGGAAAAGAAGAATACAAAGAAACTAGAATGACATGGAACATTCCTTGTAAACAATTTAGATACAAATATCATGTATATGTTTTGGAGACGAGTTTTATAACTTAACGATATGATCGATTTAAGATAAAACAAGTCATGATTATGATAATTTATAAAAGATCATCTAACATGGATCATTATCTTATTTTAAAATTTTTAATCATTAGTATTCTTCAAAACCTTCTATTATCTTTCAACCCTAAAGATTTGATGATCTAGCAAGGGTGAGAGCTAGTGGCGCATAGTTTCCTGTGAAACTTCTCGTTACATTTAGTATTTTAGTTAAGGTTGTTCGGGTCACACTTTGTATATGCTTAAGAGAACACGTTTATAAAGCTTTGAAGAGATGCTTATGGCACAAGGGAACTCAAAAGGACTATCATGGGCAGACATCGCAAGGATAGTGTAGTGATAGAGTGATCAGCTTTGAAAATAGACTAACCAGCGGGGTGGCTAGTTGTGGTATAAAATCATAATTGTCCGGGGAAAGAGCTACCCATGACGTGACAAGTGAAAGAGTTGTAAAGAGATGATTCATGCACTCGCAACAACATGTCGGAACACAACCAAATCCGACATAAAGAACAAGATCATGTCCACAAAGCTTGGAATGTGTATGAGATATATAAACAAATGATGTCATAGCATAAACTACAATCAAGTCTCTTGTGTGAGGCCGTGACATGCTCGTGTGAAAACATTCTTTTTAAGGATTTAATATTGTTTTCAACTACACTATTATCTTATAGTTCTTTTTAACTATATATTATTATTATCATATTATCTATCATGGTAAGAATAGTACATATAGTGGTATTTAACAAATTGAATTTTAATACTTGAATGAATCGAATCGACCTTATTCCAAATGTAACGATAAGTTTCACAATGATGGTAGGGGGACGACGGTGGTGGTAGGCGGTGATGGTGGGGGAACGACGGTAGTGGTGGGCGGCGATGGTGGGGGGATGACGGTGGTGGTGGGCGGCGATGATGATGGGACGACGGCGGTTGTGGGCGGCGATGATGGTGGGACGACAGCGGTGGTGGCCGGTGATGTGGGGGAGGACGGTGGTGGGGCGGTTGATGGTGGGGGACGAAGGTGGTGGTGGGCGGTGATGGGTGGGACGAAGGTGGTGGTGGAACGACGGTGGTGGACGACGGTGGTGGGCGGCGGCGATGGTGAAACGCTCATAAAACTTGGAAATAAATAATTACCTGCTAATCAGGTTAGTTACATAGAATTACAATACCACTCCAAAGTAAATGACCTGATTGAAACAATTTAAAAATTAAATGATCTGATTGAAATACTTATAAAATTTTGTTACTATTCTATGAAGTTTTCCCATATTAAAATGATCAATATTAATCGTCTATGTAAAATTTCATAACATTTGCTTTGAATATGGAATAATCCTTTAAAATTTTCAGAAAAAGGGATAATGATACAAAAAAAGAAAGGAAATACTAATATAGTTATAAATATTGATTTTAGGTTCTAAAGAAACAATTATGGACCAGTAGCTTTTATCAAATGAAATGCCTCTTAGACCAGTACAATTGCACTAATATCAACTTTTATATAAAAAAAAAAAAAAAAAAAAAAAAAAAACATCATTAGGCTCGTTGCAAATTCAAGGTTTTTCTTTAGTCACACTCGGGCGTGATAATAAATATGTAAATTCGTTTAACTTAACTAGATTAATTTTTTAAAAGTTGTTCTGGATTAATTCACGGTCAATCGGTTACCTACACACTTGGTTACAATAACAAACTTTATAGACCACTATTATCAATTTTATTGATATATATATATATATATATATATATATAATATATATATATATATATATATATATATATATATATATATATATATATATATATAAAAGGATGAGCTCATGTAAGAACTCTTCAAATTTGTAAAAACTCTTTAACCCAATTATTCACCATTGATTAGCATCAACATAAATATTCCATTTGAGTGGTGTGGATTAGATAAGGGGTAAATACGTAATCTCCCATGTTGTCCTTATTCTGATCAAATCTGCAAGATGTCTTTATCATTGTACTATGCCTACCTTTGTACAAACTTTTAAACTCATAAATAATATTATATAAAAAAAAACTCATATCATTTATAACTCCATTCACCATCACAATTCTTCTACAAACACCAGAAAACCTCCAGATTACAACCATACATCATCCAGCATCGCCTCTAATCTGCCATTTTCCTTCAGTCACGAGCACAAAATAACAAAGATGATATGGGTCTAATCACCTTTAACCACAAACACGCCACCCCATCACAACATCAACTGCCACCCACACTTCCATCGGTACCGCCACTACCATCGTCTTTGGAGATGAAGATGAGTTTCAAGATATTAGCATTTCGATCTGAATCTTAACGTTACTTGTTGTTAGGATTTGATTGTAGATACTTAGTAGTTAGAACCCGGATCTTTGTAGATCTTGTTCAAATCAGCTCCAGCTATGGCGCCCATGATTATAATCACCATCTTCTGATCGACAGGTAGCGTTTTGATTTTGACTTTGTATTTGGCCCTTGGGTGTTCGACGAGCATTTCTTGTAGATTGAAGGTTCTGATTTAATGTTTTGAAGTATATATTTATATATTAGACTTATAGTGGTGTGATTTTGATGTATTTTTGTAGAATGAAGGTTGTAATTTAATGTTTTAAAGCAGATGTTGTAGATTTTAGATTACAGTCGTAAATTTGCTAAAATATTTTGTTACTTTAATTGTTTCATGTATCTATGTTTTTTATTTTTTGTTATTTATTAATGCATATTTTTAATACTCTATGTTACACTTTTTTTACATTTATGGTAATATTATAGTGATGCTACACTTATTTATATTAAGTAAAACTAAAAAATAGGAAAAAATATAAATTGGTTGCTAATATAATATAAGTGATTTATTGAAACATGATACATATTTTATAAGAATTTATTTTTACTGGGTTTTATATATTCTTCGATGTAATCACCGTAATAGTTATAATACGATGTAATCACTGTAAACATTAGGATTTTGCATCTGTGTTGCCTTTTGAATATACTTTCTCGATATAATCACTGTAAGGAATATAATGATTTACTGTAAGTATTAAGATTTGTACTCAATAAACATGATGTAAGTCATTGTAACTAAGCGGCATTATATTGCTCATATAACCATGATAAATCGACATCATATTAGTGGGTGGATTGTTATGGTAGTTGAGTGTGTTAATTTCAATAAATTTAATATGTTATTGTAGTTGAGTGTGTAGTAGGGGTATTTGTAGGGTGTATTTTATAGATTAAGTGTATATTTAGATAGTATTATTTATAGTGGTGTAATTATGGTACAATGGTGCATTTTTTGTTATTCTAGTATGATTATAGTGTAATTAATTTTACACCTTATTTATAATGGTGTATTTTTTGTTTTTTTATTTTTAGTATGATGTCAAGATGTAGTTTGTTATGTTAGTATGATTACATACGTTAATTCAATGTAATCAGTGTAATTAATTATAATATTATGTAATTCAAGATAAGAAATAGGATTTACATTAAAAGAAAACATGATTTTAATTCATTATAAAGGTTCCTGTATATGAACTTTATTGTAACAGGTTCTATAGTTTCAGCATTGCAACACTGTAACATATGGTAGAATGGTGTAACATATGATAAAATGGTGTAACATATGGTTTTAGATTGTGTATTTTGTTATTTTACTATAATTACAGTGGTGTATTCTTATTATAGTGGTGTAACATATGGTTTTAAATGTTGTAAAATAGTTTTTAATGGTTTAATGTCACATTAACCACGTAACTACACCAAACGACATTAATTTATATTGATTTACATTACTTTCATGGTTTACATATTATTTTCATTATAGTTTGCTACAGTTACAGCAGTGTAGCACTGTAACATATGAAAAATTAATGGTGTAACATATGGTAAAATGGTGTAAAATATGTAAATGAATAACATATGGTTTTAGATTGTGTATTTTAGTTATTTTAGTGTGATACAGTGGTGTATTCTTATTTAGTGGCGTAACCTATGGTTTAGATGTTGTAAAAATAGTTTTTAAGTGTTGGAATACTAATTATAGTGATGTATCTATAGACATCCAAAGTAAATCATAAAAAAATAGTGAAACTATATGGGAATAAAAGAGAAAAATTATACGAGTTTAATGATAATTTTTATAAAAAATAATATATTATTAAAAGTTATAAATGTATAAAAAAATAGGTGTAAAGTTATTTTTACAAAAGAATAAAAATATGAGAGGAAAGAGAAAGTTAGGTGGTGACACTTGTCACCACCATATTTAACCTGAATTTCTTGGGTTGGTGAAATGACCAAATTACCCTTTTTATTGAAAAAGTCAAATGGACACATGTCATGATCTCATTATCTGTGAAATAAATCAATGGACTATATAGGGTTAATGGGTTCTCATAAAAACTAAGGGTTTTCATTAGAACCTTACCCTATATATATATATATTATATATATATATATATATATATATATATATAGGGGAGAGTGATCAAATAAAAATCATGTTTTTTATTAAAAACTATGAAACTCCTCTTAACAAATCAATTTTTTTCTAATAAATTTCTATTTTCTATATAAAGGTTAATAAGTAATTTTAACACTTATTTAATTATGGTATCTTTTAAATGTCTAATTTCTCTTCTTATTTAGGATTAGTTGACTAAAATTATTCACTATCTCTCTCATTAAATAAAAGAAATAAAATAAACCACAAACTAAATCATCTATTTTTTTCTTCAAAAATTGTTAATGACGACCCTTTGCACCCGATCCATTGTGTTACGTATACGTAACACTCTGTTACGTATGTTTGTGATGTTCATTCTGTTACATATATGTAACACCGTAAGTTTCCAGTTACGTATATGTTAATTGTTACATTATTATGCTTTTAATTGTTATGTACATGTAACTTGGCAAGTTACATATACGTAACTATGTCTACAAATTAATGTTCCATTACTGCTCCATCTTGTTCATTTGAAGAAAAGGAAGATGATTTGAAGACGTATATGTATGATGATTTGAGTTACATATATGTCACTCGCCATCTTGATTTTTCTAGATTTGAGGTTTGTAATTATAGTTACATGTATTTAAGTGGTGACCGAAGGACATAACAATAACGACAATAGGAAGATTAAAATGATGGGTTACGTGATGCAAGTTAAAGTTACACATGTAAGGTATGGGTTAGTAAATGTAACTAGTATGTGTTACATATATGTAACTTTAAGTGTTTTTGACTTTCATTATCTAAATCCTAAATGTAAACGATTAAACTATGGTTAACATAAAAAATACGACTTACATACACGTTGTGTTGCTATATTCAATAAGAAAACATACGTAAATGTGACTTAGTTACATCATTGTAACAGCTTAGTTGTTCTGTTTTAAACATTGTCAAGAGGAAAAAAAATCAACTTTCATATACGTAGAAATGAGTTATATTAAGTTTTTGTAGGGTTCAAGGAAGAAAAACGATTTTGGTGATTATTATACCGTGGTACGTATATGTAACTTCTGATTATGGTTGATTTAAATCATAATACGTATACGTAAGTATGATTGGAATGATTTTCATTTGATTATCCGTTCTTTAAATAAGCGACATGCAAAGAAAAAATATGGTATTTAATTTTGACTTCCAAATCATTATGATTGAGATAAAAGAGAGAAGAGAGATTTTATGAGATTTAAAATTTTAAAATTAGTCTTTGCCTCTTATACCCTTCTCCATTAAAACTTGACATAATTAACAAAAATAATTACAATATGCCATCTTTAGTGGTGACCATTGATTAACATAATCAATGGTTAGAAAATGGTTTTCTTAGTTTTTAATATAACTTGGTTTTCATTGGAACCCTCCCCTATATATTATCTATGATATATAAATATATATATATATATATAATATAATATATATATATATATCTGTGTGTGTGTGTGTGTGTGTGTGTGTGGGAGAGGATATGCTACAAAGGCTATCTATTCTAAAAAGTATGAAAAGTAATTCTGGCATTGGATCAACTCATTAAAATAGATCAAGTTCAAAAAACGCGGTGGCAAACATGTAAATAAGTGGAAAACTACTAACAGGTGGAGGGGCAAAAAAGTAATTTGACACAATGGTTGATTGCACATGGTGTTTGACACAATGGTTGTTTGACACAATGATTGTTTGAAACAATGATTGTTTGACACAATGATAGTTGACACAATGCTAGTTTAACACAATGGTAGTTTGACATAATGTTAATTTGAAACAATAGTAATTTGGTATGTTGGCATGTTGTTATATTTTGCTATGTGTTGGCATGTTAATATTTGTTGTTATATGTTGCTTTACATTACACAATAGTATTTGGTAACTTGTTTTTATCGTCAAAATCAAACGTAAATAAAACTCTTCAAATATGACACAAAGAGTCTTATGACATAATGAATATAATGACACAATCAAATATAATGATACAATGAATATATGACACAATTAATCTTATGACATAATGAATCCTATTCTTGAATAGACATAGAATCAAATATTGAGGTGCTTGAAGCTTGTTATCCTTAATGCTTTGAAGATATAAACTGCAATTGCGTATAATGTGACCAGGTTGTTTTAAAAACACAATTTTCTCAACTTTTTTCCTGCTCGTTCGATAGCTAATCATGAGCTGACTTCATTCTTTTCGGCCTACCTTTTGTCTTTTGCTTAACAGGTACACGGAATTTTGCTTCATTCGTTCGCTCCCTCCAGTTAACTCTGCAAACCTATCTCTCCTGCTTGAAGGTGGGGTGGCCATTTGAACTCTATCAGCCTTAGACTTGTAACTATAAATAATCAAGATAAAAACACAACTCGTCTTTGTCGTAACCAATTGATTAACAATATTGTTTTTATTCAGACACAATGACAATACAAAAGACACAATGACGAACAAAAAGACACAATGAAGATATCTAAGACACAATGATGATGTCAATCAATAATAAAATTCATATAACAAACACAACAACATAAAAGACACAACATATAGAGACTCACCTGATATTTATAAAATATGTTCAACAACATATGATAATGTCCAGAGTAATCTAACAGTATAGACACAATAACTGTTTATTCAGACACAATGACAATACAAAAGACATAATGATGAAAAAAAAGCCACAATGATGATACCTATGACACATGATGATACCTATGACACAATGATGATGTCAATCAATAACAAAAATTCACAGAAATCAGACAGTATAGACACAATGATGATCCAAACGAACAAATGACGGTGCGAAAATTACATACTATTCAATTAACAGTATATAATCGTTCATACGTACCAAATGATGATCAATCGTCGACATCGGCGAAGTAATTGATGTAAAGCAATCTTCAACAGATGAATTCAAGTTTGAATCTTCAACGATTGAAATTGATGTAAGCTGAAACTTCATACGTTTAAATCTTAAACGATTGAAATTGATGTAAGATGAATCGATCGTTTGATCATTTGAAAACCTAAATCGTACAGAGAAAGTCATATATCCCACACATTCATCTTAATAAATTAGACTTCCTAAATACCCATCCTTCCATTTTAAAAATATGCCACATGTCACTCATCGATTGCTTCTCACACTTTTTACATAATGTTCCCTTTGTTTTGAACTTTTCTCTCTCTCTCTCTCTCTTCTCTCTCTCTTTCTCTCTCTCTCTCTCATATATATTATATATATATATTTTAATCTTTTCTTTCATTTTAACACCTCTCTCCTTAATTTTTTTAGAAAAACTTAAAAATGCTCATATATGCAATACAATGTGTGTGCATTGATGCATATTATCAAAACACTATAGATATCGTAATTTTTAAAAATTTATCTTAAAAGTAGTAAATTACAAACATTTTGATATATTATTTAATAAATAGTATAAGAGTTAAAGTGGTTATTCTGGTTCTTTACAGATTTATGGTTCTCAATTGAATGTCATTATATATATATATATATATATCTATATTATGTATTATGTATGTATACGTACGTACGTACGTACGTACGTATGTATGTATGTATGTATGTATGTATATATAATATGTATGTATGTATATATAAATAAAACTTGAATGTAAAGAATTGATTAAAATTTGTCCCTCATATCCCAACGCGGTCTTATAATACACTAAAAAGGACATGATAAAGGATGCGACATATATATTTAATACATTTTTAAGCCCAAAAAGTACAATTAGATAGTAGTTGCATCATTATTAATGGAAGAACACAAAGCCTAATCGTACAAACTACCAAAATGTTAATAGTATTCATATCAAGTTTTAATATGTCATGTCATCAACAGTATTGTATGTTTAAATAGATTTACTGGATGTTTGAGTTTATCATACAAGTTATTGTAAATTACAGCATTTTCAATTTCAAGGAACATAAATTTAGTTAACATTTGGGCATAAATTATGTAAGATTGGAGAATTAATCAATCATAATTTGTGTTAGACCGTGAATTTAATAGAGTTTTACATTCACAAAGAATTTTACACGTGACACTATTATAGCAATACCAAAAATACCATAGAGTTCATTTACACTAATAAATCACCAGGTGTCTATGGCTAGATTATTTCTGTACTTTGTTTCTTTTAATTTATTTTCATATATACCATATACCATAATATTATATATGAATCTGAATACGTGATACGATTCATTTATTGTTAGATAATGCATTATATGTTTGTTGTTAAATAATAAAAATAGAATAAAATCATAATTTATTTTGTTTTTTTAAATACAATCCAAATTCACCCCAACAACAAATTATTTAGTCCAAACTTCAAATGGCTATTATCCGGCTCTTTAAACCTATTAGTATTAGCTTGATATTAAGGCCCATATGTAACTGGCTAGTGATTTCTTGTAAATGGGCTAGTGATTACATCACCTTATCATAACAATATGGATATAAGCATCCGTGTACGCCGGTAGCTGAAAACTATAAAAAGGACTAATTAAAGTTTATAGTAGTGGGTTTAACCCCACAGTGCTGCGTAGGTATAAAATTTTTAAGACTGTGTATTTATTAACTCTCTCTTATTATGCTAACTCTTATTTTGCTAACTCTCATTTTGATTTTTTATTTGATTAACGAGAGATATCAAACATATCTATATTACTATAGGGATGAACAAATTTATAAATATACAAATTGTTATACATAATCACTTGTACCAAATGTAATAAAAATATTCTTAGATGTCTTAAAAATGGATTAAAATTACAATGTTATCCAAAAGTTGTACTATATATTAGTATAGATATAGATAAATTAAGATAACCTTAAATGTAATAGTCATACTTTAAATTTAATTAGGAAATGATGAAGTACAAGTATTTAAAGCTTAAAATAGGTTTAATAGGAATAAATGTTATAACATTACATATTAAAGCTTGCGAATCTTCATAGGCCATCTTAAAAATGATATAAAAGTAAAAATAAACCATGATTTCTGTTATATAGTAGTATAGATATATATAAAAAAATGATATGCATAATAATTATTAGTAGAAAACAAACGTTTTTTTAATATCAAAGCCCATAATGATTGCATTAGATGAAATTTAGGAAGTGAATACGAACTCTAAGGGTGCATAAGTTATTGGGTGGTAGTCAATCACGTGTAATGTTATATTGTGGTTGATTTTCTCCTTTGTGTTAAGGAGTTATCATTTTTTTATATAGATTTTGGATTTAATTTTATTTTATATACATTTTGTTGTCACACAACATTCATATGGACGTCATGGTGTCTACAATGATTACGTTGTATATAATTTGTTATGACATCACTATACACTTTTGTTGAAACAAGTACCTTAATAAGGATTAACACCCTTTTTACATATACAAAACTATAAAGACTCAATTCTCTCGGATACATAAAAAACTAACCAATTTATAACTCTTAAGAAATGAGAATGAAAATTCAACGTCTAATCTCACCCAAACGACCAAAAAAACAAGTTTAGATGTCAAATTCGTAAAACAAAAGAAAGAAAATAAAGAACTTGGACTTCGGATTTCTTCAAAAAGCGACTATTTTGAGTTTGTATATTTTTCAAATATTTGAGTTTGAATATATTTTTTTAAATTTACGTGTGGTATAAAAAGTTTCCTCAAGTTCTTTAAAAAGGACAACGAAAAGAAAATTATATTTTTTTCTCATCTCATCTCGATCCTTCTCCTTCTCATCTCTCCATCTTGTTTTCCTCTTTCGATAAACTCTTCGCTTCTTCTTTGAGATCATCATCAACTTGATGGGTCGAACTATATTCATTATCGTCAGCATCATCCTCAATATCCTTACATCCATCATCATCATTATGATCATCATAGTTATAATGAGGATTATTATTGTCATCATAATCATGATGATGATCATGATGATCGTCATTGACATTCAAACAACCATCTACTTGTTTTCAACTTCTATTCCTCGTATGTAAAGCATCTTTTCAAAACCTCAAATAAGTCATCTTCACCACCGATCTTAAGCTTCTATCGATAACAATGCTTAAAGCAATGTTGAACGTCAAGAAAAAAGGAACGCCATCCAGAAACACCATAAATCAAGATAAACGAAACACAAGCAATCAAACACAAAACAAGTAAAGGAGTTGCGTTAATACATCCGTTTTCATACCTTTTTCGTTCTCATTCCTTTAGAATTGGATTATGACATATAATCCAGTATCCATTGATGGTGTGTATATATATAAGTTAGTTAACTTGCTTAAACACAAGGTTTTGAATTTCATGGAAACTTATTTTGCGTGGTTTTTGGAAGATTATAATTAATTAATCAATTAACTAAACTTCATGCAAACTCCAAGAAGTTTCTTGTGTTAATTAAGAAGAATCACCTATGCTATCGTAATAGCGTCTTAATAGAAGCTATTGTTGACATGATAATTTCATTTTAAGTAATGTTCAAAAAATGTTTCTTAGTATATAATATGACAAAAGGAACTTTAAATGATGATTTAAATTTTCTAAAAAACTTTAATTTCTGACTCATAAATAGTTTTACTTAGTAAGCCCAAGTATGGGTCTTTTTTTAAAGCTAAACTCTTGATATTGGGCCTCACAACTAAAGTTAAAGAAATAGCTAAAGCCTAAAATGCTAAATAAGTAAATATTGAAGCCGGTTTATCAATTAAAATAGTATTTTTAACTTAAAATGTTGATGTGTATATAAACCCAAATCCTAACAAGTAAACTGAAACCCAACATTGGACCGATAATGGATACTGGATCGAGTATGAGATTAGCTTTAAAATATTTATAATCATGAGAAGGATATGTGTGAATCCAAGGATCGCAATTCAGGAATTATCAGTATTAAAATGAATCAATTTAATGATTGGAATTATCACTAATTGACGTTTAATTGTTTATAATGATCAATGATGAACACAACCACCGAAACACAATAAAAACGAAAGCTTAATAATTCAAATGTATTTCATTAACTATATGTAATGATTACAAAAGAATAATGAATAACTATGAACAATCGAATTTGTGAATCGAATGATGTTTGATGTTGATGTGACGGCAGCTAGGGTTGCACAATGAACTTTTGACAGCCGTAATATTGATTGATTGTGTTCTCGAGATGTGAAACCTAGGACTCATATTATAGATGATTTGAGTCGGCTAAGGAAACACCGGATCTCTCGGGATTGTTGTTGATCTTGTTTGACTTGTTTGACTTCTTGAAATGATAATCACACAAGTATAATGGTCTTCCGCAGGAGTCTTGCCTCCGCAGATCTTCTGTTCTTCCGTAGGAGATTTGCTTTTCCGTAGGATGTTGTTCTCCGTAGATAATCCTCCTTCCGTAGGAGTCTTCACTTCATGGAACTTGATCAGATAGGAACTTACACGGTCATTTGGTCTGTATGAAATATCTAGGATTAACAAAATTGTTCATCCGTAGATGTTCCTACACTTGGTCAGTTTTATCAAATCCATCCCAAGAATATTGTCTCCTGTCAAAGCACAAAATCAACCACAATACATATATGGGGTTAACCTATAGATTCAAATCACATATATATATATTTTGACTGTTACAAATGTTAATTACAAGACTTGATTTTCAAGTATAAGCCTATACAAAATTGATCTAGCCCTATACATCTAGACCTAACAATACTCCCTTAGGCTTAGCTCCTTGTAATCAGTCTTTCAACACTGCTAGCTCCTTGACTCTTGATATAATTTTGTTGTAGAAGTAAGATACAGCTGCCTTTGATCATCATACTTGTATTTGATCTCAATTTTGCTGATCTTCTTCAGAGTTCGTAGCCAAGTCCCAGAACATCTCTTCCGTAGTGAGTGTTTCCACTACACTATTATATGAAAATCTCTAACTCATCTTCTTCAGATATTCTGAGCTCAGACACATCATCTATGTTTGTTCCTTTCAGTAACCCAGCATCATGTTCTTCTCTTGTATGCCTTTGCATGCAATTTATCTATCACTTGAATTTATGCACATACAAGCAGAGGTTATTCTGGGCTTTTTCATCTGTAGCTTTGGGAAGAATTTATCATGTAGGTATGATGTGTAGCTTGGATGCAGCATCTTGAGTTCCATTGGATCAAAAATTCTTATCCTGTCACCCTTCTTCCCATCTACATCTCAGCAGCACCATCTCTTTATTTTCAATGTATCCCCATTCGAGATAGGACAAGTGAATTGGTTTCCTGAGATGCTTTGATGGTGTGTGAGCTTCTGGTACATCCCACTCTCTTAGCAGATCATCATCTACAAGGGATGAGACTTCAGCTGTTTTCTTTTCTGATTTGTTTCATTCTGTTGTGCTCCTTATCATTTCTCTTGTTTCAAAGTTGCCTCCAGCTCCGTTTGGTTTGGAACAATGCATCAATAATTTCATTGTTGCATTGTGCATCTTCTCTCAGCCTTTTCAAACTGGCATCCTTCTTTTTGCAGTTCTTCATCCTTTTCTGGATAACTCCGTACGCTCCACAATTCTTTGTTTCTCTTGTTGGATTTAAGCACAAACTGTTGTATTTTGCAACCAGAAAGCTTTGCTCACAGAATGTCACTGTCACTTAAGTCATCTTCATTGTAGCAGTGACATCCTGAGCAGATTCTTGAATCTCCCCGGGTCATCAGCAGGTATTGGGTCGGTATGAGCTGATGAAGGTTGTTCATCTGTGTGAGTTGGGGGAAAGGAACAGTGCTGGCTTCAGATAGTATTTCGGTGTCTCCTGAGTGTACAGAGTGTACAGACTCAGTCACCTCAAGTGGTTCAGTCTCAGCACTTTCCGGTGATTGGGGTTTGGGGATCTGGTGGTGGTGTTATGGGTGATTGGATTTGGAGGGAGAGAATGGTTGAGTGTGATGAGATGAAGATGAGATATCAGAACAGGGATTGGTGTGGTTGAATTGGGGAGATTGGTTGGTGTTAGGCTTGATGGTGATTGTGGTTGTTGAGGTGATTGGCTTGGGAATCATGTTGTAGTGGTGGTGTTTGGGGTGGTGATTGTTGTTGGTGTTGAGGTGTTTGGTGTGGTGAGTGAGAAGATTGACCAGAATCAGCAGATGATTCTGCTTCATCTGCCCATGCCAACTCTTGTGGCAGATCAGCTTGTGGATCAATAACATGAGCAAACATAGGCATGTCAGGACCCTCATACTTTCCACTAAGTTTATTCAGCACCGATTTGTTCAGGTGAGCTTGAACAAAAACTCCAACCCTGTCCAAGCTTGGGAGTTCTGAGTTAATCACCAATTGCAGGAATCTGGGGAACATGTACATCTTCTCATTCTTTTGCAATTTGACTTGCTCGCACAGACAGTTGAAGATGTATCTGGCATAATTGTAGATTCCCTCGACACACCCAATAATTCCTGATGAGATGTGCGAGAAAATCTGTCTAACCCCGACTTCCTGTTCGACATGCACTTCAGGTAGGTGTGACATAAGAATCTGTACGGTTTGCACAGCCTACCCTTCTTGATTCTCCTTTTTCATAATCACCGTCGTACCCCATGAGATTGAATACCTTTTCTATGTATTCATTCTCGAAAACGTCGGGTGACCTATCTCTCTATCTCCGAGTTCTAAAACATCTTCGTAAGGTGCTTTCATTCAATTGAAGACGCTGACCCAAGACTTCAGCCACTATCACTCCTCATCGTTTGTTCTTCCACTCGTGCTGAATTCCAGAATCCGATTATGTGCGACTGATGGATCACAGGCTCAGCCGTCAAGGCGTAGAAGAGCCTGGATCGTCGGAGATATCTGATGATATCTCGACATCCTTCCGCTGCTGGATCATCAGCGTTCAAGAATGCGCACACATTATGCTCCTTAGCAAATCTATTTGCCATCTGCAAAGAAAATCAAGTTAGAAACCACGCAGTTGAATCGTTTGAATGACAATAATCGATTAACCAGTTCCGTATTGATGTTTATGACATGATTTACCTTTGCAGTATCATAATCGGTTACTGGATAATGTTGATTTTTTTGAAATTTGAAAAAGAGGGAAAATGGGCGAATTTCTAGGGTAATCTGAAAAAGTGCTCTGTAAAAGTTATAAATGAATTCAGGTCAGGAAACCTTATTATAGTCAACATAATTAACATCTTTTATTAATTATGTTGGGCTCACATTATGTTGGGCCCACTTTCATTTATTCCTATGTTGTGCCCACTTTCATTTATTCCTTCCCTATTCCAAGTGTTTAGTGTGCATTATTTCTTCGCGAACATCTGCGGAACCTTGACATCTGCGGATGGAACATCTGCGGAACCTTTAACTTCTGCGGATGCCAACATCTGCGGAACTTTACATTGGATGTAAGTTCAAATAATGCATTTGTTGTTTGGCTTGTTTTGCTGCTGAATCAGAGATCACATAATAGTATACGGATGAGCGGTATTACTGTGACTTCTGCGGATGCAGAAATTTCACTTCCTTCAAAATAATTCAGATTTTATTGTTTGTTTTCATGCATGAACTACTCCCCCTAAATTTGTGATTAATGTGAAACTGTTGCATTCATCATAAATTTAGTTGTGAACAGGCATGACAGGCTTATGACATTCTAAATGAGAGCAATTCTGTTGAAATAACAATTAAGCATCTGTGAAGCAGGTACATGCATGCATATATATAGAGGGATCATACTATAAATGGCTTCTGTGATTGTTAGTTGAGTCAACACATATCTGATTGCAAGTATATAAATCCACTTAAATTCAAACATGAGTGGTATCAACTAGGCATGCATTTATCATGTTGTGAAGTTTGTTAATCAGTAGCAATCATGAGTCCCACATTCAATTATCGTTAGAGTAGTGTTTGCATAGTAGATGAGGCAAATCACTACATTCACACTTAATGACTATGTACATTAAGTTATAGTTCTATCTTGAGACAATGTTCAGTCTCATGAATGCTTTGATGTGATAGCTCTTGAGCTTGATGTTCAATGGATCACAAGTGATTCCTTTTAGAGCTGAAATATGATCTTCATAGTCACCAGGTCTTTACTTTCGTAAAACAGAGGTGAACTTTAACCCAGGTCTTTGTTGACACAAAACAGAGGGAGAATGAAGATCACACTTATTAATCACATTCCCAGGTCTTTGTTCACACAAAACAGAGGGAATATGACTTTGCAAAGATAGAATATTATAAAGTATTTTACATAGTGTGCTTGTGTAAGTGATTTGAGCACAGCAGAGAGAACATACCTTCATGATTCTCAAAGGTAATCCTCACAGACAGTTACCTCATTTTAGTTTGGCATGCCTCTTAGCTTTGTTTCCACTCAAGTTGAACCTACTCACATATCAGTATGATATAAGTCAGATTGAGTTGTTTGTTTAATAGCCAAGTATAGTTCCTATCATTTCCCATATATAAGCATGTATAGATGTTCTAACAGACACTTAAGTTATCCTCAACGATTACTCTTCACAAAGTCATCATATGCTTTTGTTGATTTATTCTAAGTTATCATCCCTAAAGATTCTATCAGAAATGAATCTAACAGAATCAAATGCTTTAGTAAACAATCATCAAGGCAAGAGATTGGTTGTGTCTACTTTGACTAACTTGATTAGACCCTTTCAGAGCAATCTCTCAGAAAATGGTATCTGATGTTATATGTTTGTTTTACTATGTTGAACTGGGTTAGCAGTTAAACACATAGCAGCTGAATTATCAATATGAATTGGTGTATGAAGGAAATTGTAACATAAAGTAATGGTTTTGCAACCAAAGTACTTGAGAGCAACCTGCTGAAGCAGCTATGTACTCTGCTTCAGCCGTGGATAAGAACATTTGTTTGCTTCTTGCACTGCCATGAAACAAGTCTTGGTCCTAAAAATTGACATCCACCAGTTGTGGATTTTCTGTTGTTGTTGCACCCTCCATAGTCACTATCTGAGTATGAGTAGAGGCTAAAGTCTCCATCTTTGGGATACCAAAGTCCCAATGCGGTTTGCCTTTCAGATATCTGAAAATTCTCTTTACAGCATTCAAATGTGACTCCTTTGGGTCTGATTGATACCTGGCACAAACATACACAGCAAACATTATGTCAGGTCTACTGGCAGTTAGATACATTAAAGAACCGATCATAGATCTGTACAATCTTTGATCTACGGATTTGCCAGCAGGGTCAGGCCAAAATCTTGTCTATTGTTGATGCTGGTGTCTTGCAGGAAGTGGAATCAGCAAGATTGTACTTCTTCAAATTTGATGAATGTACTTCTCTGATTAATGAAAATGCCATTTGGTTTCTGATGAACTTGTAACCAAGGAAGAAAGTCAATTCTCCCATGGAGCTCATCTGAAATTCAGATTTCATTAAGTCTTCAAAGCTTTGACACAGCTTCTTATTGGTGGATCCAATATGATGTCATCAACATATATTTGAACAACCAAGATCTTGATGTTCTTGTTTGAGGAAGAGTGTCTGACAATAGTTCCTCTCTTGTACCCATTCTTCAGCAGGAAGGATGATAGTGTATCATACCACTTTCTGGGTGCTTGATGAAGACCATACAAGGCTTTGTCAAGCTTGTATACTCTATGTGGATAATCAGGGTCTTCAAAACCAGGGGGTTGTGCCACATAGACTTCTTCATCAATTTTCCCATAAAGGAAAGCACACTTGACATCCATCTGATAGACTGTGAACTTCTTGAATGCTGCATAGGCTAGGAAGACTCTATAGCTTCAATCCTTGCCACTGGGGCAAAGACTTCATCATAGTCTATTCCTTCTTCCTGAGTGTATCCCTGTGCAATGAGTCTGGCCTTGTTCTTACTATGATACCTCTGTCATCCAGCTTTTTCTTGAAAAGCATTCTTGTGCCAATTGGATGTTGACCTGAAGGCAAATCGACAAGAGTCCACACTTTCTGTTTTCTAAATTGTTGCAACTCTTCTTGCATGGCCTCAATTCAGCTGTGTCTTTCAGTGCAGCTGTGATGTTTGTAGGGACTGTTTGAGATAAAAAGCAGGTGAACAAACAAATGTTTGCCACACCTCCTTTGCTCCTTGTGGTTCTGGCATGCAGGTCCCAATGATGTTGTCTGTTGGATGAGATTTGTGTACTCTGCTTGTTGAAACAGCATCAACTTGAACTGTGGAGTCTAAGTTTGAGAAGCCAATTGAAGCAGATGGTGTTAGCTGAGGAGTTGAGTCGATGAAATAATCAAAAGACTCATGGTCGTTAGGACAGCTGGTGTTTGATTGGCTGCTTTGTCTTCTCCGCAGGAAGTTCTACGGAAGCAGTATTTTGTTCTTCCGCAGGAAGTTCTACGGAAGCAGAGTATTTTGTACTTCCGTAGGAGTTACATCATCACGGATGAACAATGTTGGTCAGCGGTAATGGGGTGGGATGATGCCTCCTCTTCATTCTAGCATCAGTAGTGAATCTACGGATGAGGGAAATCTGCTGATGAATTTACATGTGCTGGGGATGAAGAGTTTGCTTCTCCAGAAATAGCTTCATGCTGCTGACTTGATCTTTGCTGTGGTTCAGGTGGCACACGTGCTCTTGTGGATCAGCTGTTAAAGGCACTTCATTCACACTTGGGGCACAAAGGGATAACATGTATCCGCACACCTGCATTGATCAAATAACCAGTGTTTAATGATCTGTTAATGCATCTATATCAAATAACCAAGATGATCCTTTTACATTGGTAGTAAACATGGATCATCAAAGAAACATTGGGAGTTTCAACTATGTTATGTTCTGGAATGTACACCCTGTATGATTTAGAAGTGGTGAATATCCAACAAAAAACCATCATAGGCTTTTTTCAGAAAATTTTTCCCAATTGTCTTTTAGTATTAAAACAGACACATGACACCCAAAAAGCTCTAGATATCCTATAAAAGGCTTTCTTTTAAATAGAGGTCATAAGGTGTTTTATTATGTTCTTGACTATCAATGTTCTATTTTGAACAGCAAGCTGTATTCACAGCTTCTGCCCGAATGTATGGGCAACTGAGAATCAGCTAGCATTGTTCTGGCTGCTTCTATCATTGTTCTATTTCTCCTTTCAGCCACTCCATTTGTTGAGGAGTTCTTGGGGCACTGAATTGTCTAGCTATGCCTTTAGTCCTGCAAAAAGAATCCATACGCATTACAAATTCAGTCCATTGTCACTCCTAAAAATTTAACTGTTAAATCAAGTTGATTCTCAATCTTGATTACAAAGTCCATTAAGGTTTCAGATGTTTCTCTATGTTTTAAGAAAAGACCCATGTAAATCTAGTGAAATCATCAACTATCACCAAACAATAGTGCCTTTTTCCAATGCTCACATTGGTTTGGACCAAAGAGATCCATATGAAGCAATTTGAGTGGTTGAGTTAGGTGTTGGGTTTTGGATTTGTGAGACACTCTGTGTTGTTTTCCTTTATAACATGAAGAACAGTGATTAGAACAATGAAATCTTTCTTGGGAATCCAATGACTAAGTCATTTTTCACCAATTTATTCATGTTCTTCATGTTGGAAGGACAAGCCTTCTATGCCACAATTGAGATTCATCTTCGGAAGATTTGGACAGCAGGCATGTCTCGTTTGGTGAGTGTTTGTGTTGTCATATCCAAGATGTATGTGTTGCCTTTTCTTGATGCTTTAAGAAGTATCCAGTCTGCTGGAACTGTAAATCCTGGCTTAAGAATGTAACAGTTAGTGTTATCAAACAGTGTTAAATAATGTTGATCACAAATTTGGGAAACACTAAGTAATTATACTGCAAAATTTCACAGTAATTTACTTTTTCAATGTTAAAACACCATTAGTTACCATTCCTTCACCAACAATTTTACCTCCCTTCTTATCCCCACCAAATGCCACATAAGAGGCATGTTTATGTTTGAAGTCATGGAGAAGTGCACAGGTGCCTGTCATATGTCGAACAACCACTGTCAACATACCACTTGTTGTCAGTCTCCATATTGTCCTGCACACAAAAAGAAAACTAATTAGAATTGACAACCCAAGGCTTAATTGTCTTGGATTGCCAGTTGTGTCAACAATAGTTACTCCTTCATGGAATAATCGTGAAGTTTCAGTTATTAGTTGTTTCTTTTTGATCTGATGTTTGTGAGGATGATTCTGTTCAACATACCACTTGTTGTCTCAGCTCTCCATAATTGTTCCTGCACACAAAAAAAAACTAATTAGATTGACAACCCAAGGCTTAATTGTCTTGGATTTGCCATTGTGTCAACAATAGTTACTCCTTCATGAATTAATCGTGAAGTTTCAGTATTAGTTGTTTCTTTTTGATCTGATGTTTGTGAGGATGATTCTGTGTCACACCCCCGCTTATAGCGGAAACACGAGGATGCGACGGACGGATCGTCATAACACTTGGTATAATTACAGAGACATATTACGTGCAAAATCCTCGTGTCATGACTCGCCCGACACAATGGTGACTTGTGTCATGGTTAGTCAGTTCCACACGACTATCATAGTCTTAATAATTCTAAAAATCCATATACACAGTGTTCAGATATAACAGTAAATGATATACAATACAAATGCAATCTATCGAAATCCTGGGGGTCTCTGCTAAGGCATCAGCTCTAGCTATCCTCTTTGTTTATGATTACCTGAAAAGATATGCTCAAAAATGGTCAATATAATTGTTGGTGAGTTCCGCAGGTTTAAATTGAAAACATGTAGTTGATGCCGTATAGAATTTGATATGGAATCATACTGTAAGCAAAAACCACATAACATGTGTAAAGACAACCAACCTAATGACGTTAAGCATATAAATCTGTCGGAATATATTCACCCTTGGCCTGATTGCTGGCAGCTGTGTTGGTAACTCACAAGTTAACCAATCGTCGAAGGGTGGGGGTGTCACCCAGTAGTACTACCAATACCTATCCATCCGTGGTTCCCAAACCCGGGAATTAATGGTTGTAAGAATCATAGAATAACACCATGTATGTATTAGAATATAGAATAGTATCACATTGATTCCACGTATGAAAATTGTATGTAAGATTGTACAGCATCGAAAAACGGGTGAGCATACTTTTCCCCCAAGTTTGAAACATTAAAACAATTATAAAAGCATAAAAGGGGCCACGGAAACTCACCTTGGATGATGTAATGTATATGAATAAGAACTTCAAAGAATAAGCAAGCACGATCAAACACGTTCAACACCTATTATTGATTTGTATTTAGTCTTTAATACGAATGAATATATTTGGTAAGGTTCGGTTGATTTGATTTAACACGTGTCACACACGCATTATATATAGTTACAATCTTTTTATATATTCGTACATGTTTTTAAGTATTTATCAATAAATTTAAGTTTTACAAAATAATTATTTATATTTGGATTTCATTAAAAAGATTTCATAGGTGTATTTATATATTTTAGGATAAAAATAATGTGGTCTAATTATATAATTTAAATTATCCAATATATTTATAAATAAGAATATTCACACTTATAGTTTTTGATTAATAATAGGTATTAATTTATACCTTTGGTTCAAATATATATTTTAAAGAAATAACCCACAATTTCATAAATAATTTGTGAATTTATAAAATATATTAATTTGTATTTAAAGATAATAAAGTGTCCATTTTTATAAAATAATATTTATAATATTTATAAATAATTTTATATGATTTTTGTGATTATTTCATAATTAACTTGATTTAGAATTTATTTTATAAAAATAAGTATTTTTTAATATTTTTAAATAATATTTTATAAAAATCTATTAAAGTTTTGAATAAAATAAATTTACGGAAACTGTTTTGTAAGATTTAAAATAAGGAAACTTATAAAATTTATTTTTATAATTTTTAGGAATTTTTCCATATTTTTAAAGTATTTTAAAAGCTTTAAAAAATAAAACAAATAAAACGAGGCTGCCCGGGGTCGAACCCGGGTCCTCTCCCTGCATACACACACACCGAACCAGTGAACTAAGGGCCTCAGCCGCGGTTATAATTGGGTTTTAATTCATTTAAACATCACCTGCATTCCTCATTGATTCTAAGAACCCTAGAATCAATCTGATCCAATTGAAGATCGGATTGATGATGTTAATTCAAACGATCATGGGGCTTTTGATCCCCATCAAAATCGAACGTAATGATGTATTTAATTACCTGGTTGGACACCCGATTGACAAGAAAAGATGAAGAACAGGTCGCGGTTTTAGCTTGAAGTCGAATGATGATCGAACGATGATGAAAACCAAATTAACTTCACAGGTAGCTTCAACGAGGTCAAGGATCAATTGCCCTCTGTCAATTGTGACTTATAATAGTTCTAAATAGAGTTCGAGTGTGTTTGCAGATCGATGATGGAGACGATGATCGAATTGGGTTTTTTTGATGATTTAAGGTGCAATTGAAAATGGCAGTACATTGCGACATTTATAGGGTTGTTTTGAATCACTTAATCGAATTATTTGTAGTGTGTAGTGCGATTCGTGATGGGTAAAGCACCGAAAGTGAAAAATGATTGAATCAGATCGATCGCACTATGATTTTGAGATTGAATTCATGCATTGTGTTCGAATATTGCACATGGTGTTGTCGGGACCGGTTTTTGGGGTTAAAATCGGGTTTTGTTGATGTTTTGGAGCTCGCCGGAGGGCTGCCGGAGGTTGGCCGGAACCGGCGCCGGAGTTACGGGGGACGTGTGAGGGGCTGTTGTGTATTTTTATAATTACACTTTCAGTCCCTGCGGTTTGGTTTTATTATTTTATGTTTATAAACTTTATTTAAAGTTTCAAAAATTGCAATTCTCCCCCTCAACTTTATATTATTATTATTTTTTTATTTTTATTATTAGCATTATTATTATTATTATTATTATTATCATTATTATTATTATCCTTATTATTATTATTATTTATTAAATCTTTGTAATTTTGGAATTACATCGTATTAACTCGATTGTTTATAAATTTAACTTTTCATTACTACGGAATGTTACATTCTGTTGAAGATGATTCGGGTTTCTGAGTGTCTTCATGCTTATCCGAGTCTTTCTTCAACTTAGCTTGTTTTGGTTGGTATCTTAACTTGAAGAAGATCCTGTAGTCTGAAGGTTTCTTCATCTTTCTGTTTTGATTGGGACACAGGAGTTCCTTTATCAAAGTTGTCAAAGAAATCATCACAGCTTCGGTTGTTTATCAGACAAATCCACCTTTTTATGAGTGTCTTAGCCTGTGTTGGCATTTTCTTCTTCACAGTCTTGTCAGCACAGATGATCTTTTCTTTGAATTTTTTTTTTCTTCCAGGCTTTGTCTCTTTGTCACTTTCTGAGTCTGATGATGTACCTTGTGATTTCTTGTTGCTCTTTTTCTTGTCTCTTATTAAAATAACATTCCTGAGTGGAATGGTTATTTTTGTCACATATGGCACAATGTTTGTTGAAGAAACAGTCATCAGTCATGTGATTGTTCATGTTGCAAATGGAACAGTAACTACTGAAGTAGCATTCATCAGTGCTGTGATTCTTCATATCACACCATTTGCAATATTTCTCAGAATTTTCTTCTTCACCTTCTTTTTGGTCTTTTTCTGACTAGCTGAGCCATCAGTTGATTTCTTCTTGGGTTCATCAGCTGATAATTCTTCATGTTTATTTATGGATGGCTTCTGTTGTTTGACATTTAGCTTTTTGTGAGCATGTTTGATGTTTTCCCTTTTTATATCATCCACAGTATCAGTATCTTTCTTCCGTTGTTTTTCTGCGGAATCATTAGTCTTTGTCTTCCGCAGATGATCTACGGACTTGGCAGTTTTTGCTTTCCGCAGATGTTCTACGGATTCCTCAGTCTGTTCTTTCCGAGGATTCTTGTTTGAATATTTCTTACCTTTATCAGATGACAAAGGTGATTTTGTGCTTGATCCGCAGCTGTCGATCTTGGGAAGATGCAGTTCTTGTAATCCTTCATTAAGTTCAGCAATCCTCTTACAAATGGTCTTCCGCATGTTCCGTTGCTTTGGCGGATATTGCAGCTTTGATTCTTCAGGACTCGTGGAAGACCAGTTCAACTTGAACATTCTTACCAATGTTCAGTTGAACATTATCATGTTCATCAGAATCATCCAGGTCATCATAGTTATCAAAATCTGATTCATTATGTTTAATTGACTCTGATTCAGTTGATTCAGTTTCACTCATCTCACTTTATTGTTGTTTATTTGACTATCTTTTATGTCAATGTTGGTGCTTTGCACAAATGATTTGACAAGTTGTTAGTCATTGTTTCAGGTAAAGGTGTGTAGTTATTATTAATAGGTGTGCCACTGCATTATACCCAACCCTGACCTGTTCTTTGATTCAATATGAGAATTGAGTAACTTCTCATATTGCTGAGATGATAATTGAAACTTCTGAAGTTTCACTTCAGTAGATGCATGATCAGCCATGGATTTTTGTTAAGGAAGTGGTCAGATGCTCAACTTGGGCTTTTAGGCTGTAGTTTTCAGAAACATATTTTTTCTAAATCTTTTTGTAAAGAGTTTATTTTGATTGATATAGTTTTCTGTTCTCTTAAGTGTGATTCCTTAAAACCATAGTTTCTTTTACTTATCAGCCAGTTGTTGAGCTATGGACTCTATATCTTTCAACTTCCTCAACACAATTGATGAACATAACCTCTCTTTTACCTCTTTGGCCATTGGAGGAACTTTGTTTTCCATATGTGCCATCAGTGCTTGATTCTCCTCTATCACTTCCTTCTCATACAAACTCCAGTCCCAAGTTCCATCCTGAAGTATGATCAGCCCTGTCTCTTAGAGTTATTTGGTCCTGCTGATGTATTTGTGGCTGGTGGGATGTGAGCTGAGGTTGTCTATGCAGAGATCTTTGAGAGGTTGGCTGCTGATTTTTGTTGCTGCTGCTGCTGATACTGTGGAGTTGATTGTTGGTTGCATTCTCTAGAAAAGTGACCATAGAGATTGCACTTATAACATCTGACTTTAGACTTATCCACTCCAATCTTCGATGTTTGCTAGCTGCTGCCAGATTTTTGGTTTCTTCGAAGATATTGCTTGGCTCTGTAGCAATCATAGCCATCTGCCATTGTAGATCCATCTCTTCGACTACATCCGGAGGGAGTTCCTCCAAGTCTTGCTGACAGATGTTTGCTGTTGTAAGGGAACTGCCAAGATATGCTTGAAAGCTTGAGCTGAAAGCTGCAAAGGCTGCTTTTTGTCTTTCAGAATCCAATATCACAGTGATTGGTTCTGAGTTGGCTGTTGCTGATGTCTCTCTTTTCTCTGTACTTCCCTTTTTTCCTTTTGAGTTTTACTTTGAGATGACTTCTTAGTGGGTTTAGATCAAGAAGCTTACTTCTTCTTCATTGTCACTCAGAGCAACAGATTTATCGTCTTCATTATAAGATATAAATGCACTACCAGCATTCTTTGTTTCCTTGAAGTGATAAGGTGAGACATGATTCTCACACTCTTGTTTCTTGATTGTTCATCCAGTTCAAGTGCTTCAACCTTGGCAACTAGTTCTTAGACCAGTTGTCTTCAGATCTATGGTGTTTTGAACATGGAGACTGTTTGCTTCAACTTTCAGGCAAAGTATGGAGCATCTTCTTGTTCATTTCCTCAGTTGTGTATTTTAACTCCAAGATGTTCATCTCAGTGACGAGTTGCATGAATCTATGGAGTTGCTGAGGAATTGACTCACCCTCAATATGATGAAAAGTTTCATACTGTGATCTAAGGGTGTCTTTCCTTATGCTTCTGATTTCATCACTCCCTTCACAGAGAGTGTGAAGTATCTTCCATAGGGAATTTGCTGTTTTATAGTTCTCGCACCTGATCAAGATTTCTTCAGGCAAAGCCATACTAAGCAAGCTGTATGCTTTAATATCGACTTTAACCTTCTTGACTCATCAGGTGGCAAGTCCTTAGTGCTGATTGGCTGATTTTTGTCATTATAATCCGGCCCAAGAGTGGGTGGAATATAAGGACCTTGTGTGATGGACTCCCACAGTCAGAATCTGTGTAGTTCACATGATTCCTGAACTTGATCTTCCATTTAAAAATCAGCTTTTGTTTCTAACTTTGGTGGTTGATAAGACCTCCTCCAAAAAGTACTCATGTTTAACTGCAAAAGATTTAAAATTTAAGTACTTGAATTGACAAATCTATCAAAGACGCAGATCTAGTATTCAATGGATTTGAATATAGATCTAATCAAACAAGCAATAAGAGAATGCTTGCTGAAAGACAAGTCGTTGATTAATTGTTTGAAAATCAATTAAACAATTTTTAATACTGATAGATCAATTGATCTAGATCAATGAGCACCAATGGTCTGATACCACCTGTGAATCCAAGGATCGCAATTCAGGAATTATCAGTATTAAAATGAATCAATTTAATGATTGCGGAATTATCACTATTGACGTTTAATTGTTTATAATGATCAATGCTGAACACACCCACCGAAACCAATAACACGAAAGCTATAATAATTCAAATGTATTTCATTAACTATAATGTAATGATTACAAAAGAATATGAATAACTATGAACAATCGAATTTGTGTGATCGAATGATGTTTGATGTTGATGTGACGGCAGCTAGGGTTGCACAATGAACTTTTGACAGCCGTAATATTGATTGATTGTGTTCCTCGAGATGTGAAACCTAGGACTCATATTTAGAGATGATTTGAGTCGGCTAGGAAACACCGGATCTCTCGGGATTTGTTGTTGATCTTGTTGACTTGTTGACTTCTTGAAATTGATAATCACACAAGTATAATGGTCTTCCGCAGGTCCGCAGATCTTCTGTTCTTCCGTAGGAGATTTGCTTTTCCGTAGGAATGTTGTCTTCCGTAGGAATGTTTTCTTCCGTAGATAATCCTCCTTCCGTAGGAGTCTTCACTTCATGGAACTTGATCATCCGTAGGAACTTACACGGTCATTTGGTCTTGTATGAAACATATCTACGGATTAACAAATTGTTCATCCGTAGATGTTTCCTACACTTGGTCAGTTTTATCAAATCCATCCAAGAATATTGTTTCTCCTGTCAAAGCACAAATCACACACATACTATATGGGGTTAACCTATAGATTCAAATCACATATATATATATTTGACTGTTACAAATGTTAATTACAAGACTTGATTTTCAAGTACTAAGCCTATACAAATTGATCTAGCCCTATACAATCTAGACCTAACAATATGTTATTAGGTGATGTCAACCTGATTACACGAAATATACATACCCGTTACTCGACCCGTACCCATAAACATATTTTTTTTTCTCTTGTCACTGGTTATAGAATACTCTAACATTCACTTTTTAGTTGTTAAAGTTCTTGTTCATGACATAATAAATTTATTTAAAAAGCTTAACATACTAAAAAATGTATTTAGAAATAACAGGTGAGGTGATTTTTAACGAACTAACCGGTATACCTAATGCATGGCATGTAATGACCAAATGAGTATCCAACTTGGTAATACGCGGTATAAGATGTTATTTTATAATCAAATATGAAACTATATTCACCATATAAACAATCAAGAAATAAAATCAAGAACCACAAAAACTGTATTCTACTTGTAACATCACGTATTTTCGATAAATAAAATTTTAATTTTGTAAACATACATTGATGTTAATTCAAAGATTTTAATAATAATAATAATAATAATAATATAATAATAATATAATAATAATAATAATAATAATAATGATGATGATGATGATGATATTAGTAATAATAATAATAATAATAATAAAATGGTAAGACTAAAGTCAAAATTATAAGTATAAGGGGGCCTAAATGTCATTTCTAAAACTTAATTACTAAACTTTTAGCATAAATAATAAACATCAAACCACAGGGACCATTTGTGTAATAACAAAAACACCCCAACCCCACCCCCGTCGACCTCCGGCCACATTCCGGCCACTCCTCCGGCGACCCACAAACCCCAAAACCAATCGATTTCCACTCAATTAATCATCCCCGACAACATCCCGTGAAATATTCGAACCCATACACACACTACGAATTTAAAATTTGAGTGCGATTTCAATCCGACCCACCACCCGATCGCCGATTTTCCAACCACAAATCGCACTAACGAACTAATAAAATCAAAGTAATCACACATGGACAATCATATATATGAATCGTTTACCCCCTTTCAATTTCATCTAAAACACATTCAAAAACTCAAACCGATCGTTCTTCATCACGACCTGCAACTCTATGAAAATCCAATCTCCATTCGATTTTAACAGAAATTGATAAGGGGCTTTGCTTCCAGATCGTCACAACGAAACTTCCCATGAAATTAATTTGAATTCCATCAATGTTTGCTCGCCCATCGAATTACCACATCGACCGCAATCTGTTCTCCATCGGGTTAGCATCCAATTCAACATCAAACGGGTAATTTTTACTTCATTCCACTCGTTTTACCTAGTGAACCAAAGCCCCATGAATTCAGATGCATTAGGGATCGAATTGAACTTCGATTTGGCTGGGATCGATCTATGGTTCATATTGGGTTTGGGGAAACAGCTTAAACAGCTTATAAGCAATTGGAACCCAAACCAAACGCGGCCACGACCCTTTGGTTCACACTGGTTCCTACGCTCATTTCAAACAGAGGTCCCGGGTTCGACCCCGGCCACCTCAAACATTTTTTTGGCCATCTTTAAGCCTCTAAATTATAAAAAAATCCTAAAAATATGAAAATGATTTTTCAAACATTAAATTTTTTTTAAAACAACTTAATTATTTTTTTCTGAAATTATTTTAACATTTTATCTATTATAAATTGTTTAAATAAATAAAGTTACAAATATTACAAAATTAGTTCTATAAAAGTGAACTTTTAGAATATTTAATTTATTAATTATTATTCAACACTATATTATTTTTAATTATTCAAGATAATTTCAAATATATGTATTTTATAATTTTACAGATTATTTACAAAAGTCGTTTTGTGTTATTTAAATAATTAAATATATTAATTAATTATCATGTAATTGATTAATAAAATTAATTATTTTTCCCACACATTACAATAAATCAAACAGTTACGTATACTGATACATACATTTTTATAAATTCTAAACACCTGACTTTCAATTCATTTATTTATTTCAAGACAATCAAACTAAATAAAATTATTTATTTAAACTACCATCAAACCAAATGGAAACCCTAATACATTCCCAAATTCCAATCTTAGTATTCTAACTCGAGACAGCACCGTCCTTAGGTAATCGTAGGAAATCGTTGGTGTCTAATCTATCACATCCAGATTCTAATCTCATCAATCAAGTGAGTATTCATATCCCTTTTTATATCATTTCTCCTTTGGGGAAATCATGTGATCAATATATTCAATCATGATATCTATTGTTATTTTCATTCTAAATTCAATTCAAGACAGGTTATGTTATTACTTGCAACTATGTGAACATACTACTAGGATAAACTGGACGCAGTAAAACCCTAATTCAATCTGTAACATCCGTCATTTTACGATAGTTTAAAAAAAAATAACAATAAATAATAATAATAATAATTAAATAATAATAACAATAATATTAATATAATAATACTAATAAATAATAATAATAATAATAATAATAATAATAATATGAAATATATATTATAATAATTATTTATAAAATTTATTAAATGGGATTTAATAAGTCCAGGGGCTAGTTTGTAATTTTTGAAAACTATTTTAAAAGGTTTAAACATGAAATAATAAAGTTACAAAACCCTAGGGACCATTCTGTAATTATTTCAAAAACCAACCCCCCACCCGCCGTCGACCTGTTCTCCGGCCACCTTCGAACCTAACACCCACAACACATTCAAATAATCTGATCAGAGAGTGCGATCTACCACCCACGTGACTGTCGGCCGCTTTTCAGACCTCAAATCGCACTAAACCCCGATAACAATTAAATTAACTTCACATAAACAACAATAGATCCATATCCGACCAATTACAACTTTCAATATATCTTAAAACACACAAAACACCCCATTCGATCCTCTTCTCGGTCGCGGACCTGCATCTGGTCGAACACCATCTTCGGAGCTGTATACACTTGAATTGATTGAGGGCTTTCATTAATCAATAATCCACTGAACCACACGAATGAATTTGATAAACAACAACGTTTGGGCATCGAACCGATCTCATAACAGTCGGGCCGGTTCTTCAACTCATCTCTCTCAATTCGATCCTAATCATGTAAGTACAATACATCTTCAACTCGATTTCACCTGGGATCATAAGCCCTAAGGTTAATCGAGTTAAACTCCCGAATCAATGTTCAATTTCGGGTATTCGTTTTCTAGGGTTTATGAAATTTGGGGTTTTGGTTAATCTGGATTAAAACAAATTAAAACTGGGTTTGTACCGCGGCTTTGTCCCTTTGTTCCACTGTTCCTGCGCTTAATGTCTAGCAGGAGGTCCCGGGTTCGAACCGGGCCTCCAGCATCTTTTGTTTTAATTGTTTTTTTTAACATTTTATCATTTAGAAAATTTATTATATTAATAAATCAAAATAAAAATTATTTGGTTAACTAAAACATTTCAGGAATTATTAATTAATTTTAAAAAATGTTAAACATATTATTGTAAATTTAATTATTATTTTGAATAACAAAGGTTATAAAACATAGTAATTATTTTATGTAATTTAAATGTTAAAAAAATCTTTTATGGTTCAAATTTAGATATTGAAACATTATAAAGTTACATGTTAAATAACTAATTATTCAAATAGTTATTTAATTATTCAAATATTAGTTATTCAAATAGTAATTATTCATCTAATATATCATCATTAGTTAATAAGTTATTCGTTAACTTTTATTTACTTCTTAAAATTTATAAAACAATATCTCTTTGTTTGAATTTTTAAGGTTTGTATTATAAACCTTTATGATGAAATATTCTAAAAGCTCAAAACTTTATAAAATAAGTTTAAATAATTTTAAAGTCATTTAAATAAGTATATTAATTCTCTTTATCAAATAATTAATTAAATTAATTATTTCTTTCTTTCAAACTTATTTCTATTAACTTAAATTGTTGATATATTCTTAATTATTTTTGGACTTATGATTTATAATATCTTTATTAACCCAAAACGTAAACGATCCATTATTTTATTTAATTATTTAAACCCCCAATCCCAATTGAAACCCTAGTTCATGTCTAACTATTATCTTATTAAACGATCCATTATTTTATTTAATTATTTAAACCCCCAAATCCCAATTGAAACCCTAGTTCATGTCTAACTATTATCTTATTATTAAACTTAATCTTGGAATCAATACGTTTAGGTAACTCGTAAAAGAAATAGTTGGAGCCCTCTTTAAATTCTTATCATCATCTTATATTTTCAGGTGAGTTTTCCTTGCCCCCTTTTACTTTATTTCACACCATTTTTGGGTGAACATGATATTTATACATTACACACTTATAACGTTTGATACTTGTAAAGCACTTGCAATTCATCTTTATATCTTGTCATGGTTATTTGTATGTTGTAAGTTATTATGAGATACAAGTTTGTTACAATCATTAACTATTGCTAGCCTAGCGACGTCTTAGATCTTTGGGCCTGACAAGACTATTTGGTGCTAAAGTCATGTATTGCCGACTCCTAGGAGCCGTATGCTTGTGCACTAGGGTTCTATAACCTTACTAGCTTATAACCTATGACATGAATTGCTACTTATAATCTTTTCATATTATTGTATGAAAACCTTGAAACTCACCAACTATTTTTAGTTGACCTTTTTTTTTTATCATGTTTCAGGTAACCCCCAAGTTTAAAGTGGTCTTTTGAAGCTTGCAATAAAACTAGGACGTGGACCTAGTTAAATAATGAAATGTTATGTTATTTTTGATATTTGCTTGAATGTATTTCATGATTGAGACTTATGTTGTAATTCCGTTGAAACTATTAATTTGAATATTTACATTTTAAACATAGCGTTATGTGGCTGTGAACAATCGTTAACTCTCACACCTTAACGTTTCCGCCGTCAAGGTTGGGGGTGACAGATGGTATCAGAGCCCATAACTATAGGATTTAGGTTATTAGAAATGGCGACCTAGACTATAGTTTGCATGAACCTCATAGAAAGATCCTTATACTTTTGTGCTTACATATTGTTTATTGCTACATATGCTATGCCTTTTGTGCAATTTGATGCCTTAGCATAGGATTGCTTTATGTATGCTTAAATTGAGTTATTTGACTCCTAAAATTAACTTCGACTCTTTGACTCTCTCCCCCGATAAATGAACTTCCTAACTTATTCTCAACGACATGTGAATCTACACTTATCATCGTGAGTTCAATCCTTAGACTTTATGTCTAATCTATGAAAATCACATCAAGGTGTTGATTTCATGAACCAAAGAAAATTTGTGTGACACATAGACACCTGTATTTTGTGGATTTCCTGGCAAAAGGCCTTCGGCAAGGCAAGCATATCGCATAAATCTCACTACGAGACCCAGTTATGCTTACCTGGGGATTTCTGGGAATGAGTGATAAACTATGTCAAAATACACCAGATCTCTAAGGCAAAGAGTCAATTACCCTTGACGTGTCACGATTCCAAATGGTAATGCGTTACCAAATGGAACCATCCTTTTTGTATCTTAAAATCCTTAAATCCTTGAACTGATATATCACCAAAGTTTTAATATTTTCTCATTCTTAACCTAAATATATTCCTGTTATTACTATCCTACAATTCAACTCTTATGTTTAAACGCTCAACGTGTAACGTGTAACAGTATTGAACTCGGCATTTCATGTAACTATCTTCTTATCTTGACCACGTGAACATGATTTCAATAGACCCAAAGATATTGAGAATCTAAACCGTATGGTCTTTAAAACTTTAAACCGTTACTTAAGATTCCAAAGTCCTCTTAAGGATGTGTCCCATAACTAAGAACATGTAAAGCTTAGATGGAATTCCTACATCTCGGGATACTTTGCTAATTGAATGATAACTATGTTACCACTTATAAGTAGGCGTGTCTTTAAGAGGTTATGGTTGATCTCATATCTTGAGAAGTCCTTGTATTTCCTTTCGATTGTGAATCGAATGTTCACATCTCATCATGGTGTTGAATCATTCTTGTCCTTGATTTCGTCTTCCTGATTTAAGACATCCAGATTTGAACATCATAAAGTCCGGTATGCCACATCAGTTCTTGCAACCCCACCAAGTTCAGTGGAACTGAAGGAGCCCCGGATTACTACGTGGTTTGAAAGCTCGAGAACACATTCCTAAACAGTGAATGCCCTGAAAATCTAAAAGTCCGGTATGCCACAAGTGTTCTCAGAAACGCGCACTTACTTGGGGAACGGAGAGAAACGAACCCGTGGAACTGAAACTGCTCTAGCCTTAACATGGACTGAAGTTAAGGAGCTCATGACTTAAGAGTTCTGCCCAGAAACAAAGCCGGAAACTGGAAGCTGAGTTCTGGAGTTAACCAAAGACAGTGGCGAGAACCTCGCATACACTAATCGATTTCACGAATTGAGCCTTTTGTGGTACCGCACCTTGCTACCCCTACCTCCAGCCATCGAGAAATACATTGGTGGACTACCCATGCAGATTCAGGATACGGTGCTAGGAAGGAATCCTTCAACACTAGAAGATGCTATCAGGCTGGCTGCACAGTTAACCGATATCATGTGAAAGCTGTGAAAGCGGTTCCTTAACCAGGAAAGGATCGAAGAAGAATACCGATAAACTTCCTAACGAAACCGTCAAAACCGACCAACCCAAGCCTTTCAAGAACCAAAAGAGGAAGGCTATTCTCAAACTTTGCTGTAATTACCCCTGCTGTGCCAATTAATCAAGTCTCTCCAACTCATCAACCAGCAGTAAACAACCAATCACTAATGAAAAGTCATACGCTGGACCCTATCCGCGGTGTAACAACTACAGTTATCACCATCCCGCTAACATTCAGTGTCGTCAATGCACAAACTGTGGTCGTTTGGGTCATACATTCAACGTGTGCAGGAGTGCTGCTAAAGCTCCGACCAATGCACCAGTTCACCAACATCCTCCTGCAATTACCCAGGGTCGTGCATGCTATCAATGTGGTGATCCGAACCATTTTCGCAATCGATGTCCTCAACTTGTCAGCCTAGTTCCTACGGCTCAAGGACGTGCTTTCAACATTAATGTTCAACAAGCTCAAGCCACCAATGATGTGGTGTTGAATAATTCTTGTCCTTGATTTCGTCTTCATGATGTAATTCAAGATTTGTAATCGTGATTTTCTTTTGTTACATTGATATAGTTTGAAAATTTCTAAATTTCTAATTGAGATACTTTTCCTTTCGTTGTTAAGTCGAACTTTGAACCGTTTGCAACCGTGGGAGATGCAAGAGTTTGCAAGTCAACCTATGACTAAGGACACTCATATCTCCTAAATGATTCTAACTCATCAAAACAGGGGTGATTCCCTTACTATGATGATGATTCCTTATTCATTTCAATAAATGGTTTTCAATTGTGTGTTTTATAAGTTTCATCCTCTGGATTAGGGTGATTTCCTTATCTTGAGGACTGACTTCAATTATTCTCTCTGGAACTTGTATTTCACAAATGACATGATCTCACTAAAATAGGATTGAAACCCGTACTTTGGTGATAAATGTCAATCTTCGATTGTTTTCTTAAAGCTCAATCATCATGATACGCGTGAAATTCATACCTTGATGATAATATCATTCTTAAGGATTGCATTTTCTCAAATAAAACGACCTCATCAAAGTAGGAGTGAATTCTGGATTTTGATGAAGAAGTTTATCCTGTTATATTTTGTTTTGTAAAATTCATCGTTAAGATAGGAGTGAACCCCTCACCTTAATGATGAGTTACCTCGTCTTATTTTTATGGATCCTCAACAATGAGTTGGGATCAAACTTTTTGGATTGGTAAGCTAGTGGTCATACCTTGAGAGTACACCATCAAGTTAGGGGTGAAAACCATACCTTGATGACTATTCTCATTCCTTGATCATCAACTTACCATGGTTGTAGTCAAGTGACGAGACGCATGTAGTAACTTGAAGGGTGAAATAATATTAGTGTTTCGACCTATCAAGTCAAAGCATGATCTCTGAACTTGAAAAGAGACCCGATCGTTTTAGGTTAATTTTGATTCTAAGCTTGGAACATTTAAATTCTTAAATCGATTTCTTTTATTCTCATGTTTTGACTCGATCTAGCTACATCAAACCATTTATTCCTTATCTATCGACTTTCATTGTGGGTTATCATCAAACCTGATTACGTGATGGTAGTCTTCTTAAACAATCTTTTGTCAAATAAAGATATTATCTCTGATCGTGATGGTCGCTTCATCTCTCGTTTCTGGAAAAGTCTTCAATCAGCTCTCGAAACTCAACTGAATCTTACCACGGCCTATCATCCGCAAACCGACGGTCAGACTGAAAGAATGATACAAACCCTCGAGAATATGCTCCGGGCTTATGTCAGTGATTTCGGTGGATCGTGGGATTCTCATCTTCCGTTGATCGAATACTCTTACAATAACAGTTACCAGCATCCAGATGACACCATTTGAGGCCTTGTATGGTCTGAAGTTGATAAATCATAAATTACTGGTCCGGAATTGATACAAGAAACAACCGACAAAATTCATAAGATCCGTGACAACTTGGTCGCTGCTAGAAATCGTCAAAAGCATTATGCTGACAAAAGACGTAAGCCCATGGAATACAATGTCGGTGATCTCGTACTTCTTGTCACACCCCAACCTAGACGGCGGAAACGTCGAGGTGTGAGGAATACGATTGTTCACAGCCACATAACGCTATGTTTAAATGTAAATATTCAAATTAATAGTTTCAACAGGAATTACAACATAAGTCTCAATCATGAAATACATTCAAGCAAATATCAAACATAACATAACATTTCATTTATTTAACTAGGTCCACGTCCTAGTTTTATTGCAAGCTTCAAAAGACCACTTTAAACTTGGGGGTTACCTGAAACATGATAAAAATAAAAGGTCAACTAAAAATAGTTGGTGAGTTTCCAAGGTTTTCATACATAATATGAAAAGATTATAAGTAGCAATTCATGTCATAGGTTATAAGCTAGTAAGGTTATAGAACACATATCTTTACAATCAAACCTCGACTTGATTACAAGTATATAAGATTGGCTAAGTGTATTTGGTTCCCTAGTGCACAAGCATACGGCTCCTAGGAGTCGGCAATACATCGACTTTAGCACCAAATAGGCTTGTCAGGCCCAAAGATCTAAGACGTCGCCAGGCTAGCAATAGTTAATGATTGTAACAACTATGTATCTCATATAATCACTTACAACATACAAATAACCATGACAAGATATAAAGATGAATTGCAAGTGCTTTACAAGTCTCAAACGTTTATAAGTGTGTAATGTTAATATCATGTTTCACCCCAAAATGGTGTGAAATAAATAAAATGGGGCAAGGAAAACTCACTTGAAATATAGAAGATGATGATAAGAATTTAAACGAGGCTCCAACTATTTCTTTTACGAGTTACCTAAACGTATTGATTCCAAGATTAAGTTTAATAATAAGATTAATAGTTAGACATGAACTAGGGTTTCAATTGGGATTTGGGGTTTAAATAATTAAATAAAATAATGTTAAATAACTATTATTCAAATATAGTTATTTAATAATTATTCAAATATTAGTTATTCAAATAGTAATTATTCATCTAATACATCATTAGTTAATAAAGTTATTCGTTAACTTTTATTTAACTTCTTAAAAATTTATAAAACATATTCTCTTTATTTGAATTTTTAAGGTTTTGTATTATAAAACCTTTATGATGAAATATTCAAAAAGCTCAAAACTTTATAAAATAAGTTTAAATAATTTTAAAGTCATTTAAATAAGTATATAATTAATTCTCTTTATCAAATAATTAATTATTAAATTAATTATTTCTTTCAAACTTAATTTCTATTAACTTAAATTGTTGATATATTCTTAATTATTTTTGGACTTAATTGATTTATAATATCTTTATTAACCCAAAACGTAAACGATCAATTATTTTATTTAATTATTTAAACCCCCAAATCCCAATTGAAACCCTAGTTCATGTCTAACTATTAATCTTATTATTAACTTAATCTTGGAATCAATACGTTTAGGTACTCGTAAAAGAAATAGTTGGAGCCTCGTTTAAATTCTTATCATCATCTTATATATTTCAAGTGAGTTTTCCTTGCCCCCTTTTACTTTATTTCACACCATTTTGGGGTGAAACATGATATTTATACATTACACACTTATAAACGTTTGAGACTTGTAAAGCACTTGCAATTCATCTTTATATCTTGTCATGGTTATTTGTATGTTGTAAGTGATTATATGAGATACATAGTTTGTTACAATCATTAACTATTGCTAGCCTGGCGACGTCTTAGATCTTTGGGCATGACAAGCCTATTTGGTGCTAAAGTCGATGTATTGCCGACTCCTAGGAGCCGTATGCTTGTGCACTAGGGAACCAATACACTTAGCCAATCTTATATACTTGTAATCAAGTCGAGGTTTGATTGTAAAGATATGTGTTCTATAACCTTACTAGCTTATAACCTATGACATGAATTGCTACTTATAATCTTTTCATATTATGTATGAAAACCTTGGAAACTCACCAACTATTTTTAGTTGACCTTTTATTTTTATCATGTTTCAGGTAACCCCCAAGTTTAAAGTGGTCTTTTGAAGCTTGCAATAAAACTAGGACGTGGACCTAGTTAAATAAATGAAATGTTATGTTATGTTTTGATATTTGCTTGAATGTACTTCATGATTGAGACTTATGTTGTAATTCCTGTTGAAACTATTAATTTGAATATTTACATTTAAACATAGCGTTATGTGGCTGTGAACAATCGTATTCCTCACACCTCGACGTTTCCGCCGTCTAGGTTGGGGTGTGACAGATTGGTATCAGAGCCCCTAACTATAGGATTTAGGTTATTAGAAATGGTGACCTAGACTATAGTTGCATGAACCTCATAGAAAGATCCTTATACTTTTGTGCTTACATATTGTTTAAATGCTACATAATGCTATGCCTTTTTGTGCAATTTGATGCCTTAGCATAGGATTTCCTTATGTATGCTTAAAACTTAGTTACTTGACTCACAAAACTTAACTTTCACTTTTTGACTCTCCCCGACAATGTACTTCCTAAACCTATTCTCAATGACATCTGGAATTATATAAACTTTGGTTGATCCTGAACCCACGATGAGGTTTAATTCCTTAGACTCTATGTCTAATCTGTGAAAATCTCATCAAGTTTTGATTTCATGAACCAAAGAAATTTGTGTGACACATAGACACCTGTATTCTGGATTTCCTGGCAAAAGGCCTTCGGGCTAAGGCAAGCATATCGCATAAATCTCACTACGAGACCTGTTATGCTTACCTGGGGATTTCTGGGATGAGTGATAAACTATGGTCAAAATACACAAATCTCTAAGGCAAATGAGTCAATTTACCTTGACGTGTCAACGATTTCAAATGGTAATACGTTACCAAATGGAACCATCCTTTTGTATCTTAAAAATCCTTGAATCCTTGAACTAGTTTATCATCAAAGTTTAAATACTTTCTCATTCTTAACCTAAATAATATCGCTGTTAATAATAACCCATCCTACGATTCAACTCTTACGTTTAAACGCTCAACGTGTAACGTGTAACAGTATTGAACTCGGCATTTCATGTAACTATCTTCTTATCTTGACCAACGTGAACATGGATTTCAATAGACCCAAAGATATTGAGAATCTAAACCGTATGGTCTTTAAAACTTTAAACCGTTACTTAAGATTCCAAAATCCTCTTAATGATGTGTCCCATAACTAAGAACATGCAAAGCTGTAGATGAAATTCCTACATCTCGGGATACTTTGCTAATTGAATATTAACTTTGTTAATTAAAGTGGTCACTCACCTCAATGATCGAATAAACTAATTATAACTTTGTTACCACTTATAAGTACGCGTGTCTTCAATAACGTTATGACTGACCTTATCTTAAGAAGTCCATGTATTCCTTTCAATTGTGAATCGAATGTTCACATCTCATTGCGATGTCGAATCATTTTTGTCCTTGACATCGTCTTCCCGACTTAAAACATCCGAGATTTGAACATCATAACAAATCCTGTTATCTCGAACTTTGACCTTAAATTTTATAAGCATGATTTTCCTTTTAGTTACATTGATGTAACTTGAAATTTTCTAAATTTCTAAGTGATATTCTTTTCCTTTCGTTGTTAAGTCGAACCTTAAACCGTCTGCATCATGGGAGATGCAAGAGTTGCAAGTCAATCTATGACTAAGAACACTCGTATCACCTAAACAATTCTAACTCATCAAAGCATGGGTGATTCCCTCACTTTGATGATTCTCTATTTGTTTTGATAAATGGTTTCCAATTGTGTATTTTATGAAATTTCATCCTCTGGATTGGAGTGATTACCTTATCTTGAGGATTGACTCCAAGTATTCTCTTGGAATGGCTTTTCACAAATGACATGATCTCACTAAAATAGGATTGAAACCCGTACTTTGGTGATAAATGTTAATCTTTGATTGTTTTCTTGTTATTATGAAGCTCAATCATCAAGATAGGCGTGAATTCCATACCTTGATGATAATTTCATTTATATAGATTGTATTTTCTCAAATGAAACGATCTCATCAAAGTAGGAGTGAATTTTGGATTTTGATGAAGAAGTTCATCCTGTTATATTTTGTTTTTATAAAACTTCATCGTTAAGATATGAGTGATTTCCCTTACCTTAATGGTGAGTTACCTCGTCTTATTTTTGTGGATCTTCAACTTACCATGGTTGTAATCAAGTGACGAGAAGCATGTAGTAACTTGACGGGTGAAACAATGTTAGTGTTTTGACCTATTAAGCCAAAGCATGATCTCTGAACTTGAAAGGAGACCCGATTGTTTTAAGATGATTTTGATTCCAAGCATGAAGCATATAAATTCTTAAATCAAATTCTTTCCCTTTATCTTCATATTTTGACTCGATCTAGCTACATCGAACCATTTATTCCTTACTTATCAACTTTCATTTTGAGTTATCATTAAAACCTGATTGCGTAATGATAGCTTCCCAAACAACCTTCCTGCCAAATAAAGACATTACTAATTTATGTTTTCCTAGCCACACAAATGTTTCTCAGCTGTGATTATGAGTTTGATGAACCGCGTGTGCAAGCCGTACTTGGAAAGCTACTTGTGTTTCTCTTTATCAGTTATATCCTGAATTATTTAAATTTTAATCCAATCGCGAACGTTATCTTCGTTGATCAATGCAATTCTTATTATTGTGTCATTTCTTGGACCATCTTTGAAATCCTTATAACAACCTCTAGTAATCTTTCTGAATGTCTTTCCCTTAAACCGCATCTATTCTGAAAACCCATTACAACAATTTTCCTCATACTAAAGTTAATCTTTAATCTTAACAAACACATACTTGTATCAACGTTACACTAATAATATTTATTAATGGTTTTTCAGCCTTAAATAACCATAGAAAATTCCTAATAAATATAAAAAAATGATTTTGTAAACTTTAAATATTTTTAAAGACAATAAATTATTTTCTGGAGTTTATTTTAAAATTTCTTTATTTATTTAGTTTTTATTAGTTCATTTTTTATATAAATAGATTTAAGTAATGTTTATTTTGTTAAAATTTCTTTATTTATTTAGTTATTTATTTATATCTTTAACGTGTTCTTTTCTTTTTATAAATCAAATAATTAAATATATTAATTAATTATCATATGATTGATTAATAAAAATATTTAATTATTTGATTTATAAAAAGAAAAGAACACGTTTTTTGGCAGGATTTAAATATATAACTTTTATATCATGATTTAAACAATAATAAATATTATTTGAATAAATTACAATTAATATGGTGTTAAATAATAATTTAATAGTTTAAATTATTAAAAGTTCATTTTTGTATAAAAATTTTGTATTATTTGTGATTTTTATTTATTTAAAACATTTAATAAAGTAGATGAAATTTTAAAAATAAATTTCCAGAAAACAAATAATTATTTTAAAAATTTTAATGTTTAAAAACATTTTTTATAATTTTTTTTAGAATTTTTCTGGATTTTTAAAGTCTAAAAAAAAGATTAAAAAAATTGGGAGGTGGCCCGGGGTCGAACCCGGGACCTCTCGGGTGGAAGGACTTGTGCTTAACCGGTGAACCAAGGCTTATAGCCGCGGTGATGATCCGGTCTCAATACTTATAAACCATCTTAACCAAAACCCCATTTCCCAATTCGAGCCCTAAGTTCGAATCCCCAAATTGAACACGAATTTGATATGGAATGCTTCTGAAATCATGGGGCTTTTAATCCCCATGTAAAAACGAGTGTGTGTATGGTTTCAATTACCAGTATGAGTACGAATTGATGATGAACTAAACGAAGAACAGCCGCGACGAGAGGGTGTTTGATTCGAGATGAAAACGATGATAATAATCGAATTAAATTAGCAGGAATCTTCGTGTGATGACCTCTATGCAAAGCCCTTTATCAATTGAAGCTGAAATTGCTCGAAAGGTAGTTGTTGATTGAGTTGCAGGTTCACGGCAGTGGAGTCGATTGAAGGGAATGTTTTCGATTGTTTTGAATGAAATTGAATTACAGGCGTTATAAATGATCTTAAGTGTGTTAGTGCGATTTCATTCGATTATTAAAGTTTGTAGTGCGATCTGAGGCCTGTAAAAGGGACCGACATCGCGTGGAGAGGACAGGGACGAATTGCAGTCTGATTTTCGAATTAAACTATAGGCATGCGTTCGAATCTTGCACATGAGGCTGTCAGGGTGTTTGTTTTGATTTAAAATGGAGTAATTTTGGCCGCTGCGGGCTCGCCGGAGCCGATGGCCGGCGGCGAGAAGTCCGGCGGGGAAAGGGGGTGTTTGAAATATTTACAAAAATGGTCCCTGCACTTTCTAACTGTTTTTATTTTAGGTAATAGACTTTCATTTAAAGTTTTCAAAATATCAAAACAACCCCTGCACTTTAAATTCTAAGTTTTATTATTATTATTATTATTTATTATTATTTTATTATTATTATTTATTATTATTATCAATAATATTATTATTATTAATATTATTATTACCATTGACATTATGGTTATTATTTTTATAATTAAACTAGTACTATTATTACTATTATGATTAGTTATTATTATTATTATTCTTTTGTAATTAACTATTATTATTATTATTATTTTCATTATTATTATTATTATTATTATTATTATTATTATTATTATTAATTTATTATTTATTATTAGCAAACTAACTTATATTAATTCAAAATTTACAAGATGTTACAGCTAGGAAGCCATGACACAAATTAGTAATGTCTTTATTTGGCAGGAAGGTTGTTTAGGAAGCTATCATTACGCAATCAGGTTTTAATGATAACTCAAAATGAAAGTTGATAAGTAGGGAATAAATGGTTCCATATAGCTAGATCAAATCAAAACATGAGAATAACGGGAAAGAAATCAATTTAAGAATTTACATGCTTCAAGCTTGGAATCAAATCACCTAAAACGATCGGGTCTTCTTTTAAGTTCAGAGATCATGCTTTGGCTTAATAGGTCAAAACACTAACATTGTTTCACCCGTTAAGTTACTACATGCTTCTCGTCACTTGATTACAACCATGGTAAGTTGAAGATCAAAAAAATAAGAATAGTCATCAAGGTGTGGTTTTCACTCCTAACTTGATGGTGTATTCCCAAGATATGACCATTAACTTACCAATCAAAAAGTTCGATCCCAACTCATTGTTGAGGATCTACAGAAATAAGACGAGATAACTCACCATTAAGGTAAGGGAAATCACTCCTATCTTAACGATGAAGTTTTACAAAACAAATATAACAGGATGAACTTCTTCATCAAAATCCAGAATTCACTCCTACTTTGATGAGATCGTTTCATTTGAGAAAATACAATCTATATAAATGAAATTATCATCAAGGTATGGAATTCACGCCTATCTTGATGATTGAGCTTCATAATAACAAGAAAACAATCAAAGATTAACATTTATAACCAAAGTACGGGTTTCAATCCTATTTTTGGTGAGATCATGTCATTTGTGAAAAGCCATTCCAAAGAGAATACTTGGAGTCAATCCTCAAGATAAGGTAATCACTCCAATCCAGAGGATGAAATTTTATAAAATACACAATTGGAAACCTTTATCAAAACAAATAGAGAATCATCAAAGTGAGGGAATCACCCATGCATTTGATGAGTTAGAATTGTTTAGGTGATAGGAGTGTTTTTAGTCATAAATTGAACCCTCATGTCCTTGACATCGTCTTCCCGACAAAATGATTCGACATCGCAATGAGATGTGAACATTCGATTCACAATTGAAAGGAATACATGGACTTCTTAAGATATAAGGTCAGTCATAACGTTATTGAAGACACGCGTACTTATAAGTGGTAACAAAGTTATAATTAGTTTATTCGATCATTAAGGTGAGTGACCACTTAAATTAACAAAGTTAATATTCAATTAGCAAAGTATCCCGAGATGTAGGAATTTCATCTACAGCTTTGCATGTTCTTAGTTATGGGACACATCATTAAGTGGATTTTGAATCTTAAGTAATGGTTTAAAGTTTTAAAGACCATACGGTTTAGATTCTCAATATCTTTGGGTCTATTGAATCCATGTTCACGTTGGTCAAGATAAGAATAGTTACATGAAATGCCGAGTTCAATACTGTTACACGTTACACGTGAGCGTTTAAACGTAAGAGTTGAATCGTAGGATGGGTTTATTATTAACAGGGATATTATTTAGGTAAGAATGAGAAAGTATTTAAACTTTGATGATAAACTAGTTCAAGGATTCAAGGATTTTTAAGATACAAAAGGATGGTTCCATTTGGTAACGCATTACCATTTGAAATCGTTGACACGTTAAGGTAAATTGACTCATTTGCCTTAGAGATTTGTGTATTTTGACCATAGTTTATCACTCATCCCAGAAATCCCCAGGTAAGCATAACAGGTCTCGTAGTGAGATTTATGCGATATGCTTGCCTTAGCCCGAAGGCCTTTTGCCAGGAAATCCAGAATACAGGTGTCTATGTGCCACACAAATTTCTTTGGTTCATGAAATCCAGAATACAGGTCTCGTAGTGAGATTTATGAGATTTTCACAGATTAGACATAGAGTCTAAGGAATTAAACCTCATCGTGGGTTCAGGATCAACCAAAGTTTATATAATTCCAGATGTCATTGAGAATAGGTTTAGGAAGTACATTTGTCGGGGAGAGTCAAAAAGTCAAAGTTAAGTTTTGTGAGTCAAGTAACTAAGTTTTAAGCATACATAAGGAAATCCTATGCTAAGGCATCAAATTGCATAAAAAGGCATAGCATTATGTAGCATTTAAACAATATGTAAGCACAAAAGTATAAGGATCTTTCTATGAGGTTCATGCAACTATAGTCTAGGTCACCATTTCTAATAACCTAAATCCCTATAGTTATGGGCTCTGATACCAATTTTATACTTGTAATCAAGTCGAGGTTTGATTGTAAAGATATGTGTTCTATAACCTTACTAGCTTATAACCTATGACATGAATTGCTACTTATAATCTTTTCATATTATGTATGAAAACCTTGGAAACTCACCAACTATTTTTAGTTGACCTTTTATTTTTATCATGTTTCAGGTAACCCCCAAGTTTAAAGTGGTCTTTTGAAGCTTGCAATAAAACTAGGACGTGGACCTAGTTAAATAAATGAAATGTTATGTTATGTTTGATATTTGCTTGAATGTATTTCATGATTGAGACTTATGTTGTAATTCCTGTTGAAACTATTAATTTGAATATTTACATTTAACATAGCGTTATGTGGCTGTGAACAATCGTATTCCTCACACCTCGACGTTTCCGCCGTCTAGTTTGGGGTGTGACAGATTGGTATCAGAGCCAGGTTGGAGGTCTCGGGTTCGAACCCGGGCACCCCCATTTATTTTTTTAATGGTTTTTCAGCCTTAAATAAACCATAGAAAATTCCTAATAAATATAAAAAAATGATTTTGTAAACTTTAAATATTTTTAAAGACATTAAATTATTTTCTGGAATTTATTTTAAAATTTCTTTATTTATTTAGTTATTTATTAATTCATTTTTTTATATAAAATAGATTTAAGTAATGTTTATTTTGTTAAAACATTACATGTTCAATAAGACAATTAGATTGTTTTCCTATTTTAACTCATTAATTATCGTTTGTTTCAAATAATAAATAATCAAATTAATAGTTGATTTATTTATCTAGGTCCACGTCCTAGTTTTATTGCAAGCTTCAAAAGGCCACTTTAAACTTGGGGGTTACCTGAAACATGATAAAAATAAAAGGTCAACTAAAAATAGTTGACCTTTTATTTTTATCATGTTTCAGGTAACCCCCAAGTTTAAATATTGCGATGTCCAATCGAACATCAAATGGGTAATCATCTATTTCTCCCCGAGCCAATTCCTTCTCTGTCGCGAGTTGTTCTTCGAAGTGGGTACCTCCAATCGAACATCAAATGGGTAATTGTTTACATATACATGTAAACACCCCAATCTAGATTATTAACGTTTAATAGATTTATCACTTTGTGTAAAATAATTAATCTTCGAAGTGTAAAATAATTATTTTACACAAATATTAACCTTGATCTTATTTTACACTTTGAACGTTAATAATTATTTGTGTAAAATAATTAATCTTCGAAGTGGGTACCTCCAATCGATTGGTTTCTTTAAATCTATCAAAACCCTAATAGAACGTTGATCTTATTATTAAACCTTAAAACTATCGAAAGCCAAACTTATTTGAACGTTAATTATAATATTAACCTTAATCTTTATCTCGTAAATTATATATTTAGGTGCTTGTAATGGATACTATGGATCATCGTTTAACCTTTTATATCATCTTGTAATGCCTACGTCATTGTGAGTTTTCCTTGCCCCCTTTTACTTTATTTCACACCATTTTGGGGTGAAACATGATACTTATACATTACACACTTATAAACGTTTGAGACTTGTAAAGCACTTGCAATTCATCTTTATATCTTGTCATGGTTATTTGTATGTTGTAAGTGATTATATGAGATACATAGTTTGTTACAATCATTAACTATTGCTAGCCTGGCGACGTCTTAGATCTTTGGGCCTGACAAGCCTATTTGGTGCTAAAGTCGATGTATTGCCGACTCCTAGGAGTCGTATGCTTGTGCACTAGGGAACCAAATACACTTAGCCAATCTTATATACTTGTAATCAAGTCGAGGTTTGATTGTAAAGATATGTGTTCTATAACCTTACTAGCTTATAACCTATGACATGAATTGCTACTTATAATCTTTTCATATTATGTATGAAAACCTTGGAAACTCACCAACTATTTTTAGTTGACCTTTTATTTTTATCATGTTTCAGGTAACCCCCAAGTTTAAAGTGGTCTTTTGAAGCTTGCAATAAACTAGGACGTGGACCTAGTTAAATAAATGAAATGTTATGTTATGTTTGATATTTGCTTGAATGTATTTCATGATTGAGACTTATGTTGTAATTCCTGTTGAAACTATTAATTTGAATATTTACATTTAAACATAGCGTTATGTGACTGTGAAGAATCGTATTCCTCACACCTCGACGTTTCCGCCGTCTAGGTTGGGGTGTGACAGATATTTGCTTGAAAATATGTAATCAAACATAACATTGCATTTTATTTAGCAAAACTAGGACGTGGACCTAGTTAAATAAATGAAATGTTATGTTATGTTTGATATTTGCTTGAATGTATTTCATGATTGAGACTTATGTTGTAATTCCTGTTGAAACTATTAATTTGAATATATACATTTAAACATAGCGTTATGTGGCTGTGAACAATCGTATTCCTCACACCTCGACGTTTCCGCCCTCTAGATTGGGGTGTGACAGATTGGTATCAATGTTCAATTTCGGGTTATTCGAGTTGAAACATTATTGTTTTTTCATATACGGTTTAGATTCTCAATATCTTTGGGTCTATTGAAATCCATGTTCACGTTGGTCAAGATAAGAAGATAGTACATGAAATGCCGAGTTCAATACTGTTACACATTATTGTTTTTTCACATACGGTTGAAACATTATTGTTTTTTCAGATTGGTTTAAAGTTTTAAAGACCATACGGTTTAGATTCTCAATATCTTGGGTCTATTGAAATCCATGTTCACGTTGGTCAAGATAAGAAGATAGTTACATGAAATGCCGAGTTCAATACTGTTACACGTTACACGTTGAGCGTTTAAACGTAAGAGTTGAATCGTAGGATGGGTTATTATTAACAGGGATATTATTTAGGTTAAGAATGAGAAAGTATTTAAACTTTGATGATAAACTAGTTCAAGGATTCAAGGATTTTTAAGATACAAATAATTAATCACTTTGTGTAAAATAAGATCAAGGTTTAATATTATAATTAACGTTCAAAGTGTCTTCAATTTATTTTTTTAATGGTTTTTCAGCCTTAAATAGTTGGGGGTTAACCTTAATCTTATTTGAACGTTAATTATAATATTAACCTTAATCTTTATCTCGTAAATTATATATTTAGGTGCTTGTAATGGATACTATGGATCATCGTTTAACCTTTTATATCATCTTGTAATGCCTACGTCATTGTGAGTTTTCCTTGCCCCTTTTACTTTATTTCACACCATTTTGGGGTGAAACATGATACTTATACATTACACACTTATAAACGTTTGAGACTTGTAAAGCACTTGCAATTCATCTTTATATCTTGTCATGGTTATTTGTATGTTGTAAGTGATTATACGAGATACATAGTTTGTTACAATCATTAACTATTTCTAGCCTGGCGACGTCTTAGATCTTTGGGCCTGACATGCCTATTTGGTGCTAATGTCGATGTATTGCCGACTCCTAGGAGCCGATGCTTGTGCACTAGGGAACCAAATACACTTAGCCAGTCTGTCACACCCCAACCTAGACGGCGGAAACGTCGAGGTGTGAGAAATACGATTGTTCACAGTCACATAACGCTATGTTTAAATGTAAATATTCAAATTAATAGTTTCAACAGGAATTACAACATAAGTCTCAATCATGAAATACATTCAAGCAAATATCAAACATAACATAATATTTCATTTATTTAACTAGGTCCACGTCCTAGTTTATTGCAAGCTTCAAAAGACCACTTTAAACTTGGGGGTTACCTGAAACATGATAAAAATAAAAGGTCAACTAAAAATAGTTGGTGAGTTTCCAAGGTTTTCATACATAATATGAAAAGATTATAAGTAGCAATTCATGTCATAGGTTATAAGCTAGTAAGGTTATAGAACACATATCTTTACAATCAAACCTCGACTTGATTACAAGTATATAAGATTGGCTAAGTGTATTTGGTTCCCTAGTGTACAAGCATACGGCTCCTAGGAGTCGGCAATACATTGACTTTAGCACAAAATAGGCTTGTCGGGCCCAAAGATCTAAGACGTCGTCAGGCTAGCAATAGTTAATAATTGTAACAAACTATGTATCTCGTATAATCACTTACAACATACAAATAACCATGACAAGATATAAGATGAATTGCAAGTGCTTTACAAGTCTCAAACGTTTATAAGTGTGTAATGTATAAGTATCATGTTCACCCCAAAATGGTGTGAAATAAAGTAAAAGGGGCAAGGAAAACTCACAATGACGTAGGCATTACAAGATGATATAAAAGGTTAAACGATGATCCATAGTATCCATTACAAGCACCTAAATATATAATTTACGAGATAAAGATTAAGGTTAATATTATAATTAACGTTCAAATAAGTTTGGCTTTCGATAGTTTTAAGGTTTAATAATAAGATCAACGTTCTATTAGGGTTTTGATAGATTTAAAGGGACTTGTCCAGTAATTAAATTTTAGAAATAAATCTTTATAAGTTTTTCAGATTAATTGAAATAACGGATTGATTAATAACAAATTATTAGTCTAAACCATTAGTTTAAAATGTAACTTATAAGAAATAATATTTTTAAATACTTTGTGTAATTATAAAATATAAATAATTTCTACGATTATCATGATAAATCTTCAATTAATATAGTGTCCGTTAATATTATAAGGGTTAATGGATTTAAATACTCCCAACTATTGGGTATTGGCCGCTGCCACCCCCAAGTATCATTTTGGCAAATATAACTCCCAAGTAAACACTGAGGTGTCTGTATCACCTATAGATGTGAGGTTTTTCTAATTTTATGGAAAACATCAAATTCTCTAACTTGAAAAACATGGTAACTAGATGGAAAAACCTCACATCTATAGGATGCTCCCTTTGAATATTCTAATTTCTCACATCTATAGGTGATACAGACACCTCAGTGTTTACTTGGGAGTTATATCACCAAAATGATACTTGGGGGTGGCGGCGGCCAATACCCAATAGTTGGGAGTATTTAAATCCATTAACCCATATTATAAAGATTTATTGTTTCAAGTCCAATAACTGATTAATTATTTTAAAAGAAACCTATTTATACATACAAGTTAAATGAACATAAAAATAATAATTATGTTTTTAGATAGTAACATTTGAAACAAAAGATTTATTATTTATTATTTGAAACAAACGATAATTAATGAGTTAAAATAGGAAAACAATCTAATTGTCTTATTGAACATGTAATGTTTTAACAAAATAAACATTACTTAAATCTATTTTATATAAAAAAATGAACTAATAAATAACTAAATAAATAAAGAAATTTTAAAATAAATTCCAGAAAATAATTTAATGTCTTTAAAAATATTTAAAGTTTACAAAATCAATTTTTATATTTATTAGGAATTTTCTATGGTTTATTTAAGGCTGAAAAACCATTAAAAAATAAATGGGGGTGCCCGGGTTCGAACCCGGGACCTCCAACTTAGCAATGAGACGGGGAACCAGCAGACCATGGCATACAGCCGCGAGAAACTTGGTCTCGAATTCCTTTTATCTGTCACACCCCAACCTAGACGGCGGAATCGTCGAGGCGTGAGAGTTAACGATTGTTCACAGCCACATAACGCTATGTTTAAATGTAAATATTCAAATTAATAGTTTCAAAAGTGATTACAAACATAAGCCTCAAATACGCAATAAGTTCAAACATAAATCAAACATAACATTGCATTTTATTTATTTAACTAGGTCCACGTTCTAGTTTTATTGCAAGCTTCAAAAGATCACTCTAAACTCGGGGGTTACCTGAAACATGATAAAAATAAAAGGTCAACTAAAATAGTTGGTGTGTTTCCAAGGTTTTCATACATAATATGAAAAGATTATAAGTAGCAATTCATGTCATAGGTTATAAGCTAGTAAGGTTATAGAACACATATCTTTACAATCAAACCTCGACTTGATTACAAGTATATAAGATTGGCTAAGTGTATTTGGTTCCCTAGTGCACAAGCATACGGCTCCTAGGAGTCGGCAATACATCGACTTTAGCACCAAATAGGCTTGTCAGGCCCAGTGATCTAAGACGTCGCCAGGCTAGAAATAGTTAATGATTGTAACAAACTATGTATCTCGTATAATCACTTACAACATACAAATAACCATGACAAGATATAAGATGAATTGCAAGTGCTTTACAAGTCTCAAACGTTTATAAGTGTGTAATGTATAAGTATCATGTTTCACCCCCAAATGGTGTGAAATAAAGTAAAAAGGGGCAAGGAAAACTCACTTGATATATAAGGTGATGATAAGAATTTAAACGAGGCTCCAACGATTTTTTTTTTACAAGTTACCTAAATGTATATGATCCAAGATTAAGTTCGATAATAAGATTAACAATAAGACATGAACTAGGGTTTCAACTAGAATTTTGGGGTTTAAATAATTAAGTAAAATAATGAATTGTTTATGTTTTGGTTTAATAAAGACAATATAAACCAATTAAAATATCTCAACAATTTAAGTTATTGATTTAATAAAAATTAAATATAATATGTGAAAAAAAAAGATAATTAATTTAATCATTAACTATTTAAACTTGATAAAGATCATATTTAAATGACATTGAAATTATTTAAAATCATTTTATAAAGTTTTGAGCTTTTATAATGATTTATTATAAAGGCTTTATAATACAAAAAAAAAAACTTAAAAGCAAAATATATTGTTTTATAATTTTCAAGAATTTACATAAAAGTTAACGAATAAATTTATTAAATAATTATGATATAGCATGCTCAAATGATCAGATGAATAATAAATTATTCAAATAATTAATTTAATAACTACTTGAATAATTAGTTATTTAACATATAAATTTAAATGTTTTGAAATAATCAAAATTTGAACCATAATATATTTTTAGCATTTAAATTACATGAAAGAAATAATGTTTTATAATCTTTTTATTTAAAAATAAATAAATAAATAAATAAATCTATAATCATAAGTTTTAAAATCCTTAAAATTTACTTAATAATTCTTGAAATATTCTAGTTAACAATTTAATTTTTATTTTAATTTATTAATATAATAATAATTTTTCTGTATTAAAAATATGGCAAAAACAATTAAAATAAAAAGGTTGGCAGGGGCCCGGTTCGAACCCGGGACCTCTTGCTTATGGGGTTGTAAGTTACCAGTTGGGCTAAGGCCCGAATCTGAGTCAACATTCAAAATAAAACTATATAATCAATTTGAATAGAAAACCCCAAATTCACATAAACCCTAGAAAACGAATAACCCGAAATTGAACATTGATTCGGGAGTTTCAACTCGATTAACCTTAGGGCTTATGATCCCCAGGTGAAATCGAGTTGAATGATGTATTGTACTTACATGATTAGGATCGAATTGAGAGAGATGAGTTGAAGAACCGGCCGCGACTGTTATGAGATCGGTTCGATGCCCAAACGTTGTTGTTTATCAAATTCATTTCGCGTGTAGTTTCAGTGGATTATGATTAATGAAAGCCCTCAATCAATTCAAGTGTATACAGCTCCGAAGATGGTGTTCGACCAAGATGCAGGTCCGCGACCGAGAAGAGGATCGAATGGGGTGTTTTGTGTGTTTTAAGATATAATTGAAAGTTGTAATCGATTGGATATGGATCTATTGTTGTTTATGTGAAGTTAATTTAATTGTTATCGAGGTTTAGTGCGATTTGAGGTCTGAAAAGCGGCCGACAGTCACGTGGGTGGTTAGATCGCACTCTCTGATCAGATTATTCGAATTGTGTTGTGGGTTAGGTTCGAATCTTACACGTGGGTGTGTCGGGGTGTTTTAATTTGATTAAAACCGTGTATTTTGGTGGTTTGCGGTTGCCGGAGTACGGCCGGAGAAGGTGGCCGGGGAAGGCCGACGGCGAGGGGGGGTCTTTGGGTTTAAATTAATTACAGAATGGTCCCTGGGGTTTTGTGATGTTATTATTTCATGTTTTAAAGTTTGTAAAACATGTTTCAAAAATTACAAAACAGTCCCTGGACTTCTTTAATTAATTAAATTAATTTTGTAAATTATTATAAATTATTATTAATAATAATATTATCATTATTATTAATATTATCATTATTAACATTATTATTTTTAATAATATTATTATTATTATTATCATTTTTATTTTTATTATTATTATTATTATTATTTATTAAGTAATAATTAACATTATTAAGTTTTAAATAGATAAATAAATCAGAAAATAGTCATAAGTAACTCACAAGTTTCATACTTGGTAACAATAGTCCTTACAAGATTAAACGACGTTATCTTTTAATTAACATAAAAACACAAGATGTTACAGTCTCCCCTACTTTAAGAAATTTTGTCCCGAAATTTAATCATGAGAAATAAATTTTAAGGTTATGAGGAGACTTAGATGTCATTTCGTGTTCACGAGTGCACTCTTGGGAATGTTTAAATTCAATAAGTTTGACCATGATTCTTAAGTTTGTTAAGTTTCATCGTTCATAATCTTATATGTTCCTTGACGAAGTGTGCAAGTCATTCCTTTAAAATGTTTAATTGATAAACGTTTGTATTCTAAACGATTCAATATGGTAAAAAAAATTTTGTCGTGTAATCGATACGGGACTCGGCTTAACGAACATGAGAAATAAGTTCCGGATGTTTTTGGATGGAATTCATAAGAGTTTCTCAAGCAAGTAACTTTAACGGGTTTCTAGGCGATCGATTCTTGTTTACTCATGTCAATGAGGGTTCAAAGTGTTATTAATGTAACGTTGATACAAGTATCGTGTTTGTTAAGATTAAAGATTAACTTTAGTATGAGGAAAATCGTTGTAATGGGTTTTCAGAATAAATGTGGTTTTAAGAGAAAGACATTCAGAAAGATTACTAGAGGTTATTATAAGGAGTTCAAAGATGGTCCAAGAAATGACAATAATAAGAATTGCATTGATCAACGAAGATAGCGTTCACGATTGGATTAAAATTTAAATAATTCAGGATATTGCTGATAAAGGCAAACACAAGTAGCTTTCCAAGTAGGGCTTGCACACGCGGTTCATCAAGCCATGAACACAAATTAGTAATGTCTTTATTTGGCAGGAAGGTTGTTTGGGAAGCTAATCATTACGCAATCAGGTTTTAATGATAACTCAAAATGAAAGTTGATAAGTAAGGAATAAATGGTTCGATGTAGCTAGATCGAGTCAAAATATGAAGATAAAAGGGAAAGAATTTGATTTAAGTATTTACATGCTTCAAGCTTGGAATCAAAATCAACCTAAAACAATCGGGTCTAGTTCAGAGATCATGCTTTGGCTTGATAGGTCGAATCACCAACATTGATTCACCCACCCTTCAAGTTACTACATGCTTCTCGTCACTTGATTACAACCATGGTAAGTTGAAGATCAAGAAATAAGAATAGTCATCAAGGTGTGGTTTTCACTCCTAACTTGATGGTGTATTCCCAAGATATGACCATTAACTTACCAATCAAAAAGTTCGATCCCAACTCATTGTTAAGGATCCATATAAATAAGACGAGGTAACTCACCATTAAGGTAAGGGAAATCACTCCTATCTTAACAGTGAAGTTCTTACAAAAACAAAATATAACGAAATGAACTTCTTCATCAAAATCCAGAATTCACTCCTACTTTGATGAGATCGTTTCATTTGAGAGAATACAATCCATAAAAATGAAATTATCATCAAGGTATGGAATTCACGCCTATCTTGATGCCTATCTTGATGATTGAGCTTCATAATAACAAGGAAACAATCAAAGATTAACATTTGTCACCAAAGTACGGGTTTCAATCCTATTTTGGTGAGATCATGTCATTTGTGAAAAGCCATTCCAAAGAGAATACTTGGAGTCAATTCTCAAGATAAGGTAATCACTCCAATCCAGAGGATGAAATTTCATAAAATACACAATTGGAAACCATTTATCGAAACGAATAGAGAATCATCAAAGTAAGGGATTCCCCCATGCATTTGATGAGTTAGAATTGTTTAGATGATACGGGTGTTTTTTTAGTCATAGATTGACTTGCAAACTCTTGCATCTCCCATGACGCAGACGGTTCAAGGTTCGACTTTACAACGAAAGGAAAAGAATATCACTTAGAAATTTAGAAAATTTACATCAATGTAACCAAAAGGAAAATCATACTTACAAAATTCTAGGTCACTGCTCGAGGTTACAGGATTTGTTATGATGGTGTCAAAATCTTGGATGGTTTAAGTCAGGAAAACGAAATCTAGGTCAAAATGATTCAACACCAATACGAGATGTGAACATTTGATTCACAATCGAAAGAAAAATACAAGGACTTCTCAAGATATGAGATCAACCATAACCTTCTTGAAGGCACGCGTACTTATAAGTGGTGACAAAGTTATCATTCAATTAGCAAAGTATCCCGAGATGTAGGAATTCCATCTACAGCTTTACATGTTCTTAGTTATGGGACACATCCTTAAGAGGATTTTGGAATCTTAAGTAACGGTTTAAAGTTTTAAAGACCATACGGTTTAGATTCCCAATATCTTTGGGTATATTAAAATCCATGTTCACGTTGGTCAAGGTATAGAAATAGTTACATGAAACGTTGAGTTCAATACCGTTACATGTTACACGTTGAGCGTTTAAACGTAAGAATTGAAATGTAGGACGAGTTCAATATTAACAGGATCATTATTTAGGTTAAGAATGAGTAGATATTAAAACTTTGATGATAAACTAGTTCAAGAATTCAACGATTTTTAAGATACAAAAGGATGGTTCCATTTGGTAACGCATTACCATTTGGAATCGTTGACACGTCAAGGTAAATTGACCCATTTACCTTATAAACTTGTGTATGTTGACCATAGTTTATCACTCATCCCAGAAATCCCCAGGTAAGCATAACTGGTCTCGTAGTGAGATTTATGCGATATGCTTGCCTTAACCCGAAGGCCTTTTGCCAGGAAATCCAGAATACAGGTGTCTATGTGTCACACAAATTTTCTTTGGTTCATGAAATCAAAACCTTGATGAGATTTTCATAGATTAGACATAAAGTCTAAGGAATTGAACTCACGATGATAAATGTAGATTCCACATGTCGTTGAGAATAAGTTTAGGAAGTTCATTTATCGGGGAGAGTCAAAGATAAGTTTAGGAAGACAGATAATAAATTTAAGCATACATAAGGCAATCCTATGCTAAGGCATCAAGTTGCACAAAAGGCATAGCATTATGTAGCATTTAAACAATATGTAAGCACAAAAGTATAAGGATCTTTCTATGAGGTTCATGCAACTATAGTCTAGGTCACCATTTCTAATAACCTAAATCCCTATAGTTATGGGCTCTGATACCAATCTGTGACACCCCCCGCAGGAAGGTGTACGAGAGCCGCAAAGTGATATTGTCCGCTTTAGCCGCAGCCTCACGGTTTTAAAACGCGTCACAATGGGGAAGGTATCCAGCCCCTTATAAAGAGACTTTCGTTCACCTGCCCAACCGATGTGGGATGAATCATAGCCATATTTTCAGGCATGTGTCCATCCACCCACCAAAGTGAGACCAGCGTCCTCGCTGGCACAACGGCCCGGCCCTGGCTCTAGTTAAAAGACCACTTTAAACTTGGGGGTTACCTGAAACATGATAAAAATAAAAGGTCAACTAAAAATAGTTGGTGAGTTTCCAAGGTTTTCATACATAATATGAAAAGATTATAAGTAGCAATTCATGTCATAGGTTATAAGCTAGTAAGGTTATAGAACACATATCTTTACAATCAAACCTCGACTTGATTACAAGTATATAAGATTGGCTAAGTGTATTTGGTTCCCTATTGCACAAGCATACGGCTCCTAGGAGTCGGCAATACATCGACTTTAGCACCAAATAGGCTTGTCAGGCCCAAAGATCTAAGACGTCGCCAGGCTAGCAATAGTTAATGATTGTAACAAACTATGTATCTCGTATAATCACTTACAACATACAAATAACCATGACAAGATATAAAGATGAATTGCAAGTGCTTTACAAGTCTCAAACGTTTATAAGTGTGTAATGTATAAGTATCATGTTTCACCCTAAAATGGTGTGAAATAAAGTAAAAGGGCAAGGAAAACTCACAATGGCGTAGGCATTACAAGATGATATAAAAGGTTAAACGATGATCCATAGTATCCATTACAAGCACCTAAATATATAATTTACGAGATAAAGATTAAGGTTAATATTATAATTAACGTTCAAATAAGTTTGGCTTTCGATAGTTTTAAGGTTTAATAATAAGATCAACGTTCTATTAGGGTTTTGATAGATTTAAAGGGACTTGTCCAGTAATTAAATTTTAGAAATAAATCTTTATAAGTTTTTCAGATTAATTGAAATAACGGATTGATTAATAACAAATTATTAGTCTAAACCATTAGTTTAAAATGTAACTTATAAGAAATAATATTTTTAAATACTTTGTGTAATTATAAAATATAAATAATTTCTACGATTATCATGATAAATCTTCAATTAATATAGTGTCCGTTAATATTATAAAGATTTATTGTTTCAAGTCCAATAACTGATTAATTATTTTAAAAGAAACCTATTTATACATACAAGTTAAATGAACATAAAAATAATAATTATGTTTTTAGAGAGTAACATTTGAAACAAAAGATTTATTATTTATTATTTGAAACAAACGATAATTAATGAGTTAAAGTAGGAAAACAATCTAATTGTCTTATTGAACATGTAATGTTTTAACAAAATAAACATTACTTAAATCTATTTTATATAAAAAATGAACTAATAAATAACTAAATAAATAAAGAAATTTTAAATAAATTCCAAAAAATAATTTAATGTCTTTAAAAATATTTAAAGTTCACAAAATCATTTTTTTATATTTATTAGGAATTTTCTATGGTTTATTTAAGGCTGAAAAACCATTAAAAAAACAAATGGGGGTGCCCGGGTTCGAACCCGGGACCTCCAACTTAGCAATGAGACGGGGAACCAGCAGACCATGGCATACAGCCGCGAGAAACTTGGTCTCAAATTCCTTTTATGCAAAGTTACAAAGGAATCCCCAATCCATATGAACCCTAAACTGATTTCGATTCAATCGAGCTTGAATTCGATGATGATTACAGAAATAAACATAGGGCTTTTGTTCCCCATGTTTAATCGAACATGTATATGTAAACAATTACCCATTTGATGTTGGATTGGAGGTACCCACTTCGAAGAACAACTCGCGACAGAGAAGGAATTGGCTCGGGGAGAAATAGATGATTATAATCAAATTACTCTTGTGGGAAGCTTCGGATCGTCATAATAAACTATAGCCCTTAATAAATTTGATGTTTTGAAATCCCGAAGGTGTTCTTCGACCATGTTGCAGGTCGGCATTGAAGATGATGTTCGGTGGAGTGATTTCGAGTGTTTCAGATCAAATTAAACTCGATGGGGGTTATAAATGATTAAACGAGTGTGTGTGCGTATTTAATTTGATTATTACATTGTTAGTGCGATCGATTGGGTTGTAAAAGGGGCCGACACACGCGGAGAAGGGAGCAGATCGCACTAGTCCACTTGATTTTCAAATTAAAATGCCCACGTGGTTCGATTCTTGTTCCAGAAGAGGTTGGGACCGGTTTTTACATTGAAAAATGGCTAGAAATCGGGTGATTAGGGTGGCCGGAGCCGCGGCCGGCGGTGGCCGGTGGCTGGCCGGAAAAGCGAGGGGAAAAGGGGGAATGGTTTGGGAATTGACATAATCGGTCCCTGTGGTTTCATTGTTAACATTTTATGCCTTAAACTTTCTTTTGAAGTTTATAATTTTGACAAACAACCCCTCAACTTAATTACTTTAAGTTTTTAAACACTCTTTAAATTATTATAAGATTTTTATTATTGTTATTATTATTATTATTATTAATGTTATTATTATTATTATTATTTCTATTCATATTAATCTAAAATGTCGGTGTGAACAGTAGTTGACTGTTCACACCTTGGAACCTACACCATCACCATCTTCAAAACCATCACCATCTTCAAAACCATCACCATCTTCACCATCTTCAAATCATCATCGCCATCTTCAAATCGTCATCACCGACCTCACACCCATCTCCGGCGACAACGGATGCTTCAACCCATCCTCTGCTCTCTCTCTCGCCAACGGGCGACCACCGCACCATCGCCCCCCCCACCGGCGACCTTCGCACCGGCGACCGTCGCCACAACGGGTAAGCGACCCTCACACCGGCCTTTGTTGTTGCACGAAGTTGGTTCGACCGACGATTCTCCGACGACTTCATCTTCCAAATCTCACCGGCGTTCGAGAAGCGTAAGCAGATTCTCACGGCCGATTCCGACGGAAGTTGGTTCAGGTGTTGCTCCAACTCCACAACGCAAGTTCGTCAACATCGTAAGAGGTACCGATTTTCCTGAAATTAGCCTTGATGATCTTGCGATTGAGTTTTTTTCGGGGAAGGATAACGGATCTGAGGTGGATGATAGGAGCGTGAGCAGTAGAAGCAGCCGGCGAGATCGTGTGACGTCGGAGATGACGCCGGCGGCGTCGCAACGGCGGTCACGGTCAGTTTCGAGGCGTAGTGGTGGTGGTAATGAAGCTGTTGGTGGTGGTTGTGGGAATTTGTGTTATGATAGGCGTGGGAGGTCTGTGTCGAGGCGAAACGATGGTGATGTTGGAGGTTGTAATGGTGGTAGTGTAACTAGGGTTGTTTCGAATGGTGATTCGAGAAGGAGGCGGTCGGTTTCAGTTGCGCGGCATCGGATTAGTGATTATGAGGTGAGTTTTGGTAGTTTGTTGTGTGTTGTTCTTGTGTTTGTGGAGTATGTACATGAAATGTTGATTAAATGAAATCTATTTGCTTACTGTTTTTGGTTCATTGATAAATTCATATCCAAATAATTGAAATAAACACACAAATACAAGGGTTTTACTCTATTTGTTCAAATAGCTTCGTGTGTAATCATCTGTCGGTCCATCAAATTTCTAACCAATTTCTCTTCTTAAATCATCGATCCAATTGAATCTGCAGAAACCCACTTCTCCTACTCCCATGGATCCACCAACCTCTTGGAACTCCTTGCGAAATCAGGTTTTCTTTCTTCCCTTTTCTCTATTACGTTTTGCTCTCAATTTTGTCTTTTTGTTGTTAAATTACAATTTTTACAAGTAGATTTGTGTTATATCATGGGTTTATTGCAGCTTTACTTGAATAAAAATGCTGAATTTGAGATTTTCACAAGTTTTTACGAGGGTGGCTCTACTGTTCTGGGATCAATTAGGGTGTATAAAACAGTTATGAGTGGATCTAGATCGAGATCGAATTTGTATGCAGGGATTTTGTGATGTTTTTTGCCTTTAATTTCACTTGCACACGAGCTAGATTAATGTTATCTAATTATCAGGAAGTTGGGAAATCTTGCCTACTAGAATCATTAGTTTGGTTTTGGGGAACAGTTGATTCTTGATTGGGAGTTTTGGGGCTTTGACAGTTTAATAGTTTGATTTTATTGTTTTTTTTTTTTTTTTGGTTTAGGCAAGGAAGCTTGAAGCACAATTGGATGATCAAATGCATTTGTATCGAAAATTAGTTTCGACTGGTCCAGGTAACGCATTTGTCCTCTCTGAGCTTCAATTGCAGTTCGATATGATTTTGACGGTTGTCGGTACGGGTTAATTTTTGCCCCGCATCATGTTTTGAAAATTAGTGTTTGATGATCGAATATTTTTTGTTAATATTAGCAATGACTTGGAATTGGACTTTAGTTTGGATATTATCTAAGAATCAGTATCGAATTAGTTGTTAATTTTTGTGATTAGCGCCAATTGGTTGATTTTAGCGTTTATCTTGCTAAACCTTTGTAAATGGCATATGCTAATGGCTTACAAGCATGTAGTCATACAAAAGTGGTAATTTTTCTTTCTGTGTAGAATTCCTAGGTTGCTAAAATGTCTAAGTTATTTGGGGGAAAAGATCCATTTGATGACCCCTTTTTCACTGAGCCATTTGGTAGCTATGGTGGGTCGAGAAAGGAGATAACCATCGAGGAACTAGACAATGACGGTCAGGATTCGGTTCGTGATAGAGAAGTAGCAGTCAGCAAAACACCAGCTCACAAATCTCATGGTACACTGCTTGAAAGTTAACTTATATTTATCATGAGTATGAATAGCTTTATAAAGTGATTATGAGAACTTGAAGAATCAGAGTCAGATAAATTGTTGACTGAGAGTGAAGATCATTAGGCACTAATGAGAAAATAAATTAAACAGTTTGAATATCATTTCCATCTACTATTAAACCATCTGCAGGTTCCAGTGGTTTTAGCTTCCGAAGAGTGGCGTATGGTGGTATCGATGGAGTGTACTACAGTTCTTTTGTTGGGTAAAGGATTGGTAGTGATGGGGTATGATCGCTTTAAAGTTTAATCTTGTGTTTTAATTAATGTTTTCATAGAAAATGTTTCTTGGAATGTATTCGTGAATGCAATATCCATGGGTGTACAGATGGTTCTTCTGGAAATCAAAGAGGAAGATAACACTGCAGGTCAAGCACTGCATACAATCTCCAGAGGAATACATGAAAAGGCATGCAACTTTTCTTTAGCTTATTTGATTATAAATCCATGTAAAGATATACCTTGTAATTTCTTTTGGTGGTTCCAATATGAAATTTAAATACAACTGATCAACAACTTCTCATCTACACAAACTACTTAAAAATGAGTGTATGGTAGCAAGTTCACTTAAATTGGAAAACTGATCATGCAATTTATTTTAATTCCTGTGAAGGGTCATACCAGGCCTTTAACATTTGAGGTAGATTCTAATACAAATCCATACCAACAACCTAACAACTTATGGTCACACAACGCCTTATTAGAACAGGTTAGTCCTAGAATAACATCTTCCTAAATTATATATTCACCATAACTACCTAATACAAAGACAATTTTGGTGGTTCTTCTGGTTATTTAGATTGGTAAATACCATGGTTTGATGGTTATCTTATTCATTGATCAGCTGTTTCATATTTTTTTTAGTTTTGGCAAGGAAAATATATATAGAAGCAATCGTGAAACAGGCTACAGATAGTAAATACCTGGATATTTGGAATAACCAGAAGCTGAGCTCTGAACTGGATTTGAAGCGTAGACATATATTAGAACTAAATCAGGTTTCTAGATATTTTTACTGATTATTTGGTTCAATTCGAATGAGACGTACACGTACCATAATAACAGTTTTGAATACCAGAACTTGACAACCCAGCTAATAGAACTTGAAAGGCATTTAAACACCCTTGAACTTCAAAGATTTGGTGATAAAACGGATACCCAAATGATCCGTAAATCGTCCCTTACGAAACATAATCAACCAAGGTATGAGTTTTCATGTTAGGACATTTATATTAATCTATTAATGAAGTTTGACAATAATGTAAAGTATGCTGTTTTGCAGGCACATTCAGTCTGGGCTTTGTATTTTTTTTGCTACAAAGTAAGATTGCAGCTTCATTTTGTAAGGAATCGTTGTGTATCGGTTTGAACTGCACGTTTCATTTTGTCGCTAACTAGCAGCCATGATTCATCAGTTATCATTAAGAGTACGTGCCCGACTGGACATATATAGGTCTGGATGCCAGGTAAAATTACAAAATGTCGTAAGCTAGCCCAACCCGCACTTCGAACCCGCGGCGAAGCGCGGGATAAATTCCTAGTTATTATTATTATTATTATTATTACTATTATCATTATTATCATTATTATTATTATTATTATTATTATTATTATTATTATTTTATTATTATTATTATTATTATTATTATTATTATTATTATTATTATTTGCGAAATACGAGATGTTACACTTCTTAAGGTATCACCTTGGAAGGGAGTGATTCGCTTTGGAAAGAAAGGGAAGCTAGCACCTCGTTACGTGGGTCCATTCAAAGTGCTCGAGCGAATTGGGAGAGTGGCCTACAAGCTTGAACTACCTTAAGAGTTCAGTAATATACATCCGACGTTTCATGTTTCAAATCTCAAGAAATGTCTTGCCGATGAAAATCTCCACATTCCACTCGACGAAGTACAGATTGATGAATCTATGCACTTTATTGAGAAACCTGTGGAATTATGGATCGGGAAGTCAAACAACTCAAACGTAGCCGGATACCCATTGTCAAAGTTCGCTGGGAATCTAAACGTGGCCCAGAATTCAGCTGGGAACGTGAGGATCAGATGAAGTCCAAGTACCCTCATCTTTTCGTTTCAGTCTCCTCGTGAACAAATTTCGGGACGAAATTTCCTAAAGCAGGGGAGACTGTAACATCACGTATTTTCGATAAATAAAATTTTAATTTGTAAACAATACGTTGATGTTAATTCAAAGATTTTAATAATAATAATAATAATAATAATAATAATAATAATGATGATGATATAGTAATAATAATAATAATAATAATAAAATCGTAAGACTTGAAAGTCAAAATTATAAGTATAAGGGGGCCTAAATGTCATTTCTAAAACTTAATTACTAAACTTTTAGCATAAAATAATAAACAATCAAACCACAGGGACCATCCGGCCACATTCCGGCCACTCCTCCGGCGACCCACAAACCCCAAAACCAATCGATTTCCACTCAATTAATCATCCCCGACAACATCCCATGAAATATTCGAACCCATACACCCACTACGAATTTAAAATTTGAGTGCGATTCAATCCGACCCAACCACCCACGATCGACCGATTTTCCAACCGCAAATCGCACTAACGAACTAATAAAATCAAAGTAATCACACATGGACAATCATATATGTGTTTCTAATCGTTTACCCCTTTCAATTTCATCTAAAAAAACATTCAAAAACTCAAACCGATTCGTTCTTCATCACGACCTGCAACTCTATGAAAATCCAATCTCCATTCGATTTTAACAGAAATTGATAAGGGGCTTTGCTTCCAGATCGTCACACGAAACTTCCCATGAAATTAATTTGAATTCCATCAATGTTTGCTCACCCATCGAATACCACATCTTCCGCGATCTGTTCTCCATCGGGTTAGCATCCAATTCAACATCAAACGGGTAATTTTTTACTTCATTACACTCGTTTTTAACTAGTGAACAAAAGCCCATGAATTCAGATGCATTAGGGATCGAATTGAACTTCGATTTGGCTGGGATCGATCTAGGGTGCATATTGGGTTTGGGGGAAACAGCTTAAACAACTTATAAGCAATTGGAACCCAAACCAAACGCGGCCACGACCCTTTGGTTCACTGGTTCCTGCGCTCCATTTCAAACAGGAGGTCCCGGGTTCGACCCCGGGCCACCTCAAACATTTTTTTGGCCATCTTTAAGCCTCTAAAAATTATAAAAAAATTCATAAAAATTATGAAAATAATTTTTCAAACATTAAAATTTTTTTAAAAAACAACTTAATTATTTTTTTGAAATTTATTTTGACATTTTATCTATTTATAAATTGTTTTAAATAAATAAAGTTACAAATATTACAAAATTAGTTCTATAAAAGTGAACTTTTAGAATAATTTAATTTATTAAATTATTATTCAACACTATATTATTTTTAATTATTCAAGATAATTGCAAATATATGTATTTTATAATTTACAGATTATTTACAAAAGTCGTTTTGTGTTATTTAAATAATTAAATATATTAATTAATTATCATGTAATTGATTAATAAAATTAATTATTTTTCCCACACATTAACAATAAATCAAACAGTTACGTATACTGATACATACATTTTTAATAAATTCTAAACACAATGACTTTCAAATTCATTTATTATTTCAAGACAATCAAACTAAATAAAATTAGTTTATTTAAACTACCATTCAAAACCAAATGGAAACCCTAATACATTCCTAAATTCCCAAATCATTATTATTCTAACTCGAGACACCGTTCCTTAGGTAATCGTAAGGAAATCGTTAGTGTCTAATCTATCACATCCAGATTCTAATCTCATCAACAAGTGAGTATTCATATCCCCTTTTATATCATTTCTCCTTTGGGGGAAATCATGTGATACAATATATCAATCATGATATTCTATTGTTATTCATTCTAAATTCAATTCAAGACAGGTTATGTTATTACTTGCAACTATGTGAACATACTATGATAAACTGGACGACAGTAAAACACTAATTCAATCAATCAACCTGGTATCAATGGTAGATCTACTGGTTTGGATAACCCACCCCATATGAATAGTCGAGTGGTGATTGTGCCAGAGGCAGGAGTTAATCTATGGTGTATGTGTGGAGTCTATTATATGCAAGTGTCAAGTCAAGGGGTTGTTATTGTGTCGGTTTATCTATATGCTTTACTTTTGCAATATAAGTCTAACGTTACCTTGTGAATTGGATTATTCTCAATCAATCAATCAATCTATATGTATACTCAAAACTATGATTACTCACCAGCTAATTCGTTAGCTGACTTATTTTCTCACATGATTTCAGGCTAAGCAAGATAGTGGACTTCTACCTGCTCATTTAAGACCCGGACTTAGTTAAAATAAAAGACAATTACTATTTGTGGTTTCAATTGTTGTATTTGTGTATGTTGAACATATATTATCTTGTAATCTGATTTAATATTATTTCCACTATTAGACAACCATGTGTTATGAACAATCAATCATTCCCTCGTCCGCTCCGATGATTCCGCCGTCGGTCGGGGTGTGACACTACTTTAGTGGCTGTTGCTAGCTAGATTGTAGTGTTTTTGAATGATAAATGACTCAGCCATAAAAAAAAAGAAACACAAAAGCATATATCAAACAAAATAAAAACTAGTAGTTTGATTTCAAAATTAATGGACACTTGTTCGAATGTGTTCGATGGATAAAGATATCAAACAAAATCTAATTGCCAAACAAAAAAGAAATAGTATAACAGAATAGATGCGATTAGTACAACTCTATAAAAATATTTTTATCTTGTGTTTCTGAAAATAACAAGAATGAATACTAAAGGTTTAAAGTTACAGGTTTGAGTTTTCTGCTTTTAATTTTGAATGATGCTATGTATGAACACTAACAGGCGTTAAATATTTTGTTAAGTTGAAGTGAAATGACCAAAATACATTTTACTACTAGTAACATAGGAAGTAATGATATAAATGTATTTAGTTGTTTCTGAATTAGATACTCGAACGTTCAACGGGACATGTCTCATTGCCCTTCCCATGTCACATGTATGTCATGCGGAGTTCCTATAGACCTTGAAGGTCAATGGAAGTAGTTGAAGTCTTCATTATAATTTACAAGAGATGCAAGAGGTTGGTGGGAAGAGTGAAAATTTGATATTTACCTCGAACTACATCTCTTGTATAGAACACTACACCACTAATGTTTCCTTAAAACCTAATGTTGTCCTAATGTACCTATTAAAGGAGGCTCATTACATACCTAATAGCAAATCCACAAAACCGCAAATGAATAAAGATTCGGTCAAACCTGAAAATCGACTAAGGAGGTTATCTAGACCTAGACGGTCTACCAATTTTGATGATTTCATAACCTACCTGAATGAAGCTAATTGGATTTAGAAAAGTATATAATCCTACCTCTTAGAATGAAGCCATTAATAGTGATCAATACTCTGAATGGTAAGGTTATCATTGATCTGCTTGATGTTTACGATCTGTTTAATTTATCCAAGGGTGTAAAGCCGTAGGATGTAAGTAGGTCTTTTAAACCAAGTTAAATCTGAATGGAAATGTGAACATGATAAAATACGATTGGTTGCCAAAGGCTATACTCATAAAGTTGGAATTAATTATTAAAAGACTTTCAAGAAGTAATGATTGATTACAAACTTTAACAAAAACTTGAAAATGAAAGGCATCACTAGCCACGGTGGGAGTCAAATTGTTTTGATTAAAAATTAACGACATAACTTTATGATCAAATTTGTATACGAGGTAGTGTGCTTGAATGATTCGTGTAACGAGTATGATAATAAAAGTAAAGAAATGACACTGGTGATTACGAGGAAAGCCCTTGATCTTTAAAGATCTCCGGCATAAACCTCGGAGGTGACCAACTGTCACTCTCTGCCTCTTATTGTTCTTTTTGATTGTTGTAAAGATTACAATACGAGAGCAATACAGATTGATCCTTAAGTGTTATAGGTAAATTGTTGATGTATGTTGTGTTCTATGTCGATCTTAGCTTCTCTATGAGAAAAAGTAAAAATACAAAAACCCGAGAATCCCAGGGAGTACTCGGCCTTCATTCCTAATCGAACAAATACTAACCTGCAACAATGTGTTGCAGACTACAATCGATGAACCCAAACGTATGAACAAGAAGATGAGATGAACAACTCTTACTGGATTTTCTCTAATGTGATTTTGGAGAAAACCCTAAAACAAGATCTGACCATCTGAATCTTCGAGAAGAAGATATCCTTATATACACACGTGCTATATCCAGGCAACTAGCTGGATCTTCAAGCCCAAGCCCGAGCAGTGAATCTCAAAAGCCCAATGAATATCCAATCCAAAGCCCAATGAATCTCAGAAATTTATAAAAATAAAAAACCATAAAACTAAAATAAGTAAAACTATCTTATATCCAGTTGAATTAGATATAAAATGAGTATATATTTTAACACTCCCTTAATTCAACTGGAAAACACATCAAACAACTGCAACTTTGAACACAAAAAATCATGCTGCTGAGTGCCCAAACCTTTTGTAAACAAATCTGCAGGTGATCATTAGTCAATCTTAAAAATTTTAAAAAAACCAGAAACTACCTTTTCACGAAGAAAGTGTAAATCTATCTCAAAATGTTTTGTTCGATCATGAAAAACTGGGTAGCTGCAATAAGAATTGCAGCCTTACTATCACAATATAATGGAACAGGTAAAATTGAGGCACATCCAAATCTTTTAAAATTTAGTAACCATATTAACTCACAACCTGTAATAGCCATGGCCCTATATTCTGCTCAGCAGATGACCTAGAAACTACAGGTTGTTTTTACTTTCCAAGACAAAGTGAATACCCAGAAATATACAACCCAGTTATACATCTACGAGTAGTAAGACACTTCCCCAATCAGCATCAGAATAGCCACGAAGACACAAATCAGAACTTTTAGAAAACAAATTACCTTTTCCTGGTATTTTTTCAAATATCTCAAAAGCCTAAGAGCAACTTTCAAATGAGATGAAGCAGTTTTGCATAAACTGACTTAAGCAACTGACTGTATACGCAATATCAGGTCTAGTAAGGGTAAGATATATTAACCTACCTATCAATTGCTGATAAACAGTAACGTTAGACAATTCAGAATCATCACAACCAGCATTCAGTTTATGTTATAATGACATTTTGTCAATAGGAATACTGACAGGTTTAGCACCAACATACCAAAGTCATTTAAAAGCTCAAGACAATATTTTCGGTGAGATAACACAAGACCATTATCAACATATATATTAACTACCTATCAATTGCTGATAAACAGTAACGTTAGACAATTCAGAATCATCACAACCAGCATTCAGTTTATCTGTTATAATGACATTTTGCTCAATAGGAATACTGACAGGTTTAGCACCCAACATACCAAAGTCATTTAAAAGCTCAAGACAATATTTTCGTTGAGATAAACAAGACCATTATCAACATTAAAGACTTCTATTCCTAAGAAATACTTTAACTTTCAAGATCTTTTATCTTAAAACTCTCACTAAGGAGCTGTTTATTTTATTAAGCTCATTAACACAACTACCAGTTAACACAATATCATCCACATATACAAGCAATATGCAAATATGATTATTACTATGTTTAACAAACAAGGAATAGTCATTTACACTTTGTTGAAACCCAATTTGTAAAAGAGTATTTGTAAGTTTTTCATTCCATTTACGAGGTGCCTGTTTCAACCCATATAAAGATTTAATCAACTTACACACTTTATTGGTTGAATCAGTAAAATACCCTTCAGGAAGAGATATACACTTCCTCATCCAAGGACCCATATAAAAAGCATTATTTACATCAAGTTGAAACAAACTCCAATTATTTTGAACAGCCAATGTAATTACACATCTAACTGTAACCATTTTAACCACTGGACTAAATGTTTCATCAAAATCTAGACCTTCCTTTTGACTATATCCCTTAGCAACTAACCTTGCTTATATCTTTCAATCTCTCCATTTGATTTATATTTAATTTTATATAGCCATTTACATCCAACAGGTTTCTACCCTTAGGTAAATCAGTTAAAACCCATGTTTCATTCCTAATTAATGCTTCCATCTCTTCATTCATTGCAACACCCCAATTATGGTCAACAGAAGCTTCCTTATACGTCCTAGGTCAAACTCTTACTAAGAGATGAAACAAAACATAAATTTTCAGAAGACAGGTTTGAATAATTCATAACTTTTCTAAACCAAATTTTACTTTTCCTTCAATCACATAGTCACTATATTTTCTGGGAACACAGATTTTCTACTAGATTTCCTTAGTAGATCACCCTCAGATACATTATCTTATCATAAGACAAGTTGGTAGTCTCAATGTGTCCATAGTTATCACAAAGCTCTTCTGGTTCAAAGCTTCCATTCTCACCAGTAACAGTATCTGTTCTGGTAGTATCTGTTTATGAACAGTACTGGGAGAAGGGAACCCAAATCCTCAGAATTAACTTGTGTACTAGGACCTTGAGAACTACTACTGTCATCAGGATTTGTTTTATTTTCATCATTGGGAGGCATCTGGTTCTCAGAAGTATTATCAAAATCAAACACATTTAAGCTATCTAAGAACTGATTATTAGTAGGAAAGTATTCTTTAAGTTTAAAAGGATATATATCTCACAGAACTTCACATCACGAGATTCAATAACAGATTTCTTTTCCAAGTCCCACAGCTTATAACCCTTCTTATTATTTGAATACCCTATTAATACACATTATTAGCTCTACTTTCAAACTTATGTGTTGGATTTATTTGTAGAGAAACATAAACACCCAAAATTCCTAAGATGATGTAAAGAAGGCTTAGACTTAAACAGTAATTGATATGGAGACAAACCACTGAGCACAGAAGATGGAATTCGATTGATAAGATATGTTGCTGTAAGAACACATTCAGACCACATATTCACAGGTAACCCCCCCTGAAACAGAAGAGATCTAGCGGAATTAAGCAAATGTCTATGTTTTCTTTCTACAACTCCATTCTGCTGAGGTGTATAAGCACAAGAAGTTGATGTATGACACCTTTTTTATTAAAAAATCCTTGAAGTTGATTGTTTATAAACTCAGTACCATTATCTGATCTACAAACTTTTATTCGTTTTTCAAATTGAGTCTCAATTAAGTTAAAGAAGCTTTCAATGTTAGAAAACACTTCACTTTAGACTTAAGCATATATACCCAACAGCCCTAGAATAATCATCAACTATAGTCAGAAAATATTTAAACCATCATGACTAGTTACCTTAAATGGACCCCATGAATCAAAATGAACCAGTTCACCTATTTCTGTAGATGTATGTTCACTGTTTGAAAATGAAACTCTAGTTTGTTTAGATTTATGGCATATTTCACATTTTTTGGACAGATCATTATAATTCAACTTTAGTTCAGGTTTCAAGACACTTAAGACTGATCTGATGGATGCCCCAATCTACTGTGCCATAAATCAGCAGAAACAGAACAGGCAAGCATACAAGAATTAACACAGTGTTCACTGTTTGTTTACACTATCCAGAATATACAACCCATCTACAGCTTTACCAGTCATCAAAGTTTCTTTTGTTCTAAGTCCTGAATATAGCAATGAGAATCAGTAAACAAACACCACAAGTTTTCTCTTGCCATTTTATTCACAGACAGAAGGTTCATGCAGTATTCAGGAACAACCAACACATCATTAAGAACTAGATTATCTGTTAACTTGAGGTTACCAATTTGAGAAATTGAAGCTTTGGTTCCATTAGGATGACCAACAGTCAAGTTTAATTCAGAAACATTAATAAGTTTATCATATTATTGTTGATACAGACATGTGTTGATTAGCACCTGAGTTACTATCCAATTTTCCTTAGAAACAATCTGTTTATGACTGTGAGAGCTGTTAGCTAACTGGAATAGATTTGTATTGAGGCACATACCAGCCATGTTAGCCTTTGGAGAACCAACTGGATTGTGCTCAGATATAAGTGACATGATTTTACTTATCTGTTCAGCTGTAAAAGGTTGAGACTTACAGAATTAGTAGAACCACTAGTTTCTACATTACTGGAATTGTTTGAGCCCTTTGAACATTTGACTTCTTTTTATAATTTGGAGGGTAGCCACAATTTCATAGCATTTATCTATTGTATGCCCAGTCAAATTACAGTGAGAACATTTTTGACCTTGGCCTTTATTTGTTTCTTTTTATTTTCAACAAATTTAGACACAAAAGCAGAGACTTGAGTCTTTCCTTGATTATTTATTCCCCTATGTGATTCTTCAGAAGATATTATAGCAAAAGCATTCTTTACAGTAGGTAAAGGTTCCTTAGACAGAATAGTAGTTCTAATTGGTTGATAGACATCATCAAGGCCCATTAAGAATTGCATTAGTTTGAGTTGTGATTATGAGCAGTGATTTTTGTGGAGGCATCACAAGTGCAGGTAGGTAAATCTGATAGTATGTCATATGTCTCCACATGGAGTTAAGTTTGTGATAGTAATCTGACAGAGATTGACCATTTTGGCTAATAGAATTATTTGCTTATGTAAGTTATATAGAACAGATCCATCAACTTTACTATAGGTTTCTTTAAGCTCATTCCACACATCAGATGCAAGTTGAGAGAATATTTGACCAACATATAACTCCTCAGATATTGAGTGAGTATCCAAGACAGAACAACTGAATTACAACGATCCCATTGATTTGACAAAAACAGGGTCATTGGTTTGTTTTTTTACAAGTGCCATCAAGAAAGCCTACTTTATTTTTACAGATAGGGCAAGCTTTATTGATTTTGCCCAGACAGTGTAATTCTGTTCCTTTCAACTTTATGCTTATTAGAGAGAGGTTATTAGTGTCACTTGCATGAAGATATAAGGGATTACTAAAGTCCAAGTTATTAATTTGTGTTCCATCACTTGTTTGTATTGCAAACTCAGCCATTTATGAGAGATATTTAAAGAACAATCACTTACAATCACAGCAAGAATCACACAGATCAGATGTACAGATACAGATAAACAAGAGTATACACAGCACAGGATCAAAGAGCCACACAGTAAGATGATACAGCAATCATACACTCAATCACCTGGACTCAATTGGTACAGGGACAACGAAGCCTATTCAGGGACCAGATTCCAAGACCACTCTTAATGGTGGCTGGACAAGTATAGATAGGGAGTTGTATTTTTCCCAAATCCCAATTGATCAGGTGAACATATACACAATTACACAGACAGCCCAATGAATAACACCCACAAAACCACCAGACTTATTACAAACAGGGATATAACAACAAGAAATATGACAAGAAATAGAAATAAGGAGGTAAGGGACCTTATCTATAGTCCAAGTATTGACACTAATGGGCAGTTGATTCCCGTATGTTAATACTCCCACGGAAACTCATTAGTGAAGGGACTTGCTACAGAATAGGGTGAGAAGACTTACAGTGATATAGCACACACCAAATATGACTGAACCTTCAGCCCATTGTGGAGATGCTTCACAGAGCCACAAAATATTCAAGCAACCAAATGTACGTTGTTTGACACGGTTTTTGTTTTCAGCGGAAGACGATTATATGATTCAATGACATAGAGAACATGAATCAGACCCAGGGTATAACAACACACACACATGAATCTAGGTTTGGATATAGTGTTTATTCGAACCTGAGTTCTTGTAGGTAGATCAGATCTAAACGAGATGATACAGATGCAAGAACCCTTAGGGTTTGATCTAAATCGACGTTTTAAGATCAACGGGAGATGAGATCAGTATAGATCTGGTGTCACTTTCAAGGACACATATGAGGATATCTGAAATCACTTGACAATCTCGTTCTATTAGGGTTTATTGAAACTGAGTTTTATGAATAAACGATGTATCAAGAGCAACGAGGCTTTGATACCATGTTAACAAAAAATAAATCTCATCGTTTATAACAAAACACAGTTATACAATTAAATCTGTGTAATTCTTAGCTACAAACAAGATATGAACTCAACAAGAACAAATACTAACTGCAACATGTGTTGCAGACTACAATCGATGAACCCAAACGTATGAACAAGAAGATGAGATGAACACATCTTACTGGATTTCTCTAATGTGATTTTGGAGAAAACCCTTAAAACAAGATTGACCATCTGAATCTTCGAGAAGAAGATATCCTCTTTACACACGTGCATATATCCAGGCAACTAGCTGGATCTTCAAGCCCAAGCCCACGAGCAGTGAATCTCAAAGCCCAATGAATATCCAATCCAAAGCCCATGAATCTCAGAAATTATATACAAAATAACCATAAAACTAAAATAAGTAAAAACTATTATATCCAGTTGAATTAGATATAAAATGAGTATATATATTTAACAACAGTTATATCAAATTATTTAAAAATATTAAAAAAAATTTTACCTATTTTTCATCTCATATCAATCCCTTTGCTTCTCAACCTTCCATCCTTGTTTTCCCCTTTCGGGAAGTTCTTCACTTAAAAATTTTACCTATTTTTCATCTCATATCAATCCCTTTGCTTCTCAACCTTCCATCCTTGTTTTCCCTTTCGGAAGTTCTTCACTTATTTTTTTTAGATTGTTATTAAGTCTTTTTCAGTGAAACCATCTTTATTATCTTCAACATCTTCCTCAATATATACCACTCTTGTTACTCTTGTTTTCATGATCATCAATACCATCTAGTGCACTCTTGCACCATCATCGTTACTATCATCATGATTATGAAAATGATATATTACTATTATCGTCATAACCGTGATGATGACACCTGAGGGTGATGAACATCATCGATATCAAAACAAGTTAACAACTATATACATTTTACAACTTCTTTGTCCTCATATGTACAGATTTTATCAAACCTCAAATAAGTAACCCTTGTCATATAACTTTGAGCTTCTATTGATATCAATGCTTAAGGAAATATGTTGAACGTCAAGAAAACAAGAAAACACAATCTGAAAACACATAAAATAAGATAAAAGAAACATCAAATATAAAACCAGTTTAAGGGAGTCTGTATATCCATTCATTTTTCATAAAATACTCAAGCATCCATTAATAGATTGTTACTAGTTTTTGAGTTTTCACTAAAACTTATTTCACATGTGATTTTTGAAAGATTATAAATAATTAATCAGATTTTTTAAACTATTGTGCAATAGAAGTTTCTTGATCTTGTTAAGAAAAAGAAAAGCGAACCCACATTGTATTAATGACTAATGACTATTCAGTTCGTAAAGCAATCTAGAATATGAAAAGTGGAGATAATTTAAGATTTAAAAAAAGAGGCTAAACGAATCAGAATATTTTAAAAGTATAGACGAATTTTATACGAATCGAAACATGATAAGGTATACGATAACATCATTTTATTTTTTAGATTTTTTGAATGACAAATGTATAACCCCGTTTCACAGTATTGATGTTATTTTAATCAGGTCAATTATTTATCCTTTTCTTTGCTGAGATCACACCCTCAACGGTCTTAGCCCACAACTGGGAAAATCCCGTGGCGTAACGCAGAGCATTTTATTGTGAGAGAAACTCGAACTCAAGCCCATTTTTTTAATTGTGTTGGATACCTCACCTAGGGGTGTTCAACGAATTGAATTTCCCATTCTTGGATTATTCAAACTTTGGTTTCTGAAGCTGGATTTGAATTCGATTTAAATTCAAATTAGATTCTTAGGACTTATTCGAATCCAGAACCAAGTTCAAGTTCAATTCGATTCGAATTTAAATGTCTTTATTTATAGTTATATTGTCAAAACTACTAATATTTAATTCAAAAACAAACTTAAATTTCAAACGATAAAGTTTCAAAACAAAATGATAATATCTAACATTCAAAATTTGATAATAGAATACAAATTACATAGTAGAATATTATTGAGTTAACAAACTAATATGTTCAAACTTTCAAGCTTTACGAGTTCGTGGCTACCATCTACAAGTCTATAATTAAAGAAGTGCGTGAGACAACTAAAATTAACCAAATAAACAAGCAAAATAACTAAAGAAGAATTGGGATATGAAATCGGAAATAGAATTCAAATATAATTAAATAAGTATATGTACATAAAATAAAACATTATTATAAAATATAAAAATAAGTGTGTTAATGTGCATGCATATAATTATTGTATATATATATTATTATTATGAATTTCGAATCAATCAACAATTACAAATTTGAAGTTTGTAATTGTCAGGGCATTTAAGTCGTTATATAAATCATTTAATTTAAATTTTCATTTGTATAATAACTTAAATGTCTCTGACTTAACAAACACAATTAATTAACTAATAAAAATGAAGAAAATGACACTTTTTGAAAATTCAGAGACCTAGGAGAGAAAAAAAAAACTTTTTTATGAAAATAACAAAACAGAGTAAAACTCGAGAGGGAAAATGAGAATTAAATATATCTTAAAATATAATTTTAAAATTTCTGGCTTCTATTTTTTTATTTATAATTTCTTAGATATATTTATTATTTATTTTACCATAGCTAATAATATTAACATACATAACAATCATAAAAATAATAATTTTGACATGTTAAATTTATTCCAATCATGTAATACATGAGTTTCTACTTAGTTATAAATACAAAAAAAATGCCGGAATGCACTTGAAAAGCTCAAGAGATAGTTCTTAACAAACTAACAAGCATATCCTAGTCGATCAACGGGGTAATTAGAAAGTGAGAACTTGAGAAGTATCAGAGTGAATATTTTTTTACAATAAAACTAAAAATGCTATAAAAATATGATAAACCGAACCAAGGACCATAAAAACATATATAAACCAAATAGTCACATAGAACCTGAATTTTATTTCAAGTATCAGTCGAAATCCATATTTAATAACCTGAGTCGACATTTGTTCGAATCTTTTGATGTTTTGATTGAGACGAAGAATCATATCCTATCAAACAAATCTAGCAACCAAATTAAAAAAAGTACAATACTAAAACGGGCTAGATGCTTTTGGTACAATTTTATTTGGTGACATCTATGCTGATAATAATAATACAAAAAAGCCCATAGTACCAATTATCAATTTAAGCATTTAGAATCATCAAAGCAGTAAAATAATAAAACAGTGGCGAAATGTTGAGTCTAGTGATAAAAAAATAGAGTGATGAAACTCACTTTGAGGTTAAAACTTTTAGTATATAACAGATTGACATAATTAGTTATAGACTTATAGTTTATATAAAATAGTACGGGTGTTCAATATTTGAAGCGAGTTCGAAAACTTGAAATTTGATTCAATTCAAAAATCACCATTTGAAATTTGATTCGGAAAACTTATTCAAATTATATTTTAAGTATTTAAATTATCTGGTCTCATTTCCTTCTTTAGTTATTTTGTACGTTTATTTGTTAATTTGTAGTTGTTTCTGCACACCCCTTTTAATCATGGACTTGTGGACTGGAACTGTGAACTCATTAAACTTAGAAGTTTAAATGTTAACTCGTGATATTTTAATTTGTAATTGAATGTTTCCTTATTTAATTTTTGAATGTTGAATTACTATCATTTTATTTTAAGTTTTTTTATTATTTAAACAGTTTGTAGTTTAAATTAGGTTTAGTAGTGTTTAGAAACAAAAATTAAATAAATTTTCCAATGTATTCGAATACGAAATCTTTCAAATCTAATTCGAAACAAAATCAAATTCAAATCCAGTTTTAAAAATATCAAACACCCCAATAACTAGTGCAGTTAAAAAAACTAACATCCAAAAAAAACAAGTATAATCGTTAATTCAAAAGAGAAAAAAAACATTAATTACAAAACGAATCAACGAACAAATAATGTATGCCACGAGTGCAATTATTGGAGGGGCTAGAAAGAGAAATCGATAACAACAAATCAAGGAATAATAATAAATTATATTAAAAGTCGATTAATGAAGGTAGCGACAACTAGTTCTACCACCACCATCAAAACAAACAAACACAAAAAACACTAAAATAAATAAGTAGCTAATGATAAACATTCTACTCCATATTTCATACAAAGCAAATAATGTAACCTACAAATTTCATATTGGTACAATATGTTAACTTACATGCTTAGTTTATTGATTCTTTTTAAATTCTTCGGTCCAAAATAATCTGAACCCTTTAATTCCTCACAGTTTTAATTAACAGCTTTTATTTAGTTAGAATTAGTTATGCTTAGAGCATTAAAATAGCGTCCAGCTATTAGGACACTCTCACATTATAATCAACAACAATCTCACATTATAAATCAAAATATTAATCATCAAAATAAATCTTATAATACATTTGAACAAACTATATAAACCCCACAATCAATCCCACTTTTTTGGTTGTACCCAATAATAATATATAAAATCTTCTTACTTTAATAAAAGAGTAACTTGAGATGCCACTGGCAGCACCATAATCATCGAGATGTCACGTGGCAGCACCACATCATCATCACCAAAATTTTCCCGCATCTCTCTCCCTCTTAAATAATTTCCTTAATTACTAATAATATTATTTAACATTCTTTTACATTTAATATAATACCCGTAATAAATAATAATAATAATAATAATAATAAATAATATAATAATAATAATAATAATAATAATAATAATAATAATAATAATAATAATAATAATAATAATAATAATAATAATTTATTAAAGTTTATTAAACTTGGAATAATTAAAATTTTTGGTTTAATAAGTCCAGGGGGCTAGTGGTCATTTCTAAAACTTGGAATTCATATTTTGGTCATGAATAATAAAGGAAGAAAACCACAGGGACCAAAGGTGTAATTTTATAAAAAAAAACCATCACCACCGTCGACCACCTCGTCGCCGGCCAACGGCTCCGGCGAGCCTCCACAGCCAAAACCGCTCGACATTTTGATCAAATTAAATGCCCGCCAACATCATGTACAAGATTCGAGTGTGTTACCCACTTTAATTTGAAAATTTTGAATGCAATCGATCTAAACCCGACAACTTCACTTTCGGCTGCTTTACACCTCTTAGATCGCACTACACCTCACAATAATTCGATTAAATCAATCCTAAACGAACATACATCTGTTTCTAAGCTATTAACGATCTAAATTACACTTGCAATCCACGAATTAACCCTGTTCGATTCCCTCTCTGTCGCGGCTCTGCAACTCTATAGAAATCCATCTTCCAAGCCAATTAAACTGAAATTGATAAGGGGGTTTGCATCAAGGACATCACACGAAGCTTCCCACGAGTTCAATTTGATTTATATCATTATTTGCAAATTAATCGAACCTCGTTGGGTCGCGGCTTGTTCATCATTGGTTCATCATCGATTAGACGACTTCTGGTAAAATTAAGCACATCTATAAACTCGATTTCACATGGGGAATCAAAGCCCCATGTTTATTTCATTGATCATTATCGTTTTGTGTCAATGTGGTGGATTTCGAAACTAGGGTTTATGTTGAATTGGGGGTTTGGATTCGGGATTGTTTAAAGAATTAAGAACCAATACAGGCTAGGCACAGGCGCCCTAGCCTGCTGGATAAAGCGAAAGAGGGATGGGCAGGAGGTCACGGGTTCGAACCCGAGCCCCTGCCTTATTTTTTTTAACAGCCTATTTAACCTTTTAAATTTTGTAAAATTTCTAAAAATTATAAAAATCCTTTTTACAATCCCTGTTTATTTTTAAATCATCAACCTGATTTTCTGTAAATTTTCTTTAAGCTTAAACCTTTATAAAACCATATAACAATGATATTTAGTTTAATTATTTTATGGATTCTTTTAAATAAACGGTGAAAATCAGATTAATATAGGACTCCTTTTATAAAAGTACCCAATTAATTTCTGTAAATTAGTTTGTTAAAAACCTTAACAATTTATATTATATAATATTAACAAACGTTATAAATAGTTCATTTTGTTTAAAAATAAGCTTTAAATAGTTGATTTAGTCCCGTATTTTACAGCCAACTTACAGAGGTCATAACTTCTTCATAACAGATTCAAATCAGTTAAACCTTATGTCCATGACGAAGTTCGTCGAAAGACAATCTGTTGAGATATAAAACATCGAAAAACTCATTCGTTTAGACCTCCAAACAGTCGGTTTCGTAACAGCTAGCAGTTCTGCGCAGCTGTAAAGATCCACGTTTTTCTCATATTTCGGTAATCCAAATCAGAAACTTTTCTAAATGAAAGTTGTTTAGAAACCTCTAATCTAGTAAACTGGAGATTTTCAGAATTTTTAAACGTCGTTTAGTATTTTAACGAGTGCGAAAAGACAGGGGCAGAACTGGAATTTTCCAAACTATAATTTGCGTTACGTTATCGTAGGTTCTCGCGACGTTAACCGAGCCTAGACCTTGTTTCTGATTATTGTCACTCGTGTATAAGGTACGGATTCTGTTTCTTTGTTATCATAAGTATTTACTTTTGTTTACGTTGCTTTGTAGTTCGGATTCCTGATTCCCGTCTTGTATTTGATTTCCGTTTTTGATTCCTGCCATACATAGATGATTTGCCTTTCATTCTGTTATAAGTAGCTTGACTACTTTATATTTTTGAATATGTTACCCGAGCTCTCCCTATCTTGGGGGTGACCAAGACGCGTTATTGCGGCATCGATAACGTGGCACCAACCGTGGCGGTGAGCTGAGATCACGGCGTCTCTAAAGAGGACTCTGAAATTATGTCTTGTTATATTATTATTTCCTCTGAGGCGTATGGATCGATCCTAGGTTAGTCCTGTTATTTCCTGATGGATGGTTACACACCATTCCATTTAGGACTCTGGTGAATGGTTTGTATGTCTGCCCATACTCCATTTCACATTGGTTCACGGGCTCGCTACCTGTGTTCCCTCTGTTCAGTTATTATATGATATGATTATTAGCTCGGGGTATGTTCCATCTGATATATGTCTTATGCCGTTATGTTCTGTTTGATATATATATATCTTATGATCTTTGATTCTTCGTTATTATTGTGTCTGTTTATTTTTATATCTGCCAATTCATTGATCATCATCATGTCTGTTTATTTTTGATATCTGCCTATTCTTTGATTATCATCATGTCTGTTTATTTTTGTTATCCGCTATTCCATTCACTGAGCGTTATGCTCAGGCGTGCTTTTGTTTTCATGCACGTCAGGTCAGCAGGGTAATCCGGGAAACAAGTGAAGAGTGAATTGAAAACCAAGATTATCTGTTATTTTAATTGATGTATTGAACATCTTAATTAGGTTTTGTAATTTGAACTTGTAATCGTTATTAATAATGGGAATGCGTTTGGATTTTGATTACCGTGATAGTGACACGTCAGCCTTGTAGGGTTGGGGTGTTACAGTTGTGGTATCAGAGCCAAGGCTCTTTCCTATAGAAAACTTAAAACATTAATAATAAACTTGTGAGGTTATGGGTAGACGTTGGGTTAGGATCTAATTTGTTTTCCAATCTAAATTCCAGTGTTCACACGTATATTTTCATTTCAGATGGCTCCTAAGAGACGTGTGAACAACCGCAATAAATCGAGTGGCCCTCATCTGATACTCCTCTTGAAACCCTCGTTGCTAATGCCGTAAACGCTACTATTTCTGGAATACTCCCTAATCTGATGACTCAGACTGCTCAAACAGTCATCCAGCAGATACAACAGGCGAATTTGGGAGGAAATAACATCGGGTCAGCATCGGAGGGAAATAACAATGGACCACCACCTGGTGGAAACAACACAGGACCTCCACCCGGCGGAAATAACTCAGAGCCAACTTCTGGCGGAACAAACGGGACCACCTTTCGGTGGAAATGCAACACCACCTGTGGCTGAGATTCATGTTTGGCTTGAGCGCTTTATGAAGCAAAGACCAAGATCTTTTAGTGATGCTGCTACACCGATGGATGCTCGGAACTGGATAGCCCATGTGGAGAAGATTTTTGAGGTACTAGGAGTCGGTGACATATTTAAAACTAGGCTGGCTTCTTACAAACTGGAGGATGATGCTCTTGTTTGGTGGGAAGGGGTCAAACTTGCACATGGTGGAGAGGGTTATGCTGCTACTCTTCCTTGGGCCGACTTCCGCACTATATTCTTCCGAAAGTATTTCTCTGAAGTGGAACGAAGTGAGTATGCACGGGAATATGCATCTATTGAGCAACGAGATGGTGAACCTTGGCAAGAATTCATGGCAAGATTCTGTAGGCTGGCTAGTTTTCTTGGGGAAGCTGCAGGTAGCCCAGAGGTCCAAGCAGAAAAGTTGAAATGGGCTGTTCATGAGAGAACTCGGAGGTGGATAGTGACTCAAAGGTTTAATAATATCAATGAAGTAGCTGATGCTGTGAAAACGCTTGACATGGAAAACAAGAAGAGGTTAGCTAAAGCTGAGGAGAGCCGTAAGAGAAATCGTGAAGGGAACCATACCGCACCGTATGGGCAATCTTCGAATGACAAGTACAATACAGGTGATCGAAAAGCCCAATTCAACAGAAATAATAACCGCCAAGGTAATCAATGGAAACAAAAATAGCAGAATCCTAAATCGGCCGAAAACCAAGGTCAAGAGCAAGCTCCGGTATGCACTACATGTGGAAAACGTTATTTTGGTGTTTGTCGTCGAGCTTCAGGAGCCTGTTTTAGATGTGGAAAGACCGGCCATGTACTGAAAGACTGTCCATATCCTGATAACAAAGGAAAGGCTGGGAATAATGCTAAACAACCTACTAATGGAGGACGGTGTTTGCTTTGAACGCAAAGGATGCAGCAAACACACCAGGTATGACTCTTGATATTCCTCACATATGTAAACCTGTCGTATTTGAATAATCTAGTAATCTTACCATGCAAATTATGCTTGTTAGCTATTTACTAAGTGTGTCATGGTATCATAAATTGTTTAGGTACTGTTTCTGGTACTCTCATGTTAGGAACTCGTGAAGTTCAAGTCTTATTTGATACTGGAGCAACACACTCCATAGTTTCTCAATCTTTTCTTAAACATCTAACGATGAGTCCAACATTATTAGAAAATACTCTGAATATTATGACTCCTATGGGAAACTTTGTTACAATCTCTCATGTGTATGAGGATTGTCCGATCGGAGTTGAATCGCTCATTCTTACAGCGGATCTGTTGCCCATGCAAATGGAAGATTTTGATATCATCTTGGGAATGGACTGGTTAACTCGACGTCATGTTACAATTGAGTGTCAGACTCGTCGCATTCTGTTTGGAGATCCCCATCATCCTGAACTTATTTATCAGGGGACTAAACCTCGAAACTCTTCAAATAATTTCAGCACTTAAGGCTCGTAAATCCCTACTGCACGGCGCTGCAGGATTCCTTGCTTCAGTTAAAATTTTATCTTCTGGAGAGCCTAGTATTTTTGATTATCCGGTTGTTTGTGATTTTCCCGATGTGTTTCCTAAGGAGTTACCTGGACTTCCTCCAGACCGCGAGGTGGAATTCACTATTGATCTTATCCCTGGTGCTGAGCCGATTTCCAAGGCACCTTACCGTATGGCACCACTTGAACTCAAAGAACTGAAGGAGCAATTACAGGAGTTATTAGATCTTGGATTTATTAGACCAAGTGTCTCACCTTGGGGTGCACCAGTTTTATTTGTAAAGAAGAAAGATGGAACTATGAGGCTTTGCATTGACTACCGGGAATTAAATAAGATCACTATTTGAAATCGCTATCCTCTGCCTCGTATTGATGATTTATTTGATCAGCTTCAGGGTGCAAAGTGTTTCTCTAAAATCGATCTGAGGTCTGGTTACCATCAGCTAAAGATCAAAGATTCTGATGTCCTTAAATCTGCCTTCCGTACTCGGTATGGTCACTATGAATTCTTGGTTATGCCGTTTGGGTTAACGAATGCCCCGGCTGTTTTCATGGACCTAATGAACCGAGTTTTCCGTGACTATCTGGATAAGTTCATCATCGTTTTTATAGATGATATTCTGATATATTCTAAGAGTAAGGAAGAACATGAAGACCATCTTCGTATCGTGCTTGAAACTTTGCGTAACAAGAAGCTTTACGCTAAGTTTTCAAAGTGTGAATTCTGGTTGAGTCAAGTAGCCTTTCTGGGTCATGTGGTCTCTGCAGATGGTATTATGGTGGATCCAGCAAAGATAGAGGCAATCACTAAATGGCCAAGACCTACTTCAGCCACAGAAGTCCGGAGTTTTCTTGGTCTTGCTGGTTACTATCGTAGATTTGTCGAAGGGTTCTCTGTTATTGCTTTACCCCTTACGCAACTTCTAAGGAAAGGGGTTAAGTACTCTTGGAATGATGAGCGGGAGAAAAGTTTCGAAGAGCTTAAGAAGAGATTGGTGTCTGCCCGATTCTTACACTTCCATCGGGTACGGGTGGATACCAGATTTACAGTGATGCATCAAAGAAAGGACTTGGATGTGTGTTGATGCAACACGGAAAGGTCATTGCTTATGCTTCACGGCAGTTGAAACCTTATGAGGTTAATTATCCTACGCATGACCTTGAGCTTGCTGCTGTTATTTTCGCGTTAAAGATCTGGCGCCACTATCTTTATAGAGAGACTTGTGATATCTTTACCGATCATAAGAGTTTGAAGTATATCTTCACTCAAAAGGAATTAAATATGAGACAAAGGAGATGGTTAGAGCTGTTGAAAGATTATGACGCTAACATTCAGTATCATCCAGGAAAGGCTAATGTGGTAGCTGATGCTCTTAGCCATAAGAGTTCGGGAATGGTAGCCTCACTCCAACTACAGCCTCAGATTATTACTGATCTTGATAGACTGGGTATTGGTCTACGGATTGGTAAGAATGACGGATATCTCGCTAGACTTCAGATTGAGCCAGACCTGGTATCTCGAATTAAGGATGCACAGAAAGATGATGGTGAACTTTGGGCAATCTTACAGAATGTGGAGATTGGTAAACAATCAGAATTCAGAGTAGATGAACATGGAGTAATCTGGTGTGGTAAACGGTTATGTGTTCCTAATGATTCTTCTCTTCGAGAATCGTTACTAGCTGAGGCACATAGTTCTCCGTTCTCTATCCATCCTGGATCTACTAAGATGTATCGTGATCTTCGTCAGAATTTCTGGTGGAATGGTATGAAAGAAGACGTGGCTAAGTATGTTAGCCGTTGCCTTACTTGTCAGCAGGTCAAGATTGAGCATCAGAGAGCTAGTGGTTTGCTTCAGCCACTACCTATTCCTGTATGGAAATGGGATGATATTTCCATGGATTTTGTGACAGGGTTGCCAAGGACATTTAAGAAGAATGATGCAATATGGGTTGTAGTTGACAGATTGTCAAAGTCGGCTCACTTTCTTCCAATTCAGCAAGGATTTTCGGTTAGCAAACTATCTGAAGTGTTCACACAAGAGATTGTTAGACTTCATGGCACTCCGGTGTCTATCGTGTCAGATCGAGACCCGAGGTTCACTTCTCGTTTTTGGAAGGGTTTGCAAGCTGCATGGGGTACCAAGTTGAGGTTTAGTACGGCGTTTCATCCTCAGACCGACGGTCAGTCGGAGCGTACTATTCAGACACTTGAGGATATGCTTCGAGCTTGTGCCCTAGAGTGGACTGGAACTGGGATGAATACTTGTGTTTGGTCGAGTTTGCTTACAACAATAGTGGCAAGCTAGCATTGGTATGGCACCTTTCGAATTATTGTATGGTCGTAAGTGTAGAGCACATATTTGTTGGAAGAGGTCGGTGAAAGAATCATCGAAGGACCCGAGTTAGTTCAGATCACGAATGAGAAAGTTGCTATTGCTAGAGAAAGGTTAAAGGAAGCTCAAAGTAGACAGAAAAGTTATGCAGACCGACACCGTCGACTTTTGGAGTTTAATGTCGGTGACAAAGTATTCCTGAAGGTTTCGCCTTGCAAAGGTGTACGACGTTTTGGTCTAAAAGGGAAACTTAGTCCACGGTTTATCGGACCCTTTGAAGTTCTAGAAAGAGTTTGTGAGGTTTCGTATCGTTTGACTTTACCACAACAACTGTCACATGTGCATAATGTCTTTCATGTATCTCTTTTAAGGGGGTACAATTACCATCCTCTTCACGTTGTGAATTATCCGCTTCATTTGATTCGTGAAGACTTATCGTTCGAGGAGGAACCCGAGGCCATACTTGACCGACAAGAACGCATTATGCGTAAGAAAACTATTCCTTTCGTTAAGGTATTATGGAAAAATCATTCCGAACGTGAAGCTACATGGGAGATAGAAGATGAAATCCGTTCTCAATATCCGTATCTATTTACCCCTTAGTTATTATTTTTTATATGTTTATGTTGTCAGTTATCTGTTTCTTGAACATCACATTAGTCATCTCTTATACGATTTTGTCTATCGAATCGATTCCGTTTCAGCAATTGAATAATTGTGAGTGATTTCGTTCACTGGTTGATTTTTTTTACTACTCCGTATACGTTATGTCATATCTTTGTTCGATCTGTACCTAGCAATTTCGTGGACGAAATTATTTTAAGGGGGGTAGAATTATAATACCCGTAATAAATAAATAATAATAATAATAATAATAATAATAATAATTTATTAAAGTTTATTAAACTTGGAAATAATTAAAAATTTTTGGTTTAATAAGTCCAGGGGGCTAGTGGTCATTTCTAAAACTTGGAATTCATATTTGGTCATGAATAATAAAGGAAGAAAACCACAGGGACCAAAGGTGTAATTTTATAAAAAAACACCATCACCACCGTCGACCACCTCGTCGCCGGCCAACGGCTCCGGCGAGCCTCCATAGCCAAAACCGCTCGACATTTTGATCAAATTAAATGCCCGCCAACATCATGTACAAGATTCGAGTGTGTTACCCACTTTAATTTGAAAATTTTGAATGCAATCGATCTAAACCCGACAACTTCACTTTCGGCTGCTTTACACCTCTTAGATCGCACTACACCACACAATAATTCGATTAAATCAATCCTAAATGAACATACATCTGTTTCTAAGCTATTAACGATCTAAATTACACTTGCAATCCACGAATTAACCTGTTCGATTCCCTCTCTGTCGTGGCTCTGCAACTCTATAGAAATCCATCTTCCAAGCCAATTAAACTGAAATTGACAAGGGGGTTTACATCAAGGACATCACACGAAGCTTCCCACGAGTTCAATTTGATTTATATCATTATTTGCAAATTAATCGAACCTCGTTGTGGTCGCGGCTTGTTCATCATTGGTTCATCATCGATTAGACGACTTCTGGTAAAATTAAACACATCTATAAACTCGATTTCACATGGGGAATCAAAGCCCCATGTTTATTTCATTGATCATTATCGTTTTGTGGTTCAATTTGGTGGATTTCGAAACTAGGGTGTTGAATTGGGGGTTTGGATTCGGGATTGTTTAAAAGAATTAAGAACCAATACAGGCTAGGCACAGGCGCCCTAGCCTGCTGGATAAAGCGAAAGAGGGATGGGCAGGAGGTCACGGGTTCGAACCCGAGCCCCTGCCTTATTTTTTTAACAGCCTATTTAACCTTTTAAAATTTTGTAAAAATTTCTAAAAATTATAAAAATCCTTTTTATAATCCCTGTTTATTTTTAAATCATCAACCTGATTTTCTGTAAATTTTCTTTAAGCTTAAACCTTTATAAAACCATATAACAATGACATTTAGTTTAATTATTTTATGGATTCTTTTAAATAAACGGTGAAAATCAGATTAAATATAGGACTCCTTTTATAAAAGTACCCAATTAATTTCTGTAAATTAGTTTGTTAAAAACCTTAACAATTTATATTATATAATATAACAAACGTTATAAATAGTTCATTTTGTTTAAAAATAAGCTTTAAGTAGTTGATTTAGTCCCGTATTTTACAGCCAACTTACAGAGGTCATAACTTCTTCATAACAGATTCAAATCAGTTAAACCTTATGTCCATGACGAAGTTCGTCGAAAGACGAATCTGTTGAGATATAAAACATCGAAAAACTCATTCGTTTAGACCTCCAAACAGTCGGTTTCGTAACAGCTAGCAGTTCTGCGCAGCTGTAAAGATCCACGTTTTTCACATATTTCGGTAATCCAAATCAGAAACTTTTCTAAATGAAAGTTGTTTAGAAACCACTAATCTAGTAAACTGAAGATTTTCAGAATTTTTAAACGTCGTTTAGTATTTTTAACGAGTGCGAAAGACAGGGGCAGAACTGGAATTTTCCAAACTATAATTTGCGTTACGCTATCGTAGGTTCTCGCGACGTTAACCGAGCCTAGACCTTGTTTCTGATTATTGTCACTCGTGTATAAGGTACAGATTCTGTTTCTTTTGTTATCATAAGTATTTACTTTTGTTTCCGTTGCTTGTAGTTCGGATTCCTGATTCCCGTCTTGTATTTGATTTCCGTTTTTGATTCCTGCCATACATAGATGATTTGCCTTTCATTCTGTTATAAGTAGCTTGACTACTTTATATTTTTGAATATGTTACCCGAGCTCTCCCTATTTTGGGGGTGACCAAGACGCGTTATTGCGGCATCGATAACGTGGCACTAACCGTGGCGGTGAGCTGAGATCACGACGTCTCTAAAGAGGACTCTGAAATATGTCTTGTTATATTATTATTTCCTCTGAGGCGTATGGATCGATCCTAGGTTAGTCCTGTTATTTCCTGATGGATGGTTACACACCATTCCATTCAGGACTCTGGTGAATGGTTTGTATGTCTGCCCATACTCCATTTCACATTGGTTCACGGGCTCGCTACCTGTGTTCCCTCTGTTCAGTATTATATGATATGATTATTAGCTCGGGGTATGTTCCATCTGATATATGTCTTATGCCGTTATGTTCTGTTTGATATATATATATATATATATCTTATGATCTTTGATTCTTCGTTATTATTGTGTCTGTTTATTTTTTATATCTGCCAATTCAATGATCATCATCATGTCTGTTTATTTTTTATATCTGCCTATTCTTTGATTATCATCATGTCTGTTTATTTTTGTTATCCGCTATTCCGTTCACTGAGCGTTATGCTCAGGCGTGCTTTTGTTTTCATGCACGTCAGGTCAGCAGGGTAATCCGGGAAACAAGTGAAGAGTGAATTGAAAACCAAGATTATCTGTTATTTTAATTGATGTATTGAACATCTTAATTAGGTTTTGTAATTTGAACTTGTAATCGTATTAATAATGGGAATGCGTTTGGGTTTTGATTACCGTGATAGTGACACGTCAGCCTTGTCGGGTTGGGGTGTTACATTTAATATATTAAAAAAAGATCTATTTATTAATATTATTTCTAAATAAACAAATTTTTTATAAAATAATTAATTTTTCTAAAGCATAAAACGTTTTTAAAAATATTAAATATTTTAAAATTGGTATTTTAAAAATTCAATTTTTTCAAACAAAAAATAATTATTGGGAGTTATAATAAGAAAATTTTTAAAAATGACATTTTTATACGGTTTGTTTTAGAACAAAATGTTTATTTTTTTGGAAAAAAATTAAAATTAAAATTTAAAATGTTGATATCACTTTTTATTAATTATAGTCAGTCATATCGTATCTTATAATATCATTTATAAATAATAAATTTTATTATATTAATATGTTATTTATTAAATCCGTGTAATACACGGGTTTAATAAAGCTAGTCTATAGTATCTAATAAACCAAGGTTTCTTTTGTCACTTGTCATTATCTTAATCTACTCTTTTGCCACTTGTCATTCTTCTAGATATGCACATATCAATTTTCCCTTCAAAAGGGTATTATAGTAATTTAAAAAATAATTTTATTAATTGTTATATTTCTCTCTCTTATCTAAATTTTTTAAAATCAAACTATCTTTTAAAAATAGATTTTATTAAGAAAATTAGAAATCACATTTTTTAACTAAAATCTAAATAATAAAAACATAAAATTTTATATAAAATTTCTAAAACACTCAACCTTTTTAAACAAAATTTTTAAATCGTTTTATTTTTAAAAAATTATATATAGGTGAAATTTTTTAAAATCTTAAAATAAATCTTTAAAAATAAAACTATTTAGATATGAGAGTTAAAAATAGCATAATTTTTTATTTCTTGAACTACTACGTGTATATAATTTTAATTATATTTATATTAAAATATTATACTGTAACTCTTCGTGTTTATTACTAACTATATCCATTTAATTAATGGGTTTTAGCATATCTATCTATTTATAAAAATACTAATATAAGCATGAAACAATTGTAAGTCTCATTATACTTATTTTCTTAATTCTCTATATTATTAATAATAATATTGAATACTAATAATAGTACTCATACTATTTTCAAATTAAAAAATGTATATTTTAATAATTAAAAACCTATTGTTTATTAAAAACAAACCTTTTTAAAAATAAATTTTATAAAATACAGAATACAACAAACTATTTTTTTAAATTAAATTTTTTAAAAAAATACTTAAAAATTATAATTTTTCTACAGAAATAAAAGTTTAAGAAAAATAAATTATTTTTTATTTACTTAAAGTAACTATTTATACGTAACTATAATCGTATTTATCTTCAAGCATGATTTTATAATGCATAATTTTATATTACTAATGATTTAAGATAATATTTATTTAGTCCGTGTAATACACGGGGACTAACCTAGTATAATATATAGGGAAAATTACTATGGCCATTTACCCAACGGTTTTTTTCATAAATAGTCATTGATTAAAACAATTTCAAATAAATATTCTATCACGCATGTGGCATTTTGAAAAAACTCACTTTTCATACCGGAGATAGGCCGGAGTTACAGGTCTCACATGGTATCGCCGGGGCAATTTATTATTATTATTTATTGCTGGAGATAAACGCTCTTGAGTGGGATTTACTGGGTATGTTTGTTTGTTTGTTTGCTGGAGATAAACCATATGTTCCGTATCGCCCAATTTTTAATAAAAAAATACGAATTTTGAATTTCTTTAAAAACAATTCATTAAGCAAATACCAATTTTTTAAATCATAAAAAATTTATTTTTATAATGAAAATATAGCTATAAATATTATAAATTTCTCACAATATTCACTCATATATCATTCAAGATCCAATATCATTTTTCATCAATATCATTTTTCATTTTTCATTCATACATTAATATCATTAGCGACCGTGTAACCAAGAAAAATGAAGGCGTCCAAAGAATTAATCAGTCTTTAAAATGTTCAGACAAATAACTTACTAAAATTTTTTCTTTAAATTAATATACTTGTCAAAAATTTTTATATACTTGTACTAGTTTTTTTTAATTTATTTAAATGAGCGATACACGAGAGATGGTGTATCTCTGGCCAAAGATACACAAATTTTATATTATATTTTTTGGGTGATACACGAAAGAAGGTGTATCTCCGACTGGTAGGGGTGTGCAAAAAAACCGAAAACCAAAAAAAAACCGAATACCGATCCGTATTCGTAACCGTAAAAAACCGAACCGAATTATGAATTCGGTTTTCGGTTCGGTTCATAACCGAAACCGAATTGGGAATTCGGTTTCGGTTCGGTTTTCGGTTCTGGAAAATGTTGAAATCGGGTTGTTCGGTTTAACTGAACTAACCGAATTTAATGTATTATAATTTATATAAATTTTTATAGGTGTATAGTTTAGCCCAACTATCTCAACCCAAAACTATTCAAAGTAAAATTACTTGAGCCCAAAAACAAACCTTTTTACTCTTGGCCCAAATACATGCTTGCCTCGAGTACATCGACTATTCAAAATCTCAAATACCTTGCCTTTCCACTTTTTCAAACCCTAAAGAACACTTGCATACATCAGGCTCAAGCGACTCTTAACCCTTTACCCTCATACGATCGCGCAATAGGCTGTGAAAGTGTTAAGTGAAACTCGAGTTCAAGGCTTCAAGCAGGCATCACCATCAACATTCCACAGGTCGCATTGAACGCACCATTATCAACACTCAACAGGTTCAATCGTAATCAACATTCAGATTCAGTAAGTGGTGAAATTCAATTTGTTATTTTTAATTTATCTGTCTGATTGAGCAAAGTTTTGCAAGTTGGATACTCTTAATCTTGAATAAGAAAAAAGTTGCAGCTTTGATATCATTTCCTTTTTGTATTTACTTAATTTAGCTGGTAAAATTGATGAATAAGTTGATGTATCTGTCAATTTCTTTGTCCAATGTTCCTTGAATAATGAATAAATTGATGAATGATTATATGAGTTGTTATATACACTATACAGTAGATGAATGTCTTAATTATTTGCTTAATAAATGTACTTTTAGGAAAATGTCTATGGAGGGTGATTCTAATGCTAGTAATTTAAACTCGAAAACATGTGAAACGAAGAAACAAAGGGTGAGCTATAAACCAAGATCATCTGTGTGGCAACATTTCACCAAATATATTGATGAAGATGGAAAGCAAAGGGCACAATGTAAATATTGTTTAGGGAATTATGCTTCTGATTCAAATGGCACATCTAATATGCGAGGTCATATCTTGAAATGTACGAGCAATCCCGCAAATAATTCTAGCAATCAATCAAATCTTGCATTTAGCATGGAGAAGGATGGAGAAACTGGGGAAAGTAAAGTTAATTTACAATCTTTTAAATTTGAGCAGAAAAGAGGTAGGAGAGCAATAGTTGAGATGTTGATTATTAATGAGTTACCTTTTTCGTTCGTCGAAAATGAAGGGTTTAAAAGATTGATGAGGATTTGTCAACCTGCACTTATCATTCCATCTTGAAGCACGATTACAAGGATTGCTATAAACTATATCTTGATGAAAAATCAAAGCTTAAAGCACAAATGAAAAAGTCAATTTCTAGAGTTTGTTTGACAACTGATACATGGACATCTGTGCAACGAATCAATTATATGTGTCTCACGGCACATTATGTTGATGAAAATTGGAATTTGCAAAAAAAAGTTATAAACTTTTGTCCTATTTCTAGTCATCGAGGAAACGATATTGGACGTGTCGTGGAGACTTGTTTGATTGATTGGGAATTGCAAAATATAATGACTATTACAGTTGATAATGCTAGTAGCAATGATGTTGCAGTTGAGTATTTAGTAGGAAAAATGGTGTAATGGGATGATAAATGTATTCTTAAAGGAAAATGGACACACGTGAGGTGTATGGCACATATAATGAATTTAATAGTGCAAGATGGCCTCAAGGAGATTGGAACTTCTATTGAACGTATTAGGGCGTCTGTTCGATGGGTTAGAATATCATCAGGGAGAATTAAAAAATTCAAGGAGTATGCTTTGTTGGAAAAGGTTGATTGCCAAAAGTGTTTAACTTTGGATGTGTCTATTCGTTGGAACTCTACTTATTTGAAGTTGAATGTTGCATGTGAATATCAGAGAGCATTTGAAAGATTTTTTTAGGAGGATTTGACATTTTCTCGTGATCTTCAAGAGGGGTGTGGAGTACCAGATTTAGTGGATTGGGCAAATGCAAAAAGACTAGAAGGATTTCTTCGACATTTTTATGAACTCACCCTTCGAGTTTCAGGTATTATTAACCATCTTTATTATTTATTAATTTACAATTAGTTATTCATATATGTTTATTAGTTTACCTTTATGTGATTTAATTCAGGCACAAATTACATTACCTCAAGCACATATTTGGACTGTATTAGTTGTATCAATAGTGTCTTGAAACAATGTGCATTAACTGACGACGACGAGTTGACGAATATGGCTATGTCAATGTCATTGAAATTTAACAAGTATTGGGGTGATGTCAAGAAATTCAATTTATTGGTGTTTATTGCTTCTCTTTTTGACTCAAGAACAAAATTGGAGTATCTAAAGGTCAATCTTCATAGTATGTATGGAAATAAAACTGGGGACAAGATTTGTCAATTATGTGAAAATGTATTGCTTGATATATTCAGTGATTATAAAAGAATTCACTCGGATATTTACGCAAACAAGGCTTCGTCTTCATCTAAGCCCATAAATGAAGAGAGTTCAAGAAGCAAAAGTTTTAGTTTGTATGGAAATGTTGATGATACCCTAAAAGCACTTAGAAAGAAAATCATGGCGGAGGTAAAAAGACAAAAGGCAGAATCAGGTGTTACTGAAGATTCAAAGTCTGAGTTGGATAGGTATTTGAAAGAGGATATTGAAGGAGATGATGCTTGGTTTGAAAGCCCAGATTTCACTGTTTTAGGTTAGTGGAGGAAGAGAGGTGCAGCATTTTCGATATTATCACTTATTGCTCGTGATATTTTAGCTGTTCCTATTTCAACAGTGGCTTCAGAATCAACATTTAGCACAGGAGGTAGAGTGCTTGACTTATTTAGGAGTTCCTTAACTCCTCGTACCGTTGAAGCTTTAATTTGTTGTCAAGATTGGATTCATCCAAGGGTGTGCCTTGCAATGTGAAAGAAAATATTGAAGAACTTGACAAACTAGAAAAAGGTTATTGACTTATTATTTATTTATTTATCTATTTATCATTATGTCTTATCGTTCACTTATGTGTTCTTATTTCTTGCAGAGATGAGAAACGTACCGATTGCCTCGGGTGAAATACTAGCGTAAAGACCCAAGTTTCTATAGCTATGATGATATTGGCAAAGACTTTTATGACTATTTCTCTTTTGGACTATTGTTTAGAATTTGAACTTGGTATTTATGTTTGACTATTTCTTTGGTTTTGTGCGTTTTATTGTGATGTTTTCTGGTTTTGAACGTTTATGTGCTACAAGTTGTGTTGTTTGAAGTTATTTTTGTTGTTGTCCGGAATGCAAACAGGTAACCTCGGTTGAATTCGGGTTTTTTCGGTTTTTAACCGAAACCGAACCGAATTGAATTCGGTTGAATTTGGTTCGGTTAAGCATTTTCCCAATTCGGTTCGGTTCGGTTTTCGATTATGCATATTAAAATTTGAAAACCGAATAAACCGAACCGAATAAACCGAACAAACCTATAACCGAACCGATGAACACCCCTACCGATATGTAATTATTTTCTTTTTTTTTTTAATTTTGAGCGATACACTAACGATACTTATATTATATTTTTTGGGCGATACACGAAAGGTGTATCTCCAGCTGGCGATATGTAATTATTTTCTTTTTCTTTAATTTTAAGCGATACACTAACGATACTACATGTATTAATAACGCTAGAGCTATAACGCCAGCGATACCACATGCATTGGTACGGCTAACTAGAGATATTTGAACACTTATCCTAATCAGATTCTTTAAATATTTTGAATATTTCCAAAATCGATGGCTATTATCGTAATTTGATTGGTCAAATGACTAATTTAAAATTTTTCTCTACCATATAATAATACAAATACAAAATATAATATATATAAGATTGATGATAATGATGTGATGATAATGTTAAAAGAAAACAAAGTAAAATCGAACAAGTAAACACCCATCCAATTATATGCCACAATCCCTTAACATATCCAAACCCACCTACCCGACCCGACCCGACCCATTTCTTCGTGCTCCTCCATTTCATTTGCCACTCATAACCCCAACCAATAAATCTAACAAAAAGAAAAGGCTAACTTACGCCGTAGCAGCGTAGCATAACTCCCTAAGGCTAACCTGCACCACCGCTTCATTCCGATCAAACACCTTCTAATGCTAACTTACGCCGTATAAGCGTAGCATAAGCATCAAAACCTAACGCTAACCTGCACCACCGCTTCATTCCAATCAAAAACCTTCAGAGGCTAACTAACGCCTTATAAGCGTAGCATAAGCAGCAAACCCTAATGCTAACCTGCACCACCGGTCGTTCATTCCGATCAAACACCTTCAGATCCGATCAATCTTATCGGATTTCACCACCGGATTCGCCTTCGCAATCGCATCTCTACCAATCCGCTTGAAATCGAACTCACAACCATGCTTCTCAGCGTACCTATGCCTTCCACAAAACGTATCCCCACACCTGCACTTGAATCCCACCACACCGACCTTCTTGTTGCAGATCAAGCACCGCCTCCGCCTCTCCTCCGCCGCGTCAACGGTCAGCTCCGGAGATTCAGATCCACATGAATCAGAAACAGAAGAAGAAGATAACAACAATAATGATGATGATGATGGAGGAGTGATTTGGTGATTGAAGGTTGTTACGTTGTTAACGAGGTTATCGACGGCGATTTTGGCCTGGGCGGTGGTGCGGTGGTGGCGGTAGCATTTGGAGCAGAGGTTGTTGGTGGCGGTGGTGCCGAAGAAGCCGCAGCCGGTGGCGCCGCAGGGTGTGGGTTCGGAGGGTGGGAAGCTGGTGGCGTCGGTGAGGTTGTTGGAGTCGGTGTTCATGGTGTAGGTGGTGGTTGCTGTGTGGGGATTGAAGGTGTAAGAAGAAGAAGAAAAATATTGTTGTTGTTTGGGAAAGAAGGTGTGGTTTGGACGAAGAAGATGAAAAGATTGTATAGGGATAATGGGGAGTGTGAGTTTATATAAGTGGGGTGTGGTGATTTATCTTTTTTTTTCTTTTCTGAACGTAGGACACGTAATATCTATCTGTTATTCAGCCCGAGATCGCATCCTCAACCCGCTCAAGAGTAAACTTATTACGGAGAAACCAACTGGCTTAACTCTAAGTAATTTTTATTTAAAATGAGACTTTGACGTATAATCACTAACTTGATGTTATTAACTAGTAATACGTATTTAAAAAAAGAAACTACTAATTGTGCATTTCCACAAAAAAGTGTATGATATGATGATATATTTTATTTTTATTTTTTTGAAAATTAGAGTTGTATATAAATTATATTTTATGAATTTATTGGAAATTTATAATTGTTTAGTTTCTTGAATTAAATTTAATATTGCCGTCCTATAATTTTTTGTCTTTGATGTTGTTGAGGATCTCTTAACGCCCAATATTCGTGAGAGCTTTCTCCACTTGCAAAAACTTCTTTGCACACAATGGGCTACACGACTATCGATGTCTCCCGTTACTTTGAAGAGAATCGGTTTCATACAAAAACGAATGTTTTTTTATTTTATAACTACAACTCACAATTTATAATCCCTCACATCATTCATTTCTTCATACTCAATCTCTAACTTATTTTTATAAGTTGTAACACACGCACTAGTTGTACTATTAAATCTACTTATTTTATGTATTATAAAATTTAACCCTTAAATATATAAGTAAACGTATATTTTCTATACATTTTGATTTCTATACAACACATACCATTTGTTAGTGTTACAACAATCATTACATATATATACACGGGGACATAAATGCTTTTTGCTACATGAATCTTATATAGAACTTTATTAATATGTAAATTGTACAAATCAAAAATATTTTATTATTTAATTATATTAAATATATAATTAATATGTATGTATATTAAATAGTTAAAATTGCTTATGTTTAAAAAATAATAATAAAGTTCAAATAGATATTTATATATTTATTTTAATTGTATAATATATAATTATTATAAATTAAAAATTCCACTTCTATCATCATGGTAAAATGAGTAAAATACAAACAAATAATGAAATTTTAGGGATAAGTTTTCCGGATTCAAGAATTTTAAGGCTCAACTCATGTTGCTAATATACATACCCCACTCATGTCTCTTTCTCTCCTTTGCATTCGTGCAAGTAATAAATATTCAACTAGACATTCAATAGGTAATATACATATCCCCATAAATATACATACGAGGGGAGAAGTGACATTATATATATATATATATATATATAAATAACAAAAGTTATACATTTATACTATATATAATATACATATATAATATAAATATATATAATATAGCTAAAACTAAAATAATTATTAATTTGGTCAAATCTTTATAAACTACAGGTAAACTATTATTTTCACCAATTAAACTGGTGTATGAAACATAGGTCCCTTTTTTTCTTTTAACACGAAACATTATCATATCAATATTAATTACTTTATAAGTTATATAAAATGTAGAACATTTTATAATGAATTATATTTAAGTATTGTTACAGTTTAAAATGTCGATTTATCAAATCTTGTTAATGGTTAAAGTGTTAACTTTGTCACATTTTTCCAACCTTTTTTTTTCACAATTACTTGTATTATTTTTAGACAATCTTATAACCTTGGTATACAAAATTTTTAATCGAGTGTCTTTTTATAAAACGAAAAAGTATATTAACTTTTAATAATAAAATTTAGTCAAAGTATGTTTATATAGGCCACTAGTGGTCGTTCTGTTCCCGTCCTTTTTTTCCTAATTACACATCATCGCCGCATCAAAGTTTTTACATTTTCCTCTTTTCCTTTGTTTCTTCCCGTATTACACGTAGTCGTACGTCACAATCTTTCTCATCAAGTTTGGGTTTGAATGTCATTATGTTAAAGTGTCAGACCCAACAGACATTTCATCTATTCCCCACTCACATTTTATGCTTCTATATATGTTTTTTAAACAGTTAACGCACATATCCTCTAATTATACTTCTAAACTACACCACCCTGCCTAGGATTGAACCTCCCCTAGAAGGCAATTGCCTTACCACCATGCCACTTATTGGTGGTGCACATACAATAGACTTTTGCATTAACAAATGGCCTACTAAACCAAAATATTGATTTTAATTTCAGTTTCAAGCCAAAACCAAACTAAATCAAACCGACCTATGCACATCCAATTGACCAAACAGGCCAATCATGAAGCCAAGGACCTCCACATTAGCATTGCTTTTACATTAAATACAATGTCTTTTTTTATATGATAGCTGATTGTTTTGGGATCTTGTTTGTATATTCTTAGAGAGTTTTATATGACTAATTTACCACTTCAACATTAAATCCTACCAAAAAGTAGGTTTGAATTTAAGTGTACCCAAATTCAAAGGATAATGGAAGCATATACCAATATGGAACCAAAAAGTCTCAATCTCACCTGTTGTTAGGACCGGATCGGACCGGCCGGTCCGACCGGTTCGACCGGGATTCGGAGGCCTGTCCGGTCCGGTCGAGGGTGGTTCGTTTTTGGAGAGTTGAACCGGCCGGTTCGAACCGAGTCGGCAGTTGGACCGGCCAACCGGTTCGGGTCCGACCGGATTTTGATTTTTTTTTTTTTTTTTTTTTTGATTTTAGTGGGTAAAAACGGGGTGTTAAACCATAAATTAGTACTTTGTATATACAAATATAGTTAAGTTTTATATATAACTATAAAATATATGTATAAATCATATATAAATTACTTATATTTAATTACATATATAAATATAATTAAAATATAGTTAAATCCGGTCCATCCGGTCCGACCGGCCCGACCGGTCCGACCACCAAACCAGTAAGCCGTCCGGTTCGACGTCCGATCCGGTTCTGAGAACATTAATAATATCAAGACTTTACACTATCGTTTGGTATAAATTACATCAAATCTCTCCAAACATAAGATCTTACATCTTATTCTGATCATGACTAATACTTAATCTTTATTATATGTTATAACTATCAACACGTATAAATTAGGCTAGGACATTTAAGTAGAACGTTTTCGTTCATATTCGATCTTGACAAAGCGATCACATGAAAATGACCTTGGGTATACAAAACTTGATGTTCTTAATAGAAAGATTAGCTTAACACAACCTTTGTTAACCCGTCTTAACAGTAAACTCCGTTAATCGTGATCACATATTCTGTCAATATTTATCTTTGGCCCATATCTTTACGAGAGAAAAGCCCATTAGTGACATTATTATGACCTGCAGAAAATGCGTTAAAAGTCAAACTACGGAAGCTAGCCCGTTAACCCGTTTGACTCACTTACTAGTCATACTGTTTATCTTCATTGACTACAAAAAGTATGAAATTTATCTTACTGATATTGCTGGAGGGATGCTCACAAGCGGATCTTTGAAGAATTTATTCGCTAATGCGAGTGCTAACAAGCTGCTCTGCATGCCTGCATAACAATGTACGCGTTTTGTATTATACGAAAGAACAGGTTAGGTACGGGTCGAATGAGTTCATGTCAAAAAGGGTCACTTTTGTACATGTTAGGTTGGGTCAGGTTGGCAAAAAGCACTTTTGTACAAATTTCAAATATGATACAAATACATATTATTTTTCTAGTAATAATGTTCTCATTAGAATTTATTAAGAGGTTTTATGCATTAAAGACACATTTTAGGAATGCCTTTTAGACCGTTTAGTTTTTAGTTTTAAGCTGCTTTTCTAGTTAACCCGTATGACCCGTTGGAGATAAAAACATAAACCAAATTGACCCGTTTATAAGTAACGAAGCTGAAATTGTCATTTCTGCATGGAAGTAATGTAGAACCTGTTTCGTAAGATAAGGTTCTTTGAAGAGGTTTGACATCAGGTTCATTGCGGAATACAATGCCCGCAAATGAGTGTCCTAGGATAAATCCTGACAGATGGAACATGATCATGAGCAATGCAATGGATATCCCAAAAGGGGATACAATTGACTTCATGTTTATTGCTAGTGGAGCTCCAATGCAGAAAAAATTCACCACAAGTGCTATCGGAGGCAGAAACGGGCGAATGGCGCTAGAAATTCGAGGAAAAAAACTGTGGAATATAAATGCAATGAAACACTTATTAAGAACTTATGCTTCAAAGAAGTGTGTAAAAGAGGTACATTTTGACTTTTCAAGTCAAACAATACTCCATTAAATTAGACAACTGATATTAAAAATCATCTCAGATTCACCAATTATTGTTCCCTGATTTGTTATTGGTTATGATGCAAGATAAATTCGATTAACAGTTTCAAATAGGTTTCGGATTTGTATCTTTTTTCAAGTCAATTATTTGTGCCATTGACTTCAAAGTCACCATTTTCTTACCGATTAAGAAGCAAGCTAGCAACAACAGGTGAAACTACAATTTGTAAAATATTGGAAACCATTCCATGAAAATCAACAGGAAGCCTCTTCCCAAGAAGCAAAAGGGTCAACAATGGCGTGACAAAACTGCGGAAGCAGTTGAGAGTGATGTCATAACGATGCTTAGAGGTGCCATTTTCGGGTCTGTTAGAAAAGTGGCGTAATTCGAGAGTGTAGCCCCGCTAACACAAGAAGTTAGCATGATCCCATCACCTGTAACAGATAATCCTTGAAATAAAGTTCCCATTTTTTTCAAAAAACAAAATAAGTTTAGAGAGAAAAGATCAGTATTCAGAACTTAAGGAAATTGGAAGCGCAAGTAGTGTCACTGAGAGTGATCCAAAAAGATAACCAAGAAAAGGTTTTAGAACATATTGACCAACATAACCAGCAAAGATTGGTGCTGGTCTCCTAAATGCTTCCACAAAATCTTCTTCCTTCAAGTTAAGTCCAACAGCAAACATCAAGAAACCTATGGCTGGAGCATAGTATCTGCAATATAACAATGGTTCATGCCATAACAACCTTAAAACACTATTCACATGACAAACCTCATATTAGCATTTTAAATGGGGTGTTTGGATGTGATTTTTAAAAGTGACCGTCTCTATGGTTAAAAGTGCACGACGCACTCAAGCCATAAAGGGTTTCTTTGGCTTCTTGTCACCTAGGTGTATGTTGAAAAAAGCGCAACCCCGATACAAGGAAAGCACAATTATAAAATAAAAAAAAGAGTAAATAATAGGCATAATTAGGGGCTGTTTGATGATATCTGAATGATTAAGTGCTGAACCAATAAGAGGTCTGAACCATTAAGTGCTGAATCTTTAAGAGGTCTGAACCATTAAGTGCTGAATCTTTAAGAGGTCTGAACCATTAATAGCTAATATATCGTTTAACTATTCAAAGGCAAATGTCTGACCAATTCAGATAAGAGATCTTAACCATTCAGCATTAGACCTCTTAACCATTCAGCATTAGTATAATGCTTAACCATTCAGAGGCAAATGTCTTAACCATTCAGACATTTGCTCGCGAAACAAATTATCTGAACTATTAAGTGCTGAACCATTCAGACATCTGAACCATTAAGAGGCTGATTAAGAGGTTGCCAAATAGCCTCATACTACTTCCCAAATGAAATGAAAAGAAAAACTTAATAGATAGTATCAATTAATATCATCCAACTTATAATTAGCAAATAATCAGTCAATAACATCAACTAATATCAATTAACATCATCCAACTAAAAATAAAATATAACTAACTGGATTATGAATGCCACTTTAATTTATCTAATTAATCACTAATGATGTAAACAAAGCCTAAAAAAGGAAAAAAAATATTAAAGCACTAATAATGTAAATAAAGCCTAAAAGAGAAGACCGAAAAAAGCCAAAAGAAATTAAGAAAATAAAACTAGACAAATACAAACAAAGTTCGACCTAAAAATAGTCCAAAAACTAAAGAGATGAAAGAAGAAACAAAAGCTAAGTGCGAACAAGGAAGAAATAAGGAGAAAGAGATATTGGACTTTTAATTTAACTCTTAGAGCTATCAACTCAAATCACTTATTGTTTATTTTTAAGTTAAATAATTAGCTTTATTATCAGAATCATAATCATGACAACCTAAACCTAAATAAACAAACAAATTATAACCATAATCTCTATATTTTTTCATTTCAAATAACGTAACTCGACCAAAGTGTTTGTTATTATTGGTATAATAAGGGGTGCCTTCGATAACGTGGATAATTCAAGTCTTATGATGAATAAACGGCCTAAGAAAAACTGTTCATGAATCAATAACCTGCTTGTAAACCATGTGAACGAAGATGGACGAACGAAAGCCAAAATCGTACTAACAAGAACCACTTGAGGCAATATCGAATTCGCATTCTGCAAAACCTCAAGAACAGATGTCGTCTTCTTCACACTAATCTGATACAATACAACCAACTCACTCGTTACTGTAAACTCAATCATCTCAATCATCTCAAATCAAAATTAACATCACGATTCACGTAAGTACGTAACCCTAGCTTTCGTGCTCATAATGCGATTACCTGCAATGATTTTGGGGCGTATTCTGGAATCGAATCGGAATCAAACGGATTCGCTGTTCTACTCGAAACACATCTTCCGATCACCGATCGGGACCTAAAATCTGAAATCAAACACATCGTTCATCGATTATTGGTGAGAATTTATGAAATCAGATCCAAAATTCAATTAGATCTGAATAATATGTACCAGAGATTGATCGGAGACGAAGCGGTAACCCTAAGCAATCGATTCCTGCAAAATTAAGCAAAAATTAAGATATCAGTTCAATTCAATTGAATGAATTAACGTGTATACGAATTGAAAATGGAGTTTATGTGCCTGTGGAGATTGATGAGCATTTTGGCGGGAAAGGTGGGTAAAGTTGATTATGGTGATGAAGATGAAGAAGATTAGTGTAGATGCTCATTGTTTGAATGTTTTGCGACGGTTTTTGATTTGGTCACTAGTGTTTCAAGTATAAATAAACTAGCGCCGGCTGATGGATTAAATGTAGATATATAATTTGATAGTGTAGATGTCCATAATTGACACTATGACACTTTTATTAGTCAAACTTTTGTTCGTTTTCTTTGGTTGTAATTTGTGTTCCATATTTGAATAAACCATTAAACCTATGCTGTCTCATGATTAAATGTAGGTATATGTTATACAAGGGACCCGATATCTAGACACTTTCTCTTACTCCCTCTTAGGGATGAGAGGGGTTCCCATACTACACACATTACATCTCATCAAACACTCACCAATCATATAATATCATACCAATCATATAATGTCATGTCATATCACACCACATCAATAAATTCAAACCCTAAAAATCATCCTTAACCACAACTAACACTCAAAAATTAGCAAGAAAATCCATCGGAGAAAGGCTCTGAGAAAGCAACCGGCCACCAAGGTGGCTAGGAAGTCGGCTCCGGGCATCGAAGGAGTCAAGAAGCCACACCAATTCAAGCCAACAGGGGGGCAACGGTTAGTTTTTTGAACGTTGCAAAGGTCACAAAGATGGGGTGTGGCTTGGCGTGAGCACATCGTGTTTCGCAAGTGTGGTGCAGTGTTGGGGACTGGTGGAAGTGTTTTCGTGTAGTGTCGATCCCAACCGTGGGCTTCCGGCATGGCGACCCCCACCCCTGCCCCGCCCCGCTGCGCTCCGCTCTTACAAATCAACACACTTAAAATTTTATATGAGACGTATAACTTCTCTGATAGTCTCCTGAATTTTTTTCTCGTATTTAGTGTCGTCGACCCTATGCATCTCGTATAAGACCATACGAGACGTATACAGGGGTGTCGATTTATAAGGGTGGTGTCTTATTATTATGATTGCTTTAATTTTTGTGTTTAAAGTAATAGTTATATGTGCATGTAACTTTGAGTGTATATATTTCTAAAGATGTTATTTGCGTATTTATGAGGAAAAGTAGATGTATAAACGAGTAACATATAGGATCACGCGACTTGAGCTTGATTTGATAAGAGAAAGGAGCCTAGTTTGTATGAGTTCATATACAAGCTTCATATATTGTGTGTACGTCTACAATATCATTAGTTATACAACTTGTATACATAATATATTATATTAATTAAATTGGGTAGATTGAATGTACTGGTAAATATACAGGAGTTGAAGTGATATTTTCACTGGTTGTGAATTCGAGTTTTAGGGGCGGCAGTTCTTGATTATCTAGGTGTTGCTATTAATAAAGCATAATATTTTATTAAATAAATATATTATTATACATCATTTTGATAAAAAAACTAAATAATGTATACTAATGTTATATGAATATAATTTTATATAATTAATAAAAAGTAAGCAAGAAACAAGTTGACCTTTAACTTACGAAATTACTCTATAATCAAACACAACCGTTATAAATAAGGTTCGAAATAAGTTCCAAGTTCACGCTTTATAAAATTAAGAGAGTCAAAGTCGAGTTTATTTAATCACTATATTGGTTCACAAAGAAAAATCATAGGATGTATATGTGATCCATTTGTAAATAAAAGAAATGGATATACCATGAAGTTTAGATTAAAGTTTTCTTTTGTCAATAACTCAATATTATCTATAACTTATTGTTCATTTTGTTTTGTTAAACACTTATTCAAATGTTTGGTTATTGTCTTTGTAAATTCTTATTAGTTTTAGTCATTATTTAGAAACCAAAATCAATTTGGAAACAAGTATTCTGTTGTTTTGTATTTCTTTTACGTTTTATTTATTTTGGACTTTATTGTATGTTGTTTTTAGTTGTTCAACATTTGTATGCTGATGTGCTAGTGCTCACCATGTTGTCTAGTTGAGTTGGAAATAGAAAAAGGTCATGGTTTAATTTTTTTAATTAATAAGTAAAAGTTAATGATCGACTTACAATTATAAATCTTTCAATTAATAAACTTTTAATATTATTTATTAGAAAAAGAATAAATCCTACTAAAAATTTGTCTACAAATTTTTGTAATGTTATTTGACATAAATTCATAAAATCCATATAAATGTTAAGTTCATACATCATTCTAATCATCTTTATTACTATATAAAACATATTGGATGGGCAGTGTTGTCATTTCATCATGTTTGTAAGACGCGCCCGTTCGTTGCTCACCACCCCTCCGCTTCAATTGAAACGCTCGGCATTGATTCCGGCGACACCGATCGGTGACCGCCTACCTGTCTGCCTTTAATCACCAATTGAAGCATTTAATTAGCAATTGAATAGTCATTGAAGACCCCCATTGAAACCCCCTACTCGATTTCAATCCCCACTTCACATGTATATGTAGCTGTCGACGCCAATTCAAATGCTGCTTCGATGCCGCTGTACTCCGATCTCATAAACTCAGGTAACTTTGTGATTTCGTTTCCTTCGGTTTGATTAGTTAACTTTGCGGTGGTTTTGCGTGTATGTGTGCGTACTGTGTTTTGTGTGTGTGTGTGTGTGTATGCCCGACTCTCTTTTCTTATATCTGTCTGGTAATTTTTCAGTCAGTGAACAAGACTCTTCTTGCAATCTCCTCGGTTATGCTCTCTGGTTTTACAAGTATGAATTCTTTGATTTCATTTTGTTTGCCTTTTGTTGAATGCTTGATTCCATCATTCCTTTGTTGTTCGTTGTTGTTTAATGAACCTGCTTTCTTGAAATTGATATGATTCCTAGATTTGTTGTATGAAGCGTACACTTTGCTTTCTCAGGTAACCTATTGTTTGACTTCTAATTGGTTTGATTCCTTAATTTGTTTGTTGTTTCTTGTTGTTCAATGTCCTGCTACCTTCAAAGTGCTTTGATTCCTACATTTGTCTATAGGAATTGTATAATTTAGCCTCTCATGTAACCCATTGTTTGACCCATACATGCTACATGGTAGGTTGAGCTTCCTATTATTGGTAATAAAATGCAAGTACTTTAGTGTATTTGATAGTTTTGTGGTGTGTTAGTAGCCTCTTGCCATTGTAAGCAATTAACCTTAACATAGTATTCTGATGATAAATAACACCATAACAAAACTGATCAGTTCTAAGAAAATCGAATGCATATTAGTGGGCTGACTCGGCTTATGCTAAATTTTTAGCATATCACAAACTACTGAGAAAGCTTCAACATGATTTGAATCATCAATGATGTTTTTGATGTCATAAATCGCTTTAGTAAAAAAATGAATTATTACATTAATAATTTAGTTTCTAATCACAGTCAAGAAATAAGTTCTTATAACTTATTCTTTGACCCATAACAGCAGCATTAACCCTCAGGTAACCCATTCTTTGACCCATAATAGTAATATTATTAGGCTTAGCTTGCTATTATTAGTAATAAAATGCACGTACTTCAATTAGAGTACATAGTATTTGTGGTATGTTACTATAGCTGGTGGAACATGTAGCATCTTGCCATTCTAATCAATTAACCCTAACTGTCTCCCAACAATCATCATGTTTAATGGGCTAGACTATACATGGGTTGTATGGATAGTATGATACTCACTTCATCCTAAAACATATCACTTTTGTGTGATATGGCTTACTATTTTTGAAGTTGGTATGTCATTTCACTCTCAGGAGTCGAATGTGGTTGTCCTTAAGAACATATGTGTGTAAGAGCATATGCCTTACTGTGCTTTGAATTATGAATTTTTTGTTGTTGTTATTGATGTAATTGGTGTTAGCTACATATTCTTTCTTAATATTGATTAAAAATAAGGTTTAGCTTATTTCGGTAAAGGGAATTCTATACTGACTATAGTAATTCATTACATGTAACATTGTTTCATGTATTGCATTTGAGGCATTCTGAAGGAACAATGTCCATTTTGTATTAATAAAAGCTATTAAGTACATCAACTCATGTTTTCAAGACATCTCATTTAGTAATTCCTTTGATTCTTTTAACTCTTTTGTTATCTGCACAATTTTTTCTTGATATTTAACTTTTCTTTTTTCACTAAGTAATCCCACATATTATATATCTTGAAAACCTATTATCTTTAGGAGTATTGCTTTTTGATATAGCATTTTTTATTCATATTCGCATGCAATTAGAAATGCATAGGCTGGAGTGGTTTCATTACTTTATAATTATGTAAGTTGAAATACTACACAAAAATAACTTCTTTGTTCTGTGTAAAGATTCTAATAGCTGCTTAGTTTTGGTCATACAGATATCTGTGCTTGGAAGGTAATCAACAAACACTAAGATTTCCAGTAACAAGATTATAACTACTTATGGGGATACTGGTAACTACCCATGGGGAAGTGAGTCTGTGTCTTATAAGACCCGTATTTTAGATGTGGTTTACAATGGATTAAACAATGAGTTGGTCAGAACCCAGACACTTGTCAAGAGTGCAATCGTCCAGGTGGATGTTGCACCTTTCAAGCAATGGTATCTTCAACTCTATGATAATGATTTTGACCGCAAGAAACAGCTACTTCTACAACCAAAAAGGAGAGCTTGCATCAAACACTAGCTTAATCCTATAACAAATACTAGCTTAATCCTATAACAAACACTAGGTTGAATCCTAACTCTAACTTGAATCCAAAAGTACGCAGCATTTCAATGAAAATATTATGTATTATATTGGGGTTCGTTTCATCAATAAGTAATTAAGTATTAATTTCTCTTAATATTCGGTCTTTTAAACATTGGTATTTATGTTGTTTTTGTTTGTGTCATATATTAAGTTTGTTCATGGCAGTTGTTGATATATTTCTTCAGATGAACAAGAAGAGATTTGCTGGCATGAAGTCTTCCCCCCAAACATGTGTGGCGAAGTTATAACTTGAAAAGAAAATTAGATCGTTTTTTACTTTTTTTAGATTACATAAAACTTCCTGCTGTGTGAGCATTTGTTTTTACACATGTTTGACGAGTCTCTCTTCAGCAGAATGATAGTGTTCTTTTACTTTTAAATTTGATATCTAACCTGCACGCTGTTTTTAGTGTTCTTTAAAAATCACATGCAACTTTTGTTGTTTCAAAGTTCAGTCAAGAAATCAAGTGCAATTAGAAAGTCAAATGAATAAAAGTAAAACTATGTAAAATCTAAAAGTCAAAGGAAGTATCTTAGAAATTAAGTTATTGGTCTATAGGTAGTTACCCAACCTGGTAGTTAAGGTTCATTAACTGTCATTTGATAGTTAATTGACCGTAGAAATTGATGGGTATAAATACCCATATATGTATCGATATTTGTTATGTAATATCGTGTGTGTTTATGTGTGTATTCTATTTTTCTCTAATTCATCACAGGTTCCTTGCACTTGTGCCCTTATCTAATGTTCATCCTAATATGATCTTGATATGTTGCTTGGTTCTAGGCAACTTTGTGTGGCTGGAAATAAACTACCTAAAGGCTGTTTAAAGTGTAGGTTCTTTTGCCTTGGCCCTTTTATAATTTGTCCTTTGAGTTTTTTTGTTTGTTTTGCTACAATACAACATACAACAGATGACGTTTTGGAATCTTTGTTATTGTTTTTCTTTAGTGTTTGGAAAAATACATGTATTGGAACAACTTTATATTGACAATGTAATCATCAAACATGTCGTCAGTTTGCGTCCATAGCATGTACAAAGCGAAGGAAAGGCGAAGCAAACTTTATTAGATCCCAGATCTTATAATATCCAGATTGAAAGATGTATATTTAGACAGAACATATAATAAAGTGAATCTCGCCGTGAAGCATGGACATCAGCTTTTATATATACATGTATAGATATAATACATATATATATATTTGTCATGTGTGTGTGTATAAAGAGAAAGAGACATGTAGAAGGAAAGGCATTAACACAGCTGCAAGCATTGGAAGCATGACAATGGAACAAGATTTACATTCATCTCAAACCAAACACCAAGATTTACATTCATCTTAAAGGATCGCATAAAGATCATCATCTCAAAGGATCGCATAAAGATCATTGTCTTCTGGTTCTTGTCTTGAATCTTTCACCTCTAACTTGTTTTAGCAAATAGTATTTTACTTAATTAGGTACCTCATGAAGTCATGATTCACGTGAGTCCTTGCATCGATTGTGTGCATTATGTGCATAATTTCCATATTTTATTTATTGTTATCTTTTCTTATTTCCATTTGCTTTATGCTCCTGGTATAAGAGAGTAGGTCGTGAGCAACAAGTTATTGTTTTTATTATAACCAAAATTTACGTTTTGTTTTTTTAATGTAGAATTTTTCGTTGTAGAAAGGCTTTTAACAAAATTAAAAGGCTACGCAATGGACGTGTTAGATTTTCACTAATAAGTGTTTTTTTCCATCTATGTTTTTATTTAATTTTTTTTAAAAATTATTAAGTCCTCCGCAGCAAAGCGCGGGTTCTCCCGCTAGTATCCGTAAAAAGCTATAAAATTTTACAAGTAATGTTATTTTATTGGAGGTGCACATTTGGGTATTGGGCCGTACCCCGAACTGGGTAGGAATCGGGTATGGGTCCAACGGGTATAGGTGGAACCGAGTCAGCACAAGGGAATTGAACTATAACCGCCGGAACCAGTTATGGGTAGGGTTGGGTTTGAAATCAAATACAAATAGGGTATGCTTTTTTATTTTTGAGTAAATTTGGATTTTGGTCCCTGTGGTTTAACCATTTTAGTCCAAAAAGAAATCTTTGATCATATCATACCCTGTGGTTTTATTTTTGTAACGGTTTTGGTCCCTGACACTAACTCTGTTAGTTTTTACAGTTAAATGTGAGGGTACTTTGGTCATTTTACATCTAAAGGGTTAGTTATGTAAATTATATAAGATTAGGATAATTTTTGTATTTTTTTAGAACAATAAAAAATAAAAACAAAACAAAACCAGAACAACCACCACTCTCTGCCACCATCCAACCCACTAATCCAACCCAATCCCCCACCACCCCTTCCTCCCCTTGGACCACCGCCACCGCCACAGCCACCGCCACCGCCACCGCCTGCACCACCGCCTCCTCCACCGCCCGCACCACCTCTGCTTTGCAATCCAACATCAATGGCGACTCTTCGATTTCACCATCTTCTTCACCACCCTTCTCCCTCATCATCATCTCACCCCCACCGCATCGCCACCAGCACCACCACCGCAAACCAACGCCAACACCCCTATCGCATTCTCCCTATCCCTGGTGGTCTCTATCCGCCGTATCACCACCACCATCGGAAACCCCAACCACCACCCCGTTAGATCTACCACACCCAACTCTACAGAACCCAAGCTGTGACAACCCGGAAAAATTTCGTTAAATATATATATATATATGTATATATTTGATATTATAATAATAATAATGATATTATTATCACTATTATTAATAATAACATTAATAATAATAATAATAATAATGATTATTAGTAATAATAATTTATAAAAGTTTATAAGTTCAGGAGGTAACTTTGCAATTTAAGAAACTTGATTTAAATACTTTCAGCATGAAATAATAACATTCTAAACTACAGGGACCATTTGTGTAACTTTTCAAAAACTATTTCCCAAACCCCCTTCCCGTCGGTCACCCCCTCCGGCCACCTTTCCGGCCGAACTCCGGCAGCCGAAAACACCAAACTCACTCGGCTTTTGACCAAAACCAACATCCCGACAGCATCATATGCTTGATTCGAACTGGTCCCTCGATTCAATTGAAAATTTTGAGTGCGATCGATCTACCTAACCCACTTCGGCCGACACCCACTACTAAAACGCACTAAACTATGATAATAACTGAAATCAGTGGCGCACCAACGAACTTTTCAACAATTAAATACTTCCATCAAGATCATTTTGATCTGAAAACACACAAACATAGCGATTTGATCACCCCATTCGTTCGGACCTGCAACTAACGAGTTCATCATCATTCGAGTATAAAAACCTGAAATTGATAAGGGGCTTTTAGTCCCAATAATCATTCGAAGTTTTCCTCGAAATTAATTCGATTTTCATCAACGATTGTCCATTGTTTGGATTCAAGACGAACCACGGTGTGTTCATCGATTGATCAATACCAATTCGTCTTCAATTCAGGTAATTAAATACATGTTTACACTCGATTTGACATGGGGAACAAAAGCCCCATGTCTATTACAGTGATCATTCGAGTTTAAGCTTCAATTTGGGATCGGAACGAATAAGGGTTCTTGTGGTTTGGGGATGATTTCAGATTGTGTTTATAATTAAATGGAACCAAGTCTTAATACGGCTGTATGCCTTTGGTCTACCGGTTCCATGTCCACTGCACATCCTTGAGGTCACGGGTTCGACCCGTGCAACCTCACTCATTTTTTTAAAGCCTTTTTGCAGCTTTTAAAATTATACAAAAATTCCCAAAAATTGTAAAAATAAGTTTTAAAAACTTTCCTTTATTTTAAAAGCATCTAAGTAATTTCTTTAAATTATTTAATTAAAAACTCCTTAATAATTTTTATAAAATATTATATACAAAGGTTATGAATAATTATTTTTATACAAATAGATTCTAAATAACAATTTAAGTTATTATTGAACATTATATTATTTGTACATATGGATAACATAATTAATAATTAGATAATTTATACTATTTATTGAACATAATCTATTATGATTATTAATTATTGAACATAATTAATAATTTGATAAATTATATTATATTTTACCATGTAAATATGTTATTATTTATTAATTATATGTCCAATTAAAATAACATTATCATATAAATATAATGTCTAGATAATTTGTGTCTATTTATAAAATCTTACAAATCAAATATAAATTTGCATAGTTAAATAAAGTTTATAATTTATTTAGAATATAATGATATGTTAAAAATCATTATTAAACTAATTAAATTTTATGGAAATCTTTAATTGTCAAAGGATTAACAAAGATGATTAAATGATTAGTTATATGTTTATAAAAAATCCCCGAAAATCAAACCTTAGATAAATTGAACGCCAGGTTCAAGATCTAACTTATTTAGGTTATGGATTTGTATTTGTGTGCTTATGTGAATTATAATTCCTTAGGAGGAATTTACTAGCTTGTCAACACCACACAAGGACTGAGGTGAGTTCAGACTTAACTGTTCCCCTTTTTAATCATTTAAATATTTTAGGGCTGGAATACATGTTGTAATTGAAATTACAAATTATTTTTGTGAATTATGTTAAATAATAATTTGATCACATTTATGATTACATATGATTACTATGAAAATCCTTCTCTGTAAACTGGACTATAAACTAGCAGGGATCTTTTGGATAGTACTATCGGGGAGTGACTTACCCCCACAAAGGTTTGGACATGTGGTCCTTACCAAGATGCATAAAGATCTTATTGTCATTCGGGATGACTTGTTCTGGTGTGAGAAGGCAGATGTGCACTATATTAAGTTTGCCATTATAGTTCCATTTACAACCCATATGAGGATAAATGTAAAGGAGGATTTGCTCCCTCTGATTTGAAATTATTATGATAATATAATATACACATGAAAAGGATATTAAACTATGGTACATGGACAAATCCTATGTGAAGGACTTGTTGGGCTTGTACATAGTGGGTATGTGGGATAGCGGGTTCACCTTAATAAAAAGGGTTCCGACAGGCTATTCATATACCGGTGAGTAAATTAAACTCACACTTTTACAGTAAATCCTAATTGAGGATAATTGATGATTTATCATTATGTTTTACTTACCTATGAACTCACCAACCTTGTGTTGACACTTGATTTACATGTATTCTCAGGTATCTACTAGGAGCTTATGGACATGCACGTAGGATCATATAAGAGCTCAAGATACCTATTGATTATTATCTGAAATATGATTAAGACGTGTTGTCAAAAACAATCTATGTTTTATTTCCGCTACGCAAAATAATTATTACTCTGACTATTAATATAATGATTATCTAAAACTTATCATATAGATATTTGCATCTCATGTGTGACTACTGTGTTCGATCCTGTTTGCTCACCCCTCCGTGATAGATTCCAGACCCGGAATTTGAGGGTGTGACACAAGCCATACACCACCGCTAACCCTAACCCGTCAGCCACCTACCTGCCACCACCACCACCCGTAACCACTCACCCTGTCACACATCCCTCAACCGATTCCTCCCTCGATCGACCCACAATAATATCTTTCAACTTCTCTCTCACATTCCTTGGGTTTCAAATATCTCACCGGAGCTTTCGACTGCAAGCAATCGTCGGCCAATAGTTCAGGCTGGCCTCTTCTCGGACCTTTTTCCGCCGATGGATCTGGCTTCTGTTTCTTGCTGAGCTAGGGCTTCGATTGATGAAGTTAGTGGCTTGAGTTTCTTGATGTCTGTAATACGAATCATTGTTACGACGGAGTGTGGATTTACGGTGGTGGTGCTGGAGATGAAGGTTGAAGGGGATTGTTAGGGTTTGCTTGTTTGTTCCTGCTGAACATGATGTATGCTGGAGATTTAAGTTTTTTTCATTTTTATTTTTATTGTTTCAAAAAATTACAACAATTATCCTAATCTAATATAATTTACATAAATAGTCCTTCAAATGTAAAATGACCAAAGTGCCCTCACATTTAACTGTAAAAATTAACAGAGTTAGTGTCAGGGACCAAAACCGTTACAAAAATGAAACCACAGGGCATGATATGATCAAAGATTCCTTTTTGGACTGAAATAGTTAAAATGGTTAAACCACATGGACCAAAACCGAAATTTACTCTTTATTTTTTATTTTATATAAAAATATATAACATTAATAAACATAAATCGCGTCCAAATCCATTTTATTACTAGGTCGGATACTGTCTTGGGAATAAAATGAGAAACCTGGTTTTACCTATCGGGTTTAAATGGGTTGGAAGCGGGTAAACCTTTGACCGGGTACTACCCAGAACCGGACAGATCGGGTACACCGGGTCGGGTATGGACCCGGTTTTTTTGCCCACATCCAGTTATTGTTAGAAATCCGATACACAAGTTGCATCTTTTCCTATTCCTTTGGAGGTTTTTTAGTATTATTAAACCTTATGGACTAATTTTAAAAAACTTATAAATAACAATAAACTACTTAAAAAATGGGATAATATCTATGTAACTTATAATTGCAACAAAAATCTTTAAAATTTATATTTTATTATCTAATCTTATACATGTCCTACTCAAGTTGTAATGAGTGCAACTTTATCGATATTGTCAGTGTTGTAAAACTCGGTCTAGACGGCCGAGTACTCGGCGAGTACTCGGTAATCGGAAAGTTGCCGATGCGCTTTTCATCAACTCAGTCAACATTACTCGGAATCGGTCTAACTCGACCCTACTCGGTACAACTCGGCCCTACTCGGTACAACTCGGCCCTACTCGATCCAACTCGGCCCTACTCGATCCAACTTGGCCCAACTCGGCCAACTCAGTCCAACTCGGATTGTGACTATTTTTTTACCGATTTTCATTGTTTTTCACTGATTTTCGTTATTTTTTAACGATTTTCGTTGTTTTTCACCGATTTTTATTGGATTTTTATTTTTATTTATTAATATACATTGGAAGATAATAATCAAATGATTACTACGTCTATAATATTAAATAATTGATATTACGTTTTAAAATATTTTTGTATGTGAGCATGTATTTTTTATTTATATTGATATTCACGTATTTTTATAAATATTAGTAAGTTTGTGATATTTAATATATTTATAATTTTTGAAAAATTAATTTATTTATAATTTATCATGTCCGAGTACTCCCCGCCTAGGCCTTGTACTCGTAACTCCCTACTCGACCAACCTGGTAGCGTCTAGCGAGTTTTGCAACCATGCATATAGTCACAGTGACCTTCTTCTACCTTTGATCAAACAAGATCTTTGTTTATTAGTAGTATATTGGTCCCTCCTTAATCTTCTTTTTTATCATCATTAAAGAAAATGATATCAACATGTTAGATTAAGATAAGAAGTTAAATGAGTTGCCCAAGCCCCAATGGAGAGGAATTTGAAGAATTGAATTGAACATAGGTTCTTGAGCCTTTCTACCCTCTCTAATTGGGCCGCTTCATCCCAAATATGGCCTTATTTCTTCGCTAAGAGGGCATTAAGAATATCATTTGTAGAAAGAGATCTCATGGTCCGCTCAGATTGCATGTTTAGTCTTTAGAACTGAAAACTTATAAAGTTAGTCAAAAATTTTATGAGAAATTGCACAAATAGTCGCTATCGTTTAATGGCTATTACTTAGTCCAAAACTTACAAGTTTTTTTTCGTGTTCGTTCATTATGAAAACTAAGTTGTTCATGAACTGTTCACAGACATTTTACGAGATGTTGCACAAATAATCCCTATCGTTTGCATAAATAGTTCTTATCATTTAATGGCTATTAGTTAGTCCAAATTTACAAGTTCTTGTACGTGTTTGTTCATTAAGAAATTGGGTTGTTCATGAACCGTTCACGAACATTTTATAAGACGTTGCACAAATGGTCCCTATCGTTTGCACATATAGTTCTTATTCAAGTTCATTCATTAAGAAATTGAACTGTTCGCGAACACTTATCGAACATAATAAACACAAACAAAGACAAGTGAACAACAAATAAATGGTCATGAACATAAATAAAAACAAACGAAACTTTGTCAAGTTTTAACACAAAGTTAACATAATTACCAGAATATACTTAGACATAATTATAACTAACACAAAAGTAGCTAGGGAGCTGGCTTTGTGGATTTGGTCCTCAAAGTTTTTTCATTGCTAAAAAACAGTTATTTGCAACCGTAAAAACGATCATAAATATGTCGCTAAAAAGTAAAAACCAATTTGGGAATCATTTGGATCGCAAGAACCCTTTCGCCAATACATTTTCCGATCATATTCAACTAAATTAATTTTACAGCCATTTTATTAAATTTTTTCTTATTTTTACTTTTATCAATAACACTCAATCCTATAGTAATATTTGTGTGGCTAAAAGTTGGTTATATGGTCGGCGAACTTAGAGCATTCACATCCCATTCTTTATTTTTATCCTTATACTTACACTAAAAACAACTACTTTTTCTCTCTCATTTCAATTAAATAATATTTTTCAATACCTTTATTATTATCTTTTCTCTCTCCTTCACTCACAACCACTTTTAAAAATATTAAAAAATTTATAAGGGTTGAAAAGTGAATCTTCAAATTTACAGATGAACAGTAACATTTTCTCTCTCCTCCACTCACAACCACTCAAAACCATACCATATAATTTAAAAACTCTACTCACATATTTTTACAGAATGGGATGTGAATGCTCTTACCATGATAACATATACCGATAAAATTAATGTATAACAAAATGAAAGATGATTGTCACAAGGTTGTGTACATGAAAATCGGCTGATGAATCTTTGTACAAGACAAAGATTATCATGTTGTGATCACCTTTCTTTATTATTATTATTATTTATATATTGTTTTTGGCATATTGAATTTAATGATAATTATGAAATATATAGGAAAGGCCTCCACATATTTGAACAAGTCAAAATGGTGTCCGATGCACATTTTGTCACCTTCAATTTCATTGCAAACATCGAACAATCACTGGAGTTGTTGTTTTTAATGTGAACCAATATGCGGAAATTAACTTGAATAACAAGATCAAAAGAATGAATAATGCTTGAATGGATTAAGAATTGAAAGAATTACAAAGATGAAATTGGAATGAAAATGGAATGCCTAATACAATGATTATCCCAATTCTTATATCTAGCTGTTAACTAAAATCGTTAACTATAACAACCTCTTAACCAACTTATTAAATCCAACTTCTAGTATTGACCATAACAGTCCCTGTACTTCTATATATTTATAAAGTCAACATAATATTGACCCATTACTAAGTCATCCAAACACTTACATCAAATCCTCTAATCTTGAATTCAGCTCAATATCTAACAATCTCCACCTTTGAGCATATTCAAGATTAGAAAACATCAATCAAACTTTAAGAAATCTGCAACATCTCCAAACAATGCACAAATTTTGACCCATGCACACTCTTGGTCAAAAAATCAGCTGCATTTTGTGCAGTCTCTACATACACCACTTGAACATCTTTAGCTAACAAAACATCCCTGATCCAATGCATCCTAACATCAATGTGCTTAGACCTTTCATGAAACACTTGATGCTTAGCTAATTGAATTGCACCCATATTATCACAATTCACTGTAACCACGTCATCAATTATGCCCAATTCTGCTACAAATCCTTTAAGCCAAATAGCTTCTTTTACTGCATCAATTTATGCCATAAACTCTGCCTCTGTAGTTGACAAAGCTACAACATGTTGTAATGAAGCTTTCCAACTAACCACTCCTCCACAAAGTTTAAAAACATACCCTGTCATTGATCTTCCTTTATCAACATCTTTGGCAAAGTCTGCATCAACAAAACCTTCAATCATCCTGCTGTTGACATCATACTTGCCAAATGTCAATCCCAGATCCTTAGTACCATTTAAGTATCTAAGAATCCATTTGACTCCTTCCCAATGCTTTCTTCCTGGGTTGCTAAGATACCTACTAACCACACTCACTGCATACCCAATATCCGGCCTAGTACACAACATTAAGTACATTAGGCTGCCCACTACATTTGAGTAAGGAACTTTACTCATTTTCTCCTTCTCCTCATCAGTACTTGGAGAATCAAGATTGGATAATTTGAAATGCATAGCCAACAGAGTAGAAACAGGCTTACTATACTCCATATCGTAGTTTGACAGCACCTTCTTCAAATAAGAACTTTGAGATAACTTAATAATACCTGCTTCCCTGTCCCTTATAATTTCCATACCAAGTATTTTCTTTGCTGCTCCTAACTCCTTCATTTCAAATTCTGCCATCAACAGCCTTTTTGTCTCATCAATTTGATTCTTATCCTTACATGCTATAAGCATGTCATCAACATAAAGCAAAGATAAACCATATCAGTGCCATTATACCTCTTATAATAGACACAAGTATCATATTTGCTCCTTTCAAAACCATGATCAACTATATAAGAATCAAATCTTAGATACCATTGCCTTGGTGATTGTTTGAGGCCATAAAGTGACCTTTTTAACAAACACACCAAATCTTGTTTCCCCTTTTCCTCATAACCCAAAGGTTGTCTCATACAGATCTTTTCATCCAAATTACCATGCAAAAATGCAGTCTTTACATCCAACTGCTCTAACTCCATATTATGCATAGCTGTCAATGATAAGATCATCCTTATAGATGAATGTTTCACCACTGGTGAAAACACTTCACTATAATCTATCCCAGCCCTTTGAGTAAACCCTTTTGCAACCAACCTAGCCTTGTATCTGGGCTTTTCTCCTGGCATACCATCTTTAACCTTGAATAGCCATTTACAATCTACAAGTTTCTGCCCTTCAGGTTTCTGCACCAATTCCCAAGTCTGATTTTTCTTCAAGGACTGCATTTCATCATTTATTGTTGCAATCCACTTATCTTTATCATCAGAATGTATTGCTTCCTGATATGTTAAAGGTTCAAAAATACTCTCTTCCTCAGCAACATGAAATACAAAAGATGATATATCCTCTCTATACCTTATAGGTGGAACCACTTTCCTCTTAGGTCTCCTACTAGCAAGGCTAGTGGGCATAGGCCTAGAGCTAGAAGTACCCTTATAACCACCCCCTTCGGCATTGCCATCAAGGGTGTCAGCTGAATTTGGATCTTCAGGCTGATCAGGGTATTTAAACTTCCCACCTGATTCTTCATCAAGCTCCACCTCTATATGAACACCATCATCTTTATGACCATGTTCTCCACCTGATTTCAGAGTGTCTTTATACAAAATCTCTTCATTGAAGGTCACATTCCTACTCACAATCACCCTCGGATGACTACCATCTAACCTCCATAACCTGTACCCCTTTACATCATCAGGGTACCCTAGGAGTATGCATATAATACCCGTAATAAATATAATAATAATAATAAAAGCTCAAGGGGTGATATTGCAATTTTGGAAACTTAAATTAATAAGTTTGTGCCTCAAATGAAAGAATGTAAACCACAGGGACCATTTGTGTAAAAACTGAAAAACACTCTGTCTCTCTCCCCGATTCCGGCCACTATTCCGGCCACCCTCACCGCGACTCCGGCGACCCCCAAAATGCATTTTAAACGCGGTTTTCAAACCCCACAACGCACCAATACAATCGTGGGCAAGATTCTAACAATAATACAACCACTAATTCGAGTATTAACAACCGGATTACAACTCACGAAATCACCCAACTTTCGGTCGCTTTATCAATATTTAAATCGCACTAAACCGACATAATAATGCAATTAACTTTACCTAATCAATCATATACCTGTTTCCAATCGTTTCCAACTCACAAATCCAACAGAAACAAACACAAACTCTCTATTCGATCTCCACCTTCATCGCGACCTGCAACTGGGTCGAACACCATCTTCCGGACCTCGAAACGACAAATTGATAGTGGGATTTGCTTCATGCACGTTTGGAAAAGCTCCACACAAAGTTAATTGCATTATGATCATCATTTGATCCAAAATCAGATCCACGTTGACCGCGGCTTGATCAACAAGGTGTTCGACTTTGTTTTATCTTTATTCAGGTAATTAGAACCACCTACACACTCGGTTTCATTCAAGGATCAAAAGCCCTATGCTTAATATAGTTAACAAAATAGAATTCGTGGTCAATTTGATTCGAATCGAAAACTAGGGTTCTTAGATTTGGGGGAGTTGGGATTAAACTGCTTAAAAGAATTTAGAAACCAAGATAACCCTTGGTTTACTGGTTTGTGTATGGGATTGTGGGCAGGAGGTCACGGGTTCGAACCCGAGCCCCTGCCATATTTTTTTAAAGCCTTTCTAAGCCTTTAAAAATTACAGAAAAATTTTCAAAAATTATAAAAGTCCTTTTATAAACTCTGTTTATTTTTAAATCATCAACCTTAATTTTCTGTAATTTTCTTTAAGTTTAAAACCTTATAAAATTATATAACAAAGACATTTAGTTAACTATTTTTTTTATGGATTTCTTTTAAATAAATGGTAAAAATATGATTAACATAAAACTCATTATATGAAAGTACCCAATTAATCTCCTGTAAATTAGTTTGTTAAAAACCTTAACAATTTATATTTATATTATTAACAAACGTTATAAACAGTTTATTTTGTTGAATTAAGCTCGTATTTTACAGCCAACTTACAGATAGCATAACTCTTTCATAACAGATTCAAATCAGTTAAACTTTATGTCCATGACGAATTTCGTCGAAAGACGAATCCGTTGATATATAAAACATTGAGAAACTCATTCGTTTAGACCTCCAAACAGTCGTTTTCGTTACAGCTAGCAGTTCTGCGCAGCTGTAAAGATCCACGTTTTTCTCATATTTCGGTAATCCAAATCAGAAACTTTTCTAAATGAAAGTTGTTCTGAAATCACTAATCTAGTAAACTGGAGATTTTCAGAATTTTTAGACATCGTTTAGTATTTTTAACGAGTGCGAAAAGACAGAGGCAGAACTGGAATTTTTCAAACTATAATTTGCGTTACGTTATCGTAGGTTCTCACGACGTTAACCGAGCCTAGACTTTGTTTCTGATTATTGTCATTCGTGTATAAGGTACGGATTCCGACCTTTCCTCTCTCGTAGCATGAATTCCTCTCGTTCTTGATTTTTATCTGAATCCAGAACTTGACTTGTTGTTTATTAAATCCATAAGATTATTGTTATAAATGATTATCGTATAGTTGACATTGTTTGCATGTGATAGGATTTATCTTCTTTGTACTCATTGTCACATGCTTCCTAAATTATTGATTATAGCTAGTGGCCTTGATTAAGGGTTATGAGCACTAGTGTAACTTATTGTGTTATATTGGCTTGATCGATTGTATTATTGACCTCCGTACCCGAGCACATCCACCTATGGGGACATAGGGCGTCATTGTGGCACAAGTGACGTGCTCTATCTGTGGCAGAGCGATTAGACCACAGCTTCTCTACATTATTATTATGTGCTAAGTTGTTACACATATTGATTATTGTTAAGGAGGCGTATGGATCGATCCTAGGATATCATTGTTATTGTTATTGGTGAGATGGTTAGGTGTGTGTGCCCACATTCCTATCTCATATATTGGTGCATTAGAACTGCAGCTAATGTACACATTGTTAATTGTTATTATTGGCTCATATGGGTATTCCTTTTAGATGATCATTATCATTTGATTTTCAACTTGATCATCTCATTGTTATCATGATTGATCATTGTATTGCTATTGTTTATTTCCGTTACTGAGCATTCTTTGGCTCAGCCGTATTTTCTTTTGTTGTTTTCTCTTATTTTTATAGCAGGTACTCAAGGGGCTCAGGGGAACGAGTGAAGAGTGTTAACTCAAGAAGTTACGATGAGAACATTTGGATTAATAAGATTTTGATTTTAAGACTTATTTAAATTATTTGGACCTATGTAAGGATTTGTGTGTTTCTTAGTACTTTAATTCTATCGTTATGAACCTCTGATTACTGTTTGAGTGACACGTCAACCTTACCCGGGTTGGGGTGTTACAATGCATCTTTGGGCTCTTGGGTCTAACTTCCCTTGACTAATATGAGAGTATGTCAAACATCCAAATACTCTAATATCTTTATAGTCTTCAACCTTAGAACCAGACCATTTTTCCATAGGCACCATCATGTCAATTGCTGATGATGGTGACCTATTTACAAGATAAACAACAGTCATCAAAGCTTCAGCCCAAAACACCTTTGGTAAGCCTGTCCCAATAAGCAAACACCTTATCTTTTCTAATAGTGTTCTATTCATCCTCTCCATAAGTCCATTCTGTTATGGAGTACCAGGGATTGTAAGATGCCTTCTAATACCATGAACCTTACAATATCTATTGAATTCTGCACTGCAAAACTCAAGGCCATTATCAGTCCTTAGTTTCTTCACCTTTCTTTCAGTTTGAGTTTCAACCAAAACTTTCCATTCTTTGAATTTCCCAAATGCATCAGACTTTCTTTTCAAGACATAAGCCCATACTCTTCTTGAGTAGTCATCTATGATTGAAATGAAATAAGAACATCCACCATGTGATAGATTCTTAGTTGGCCCCCAGAGATCCGCATGTACATAGTCTAAAATAGCCTTAGACTTATGTGTACTTCTTTTGAATTTAACCCTCTTGGCCTTACCCAAAATGCAGTTTTCACAATTACCATAGTCGCAGGACTCTAAGTAATCTATTAGACCTTGTTTCTTCAATTCCAACATCCCCTGACTACTCATGTGTCCAAGCCTAATGTGCCACTTCATAGCATTACTTAACTTTGAAGTTTCAGCCATATTAGCTTCTAAACAGTCAATTTTCCCATCTAACACATACACATTATTGGTTTTCCTAGTTCCTGATAACACAACCATAGAACCTTTTATCACCTTGGCCTTCCCATCTCTTAACACAACTTGATAACCATTCTTTTCTAGAGTTCCCAATGATAACAAATTCCTCTTTAACTCAGGAATGTATCTAACATTTTTCAACTCTACAATATTACCATTATGAAGCTTATGAGATAAAGTACCAATACCTTCTATAGTGCATCCTCTATCATCACCAAGATGTACTATATGATAATTTGTCATCTTCAAAGTCTTGAAAGAATCTCTATTAGGGGTCATGTGATAAGAGCATCCAGTATCAAGAATCCATTCATGACTACTTTTATCACCTTTAGCCACTACCAATACATCTGCACTCTGATAGCTATCAACTGATCCTTCAGGAGAGTGATTCCTAGAATAATTACCTTGATTCTTGTTCTTTCCCTGCTCTTGTTGCCTCCTTTTCCATTCAGGGCAATCCCTTTTGAAATGCTTATCTGAATTGCACACAAAACACCTCTTCTTGGCTCTAGACTTGGATCTAGAACCCATGCCTTTGTTCTTGTGATTCCTGTGTTCTGGTCTGCCCCTAACAAATAGACCATCAGCCCCATCATCCTTTGCCTCATTCTTCTTATGCAATTCTTTTAAGTTCATGGCTGAGACCACTTCTTCCATCGATAAACTGTCTCTACCAAACATAAGCGTATCTACAAAATGCTCATAGCTTTGTGGTAGAGATGACAAGAAGATTATGGCTCTATCTTCATCATCAATTTCAACCTCAATATTCTCAAGATCCAAGATGATCTTGTTGAATTCATCAATATGGTCTTCTAAAGATCTACCAGGGGACATTTGAAAGGTATATAGTCGCTTTGTACAACCGATTTGCAAGCGACTTTGTCATATACAAGGACTCCAATTTGGACTAGACACCGGATGCCGAAGTTTGTTTTGAAACTTCCCTCAAAACTCGATCATCAAGGCTCAAGATGATCGTACTGTGAGCCTTCTCAAGTTTCTCCTTCCATGCGTCTTCAATTTCCCTTTTCTTATCGTCCGTCGCCTTCTCCGGTACCACTGCCTTACCTCCTTTCAACGCATCCACCACTCCTTGATGAACCAACAGCGCCTTCATCTTCAACCTCCACAGGCTGAAATCGTTCCTGCCATCAAGCTTCTCAATATCGAACTTCGACCCGGTCACCATTCTTCAATCTACAATCGAATTTACAGCTGAATCGATTTTCACCTTATTCAAGATCGAGCCGAGGCTCTGATACCAATTGTGAACCAATATGCAGAAATTAACTTGAATTACAAGATCAAAAGAATGAATAATGCTTGAATTGATTAAGAATTGAAAGAATTACAAAGATGAAATTGGAATAAAAATGAAATGCCTAATACAATGATTATCCCAATTCTTATATCTAGTTGTTAACTAAAATCGTTAACTATAACAACCTCTTAACCAACCCATTAAATCCAACTTCTAATATTGACAATAACAGTCCATGTACTTCTATATATTTATAAAGTCAACATAATATTGACCCATTACTAAGTCATCCAAACACTTACATCAAATCCTCTAATCTTGAATTCAGCTCAATATCTAACATTTAACTATTTTACATTAATATTTGAAAACAATAAAAGTTAAACAAACAAACAAACATACCCAGTATATCCCACTAAAAAGCAGAGTTTGGAAGGGGTAGGTGGTGACGAGTCTTTCCTCTATTTTGAGAGATAGAGAGACCGCTTCCAAAGAGACCCCCGACTTGAGAACGATAGCAAGCAGATTTTATAACATGCAACACATAGGTACATATCATATAAGGTTTAGTATAAACATAGGTATATTTTTAAGTATATTCATGAGTTACTAAAACAATAAAAGTTACTAAACTGAAAAACCTAAAATAATGACATCAATACAACACTAGAATGTTACTCACCACCACACAATATAAGATGTCACTTTGTAATGTAATCTAGTTCAACATCCTCTTCCTCTTCTTATTGGCACCCATGAACTGGAGATGGTCTTAAAGAACAAAACATAATACGCGTTTTTTAATTAAAATAATTAAAAGTCAATTATGTAAGTACTTCGATTTCTACACATGAATTCTTTTTTCAAATTAAGCATGCCGTCCTTAGCCGCTTCAAAAGTTTGTGAAGAACAATGTGTTTTCGTGAAACAAGATACTATAAATAGAGATTTAGACTTGCTTCACTTTCAAAAACAAAAATATACATAGGAAACAATCTACAATGGTGACTAACAAGTTAACTAACGTTGTATTCATCGGTTTGCTAGCAACTCTTGCTACTTCTGTTTCGGCTACAGAGTTCATAGTTGGAGACGATTATGGCTGGACTCTCAACTTCGATTACCAAGCTTGGGCCAACGGGAAGGAGTTCTTCGTTGGAGATAAACTTGGTAAGTGAATGATCTATCTCCAAGTAGTGATGGTGGTTTCTTTTCAACCATGAGAACTCATTTGCTAACAAATGAGACCGGTAAAATACAGTTTGTGTAAACAGATGTCCTTTAATGATGTTAAAAGCAGAAAACATGTGGATACTGGTAGAGGAACTTAAATGCTTACAACTACGTGATCCTCTTGAATATTTAGATCGGTGATTTACTAACAACTTGTTTACAACAAGATCATTCTATACAAATTTGATGTATAAATAAAAAACGTTTTTTGGAGAAAATATGATGTTTTGGGTAGTTTGGTCATGTGTGCTTTTGCTCTCATTATTTTATATACGAATCAGCCACTCATTTTATTTGTCCCTCGTTATTATGAACAAATAACATTTTTGTTTGTAGTTTTCAAGTACCCAATCGGAAAACACAACGTATTCAAAGTCGACGGATATGGTTTTCAACAGTGTGTTGTGCCTGCTGTTAACGAGTCTTTGGCAAGTGGTTATGATGTAATAACACTTGCTACCCCCGGAAAGAAATGGTACATTTGTGGTGTTGAAAAGCATTGCGAGACAGGTGGAATGAAGTTAGTTATTGATGTTCTCTCTCAACCATTAGCACCTACACCGGCACCGATTGCACCAGGTCCTGTACCCGCTAAAAGGGTGTTCTTTGTCGGGGACGATCATGGCTGGACTTTGAATTTCAATTACCAAACATGGGCTATGGGCAAAGAGTTTTATGTTGGAGACACACTTGGTATGTTATATCATCATTAATCTAAACACCCGAACTCACATTATAATATGTAGTAAAAAGCAACTTTATTATTACAGTAAAATTTGCTTTTTAATATATTGGCCACATGAAGTTTGTTTTTTAATATATTTGTCACATCTTTCTACAAATTGATATTAAAACCCAAATCCAAATTAAGATTATTCTTTTGTTTTTTGTCAGGGCTATTATTTGAGATTTTTTATATGATGAAAGCAAGTGAGGTGCTACAACAAAATTTTATATTTTTGCTTTTGACCATAAAAGTTTCTTTTTTATGTTTTTGAAGTCAAACATTGCTATAAGTATTTGGTATTATCGGAACCGGTACCGGTATACGTTTTGTGGTTTCCGATGAGCCGACTGGATAATAAAGAAAGTCATGGTCACGTAGAACAAGGGGAAGCAACCAAAATTTCACGCGCATAGCGCGGGATAAAACACTAGTTCTCTTAAAAAAGAAATCTACTTATTTATATTTAAAGTTTTCAATGAATATTGATTGTCAAAGGGTCAATGGATCCTCTTGACCGTTTTTTGGTTTCACCATTGTATATAGTGCTAAGTCATGGATTCCATTTTATATATATAATAATCAATGATAGATCTAGCGTTGCTATTTTATTACTAACTAATTACTCTCAATGCAGTTTTCAGATACCCTATGGGGACTCATAATGTATACAAAGTCAATGGAATGGACTTCCAACAATGTACCATTCCATTTTCTAGTGTACCTCTATCTAGCGGTTATGACATGGTGACCTTGACAACCCCCGGAAGGAAATGGTACATTTGTGGCGTCGGAAAGCATTGCAAGACAGGTGGAATGAAGTTAGTTATTGATGTTCTTTCTCAACCATCGGCACCTGTGCCTACACCGGCCGCCCCAATTCCGGTACCAGCTAAAAAGGTGTTCGTCGTTGGGGATGATCATGGTTGGACTTTGAACTTCAATTACCAAGCATGGGCAATGGGCAAAGAGTTCTTTGTTGGAGACACACTTGGTATGTTAAACCATCATTAATTAGTTTTAAACTTAAAGTAACATTTTCATTAAAAAACCTACTTTTTTATATAAAAAGCTCCAATAAATTTTGATGACCAAAGGGTCAAACAACCCTCTTGACTATCCTTTGGTTCCGCTATTTTATATAGCATAGAGTCATGAATTTTAGTTTATAAATTTCACAATCAATGCATAGATTTTTTTTGTTAGTTTATAAATTTTCTCCCGGCTACTTTGTTTCTAACTATTTATCTTGATGTAGTTTTTAAATACCCAAAGGGGTCTCATAACGTATACAAAGTCAATGGAACGGACTTCCAACAATGTACCATTCCACGTTTTGGTGTACCTCTATCTAGCGGTTATGATGTGGTGACCTTGACGACCCCAGGAAGGAAATGGTACATTTGTGGTGTTGGAAAGCATTGTAAAACGGGTGGCATGAAGCTTGTTATCGATGTGCTTCCTCAATCGACATATCCACCTTCCCCGAGCCCATGGAGTCCATACAAAGGAGCTAGACGTTTGGGGAACACACGGGTTCTCGGACTTGTGGCTTGAAAGGCTTATGGGACCGTTTGTTTCTTGGTTACATTTTCATATTTATGTTGTGTTATGGTCACTTTTGATGTCATTCTTTATCTTGTTATTTACATTCATGTATTGCTCATGTTACTTGGTGTGTCACCACAATGGAGAAGCACAAGTTTCATAGATGGAAAATAATATATATATATATTTTTAATTTTAATAGTTTGAAGTATGCATTTTGTTATTTTTGGCGAGTTGATAAAATATCAAATCCAAAACTATATTCAAAATACTGAAATTCTCTACCTAAAATGATTATAGGTAGAAGGAATAAATGTAAATGTCTAAATCTTTTAATACAAAATAACAACACCATGTAAACATTACAAATCATCGCAAATATAACTACTATCTTTACACTACTAGCCCCAAACTTCAATTCTTCGACATCTTTTATAAACTATCTCAGTTTAAATTAAATGTTTTTCACTAAATCCAGTGGCCATTTGGTTCACTGCACCGACTGGTGTGGATAAGAGCTCTGTGATCCTAACGTCACAATTTCAAATCCCACTTTAACGCTAAAATCTTGTAGTCATTAATAGGAGTTGCCAATGTGTTTTCCAAGCATATGCAAATCAAGAGGTTTTACGAGCTAGTCAGTTTTTTTTAGAACGGTTGGTGCCATCCTCAAGCGTCAAATTGAAGATTGACGGTTGAAATCCGGTTTGAGGTATGGACATATCTGGGCTATGAAAAGGCATGTCACTGGGCCCGAATTATCATTACCGTTTAAAAAAAATACTTTTCACTAAAGATTAATTACACATTTACGCAGATGGTCCCAATGATTTTCATAGTTAGTTACAAAAAAATCAACAGTGATTAGAATTAATAATCAAACGCGTCATAAAATTAAAAATTTGAATTCTAAACACAACTTTTCATATTTAGTATCCAATTTTGTTACTGTTATCCGATCATAAAAATCATCATTGACTCTTTCATTAATGTCCTTAATGATTGAATTGATACACTTTTAACATGGCCGATAGAGTTTATTTAGATATAGTGAAGTTGAAGATGATTGTCACAAGGTTGCCGACTTGAAAATCGGCTGACGAATCTTTGTACAAGACAAAGATTTTCTTCTTGTGATCTCTTTCTTTATTCATATTATTAATTATTTTATGGTATTTAATATTTAATAACATCAAAAAATAAGTAGATAATCCCCCATTCCACATATTTAACACAAGTGATAACATTCCAACCATGAAAACAATCATCGGATGCATGACTTTAGTTGTTTCTTACAAAATTTTCATTTGTTCAATTAATATTTTGAAAAGAAAAATATGACTTACTACGTCTAATACACCTTTTGCTACACATTACACAATAGGAGGTATGTTACCCTAGATTTAACCGGTTTCAAAATGAGATGGGTATTAATATTAGATTAGGGTGTCAAACAACTTAATTTTTATTAGAGAACCACTGAAAGTATCTGTTTCTCTTTAAAAACGGGCACTATTTGAAGTTTATAGACACAGATTTAGATAGAAACAGGACTTAAAAACCTTTGAAATTTATATATAGAGCTTGATTTCATGTTAGTGGTTGGGTTACCGGTCCAAAACTAAAATTTTAAGGCGTCTATGAAGTATCTTTCAAGAATCGAATATGGATGGAAGATAGTGAAGACACCTTGAAATAGAGAGGGAAAATCATGAAGAGAAGTTGTGCCACGTGAGACAAATTTGATGTGGTTTGTCAGTCCTAATAAAAAATAATGTAATTTTGTGATCTTAGCTTACCCAAGTAGATAGGGAGGTAAGGTCGTCTCCATAAGAAATATGTGAAAAGTGAAAAGCTTGATTTAGTTTTAAAATTTAATTAAGAACAAATTGAGAAGAAAATTGATTTTAAAGTGAAACAAATGTGAATTTGGATTAAGTGCAAATAATAATTGGAAAGGTAATTCTCTTCGGGTTCAGATTTGCAACTAATGACTTGTCCTAGATGTTCGTGAATAGTCACATGGACATAACCATTATTGGTTTAATTAGACATAATGAGATTGAACGAGACCATTATAAATGAACTACTCAAATCATACCCAACTTACTTTAACCGACACGTAGGTTCAATCACATAAATATTTTAGAAGTTCTAGTTAACAAATAAAATCACTTGCCTTAAAATGCTTAGTTCAACAATAACCCAATTGAAAACACAAGAACAAGTCAAACGTAAACAAACCCTACCACCGGAGAAGATCACGGGTGGTTTAGCCAGACATGCCAACAAAACCAACACGAAAATGAATAAAAACATTGTTCTAAACATTAAGGAATCAAACCGAATGATAAAAATAAGATCTTGAGCCTTGAAATCACATTCGAAAGTATTTGGGATCGCTTGGAATCATTGTTGGGACTTGGAGATGGTTGGGAATCAATTGGTAACTCAAAACCTAGAATTCCCATCTTTTTATAAATTTCAATACGTCTTGTACCGTAGGTCATGTGACCACCGTAAGTTACGGTAATGGCCACCGTTTCTTTTTACTTATGGTCCACCGTAGGTCACCCCACCATCGTAGGTTATGGTATGGGCCTACTGTTTTTTTTTAAGTTTCAGGCCACCATAAGTTACGGTGGCCACATGACCTACGGTGGCCAATAACCATTTTTGTCATCCTTTGTCTCTTTTCTTGACTTTTTCTCGGGCTTCTTAATTACCTTTATTTTCCTCTTTTAGCTCCCGACACCTGCAAATTATAAACACACACGCAATAACCTCTTTCTAACAATTAAACTCATTAAAATCTTATAAATAACACCGTTAAAAACCATTCACACACCCGAACATTAAAAGTTGCATATGATATACTAATTTTAAGTTCTTTTAGCTCGAAAATAGGGAACATTGAAGATATGATAGCTTAAAAGAGATGGTACAACAAGTAAAAGTGAAGAGAGGCATGATATGTTTAGTAGAGCCTGCAATTAGTTAAAGTAAATCATTGTCCATTGAACATTTAATTTTAACATAAAATACCCATAATTTTAAGGCTGACATAAAAAGATGATAAAAATGAGATAAAATTCCCAAAATATGATATTTTCTCAAACTTTTCCTCAAATTCCTACAAAAAATTATTCGTTAAAATCTCTAATCCGGACACGACGTCGGCGCCTGTACCACAGAACCGGTCACAAATAGACATATGTGCTTAAGTAGGAGAGCGTTTGTACCAAGAAGGCAGGCTCCTAAACGAGCATATAAAAAAATAAAATTTTAGTAGATCCCGTGGACCATGACAATTTTGTCAAAGAAGTGTCTGCTTAGAACACATGCTCATTTTTTATTGGTTCTACTGTACATATGTCCACTCCTACATGTATAGACATTGACGTCTTTTCTGATAAGAAAATATTAAGAGATACTATTTGAATGAACATTTGGTGGGGAAAAAAGTAACAACCCTTTTAGTTAAAGGAGTTCATAGGTTCTGCTATACAGATTTCCGCTCTTACTTGTCAAATGTGTACGTTTGAAAATCATTTAAAAGAAAATGTACTCTAAGAAAGTGTTTCACATACACTCAATCAGGGTAGGACTTAGGAGTTATTCTCACTCCGACCAAAAAGTTGTGAGTTTGAGTATTTGGTTATCTTGTATTATCCACGTCTTGTTTATTTTATTCTAGACAATCTAGATGTTGTTAAAAAAACATACGCTCAGTACCGTAGTGTTAAAAAGGTGTATTTCCTCCTGTTCGTTTATTTGTTTCAGTTCTACACTTCTCTATGTTTATTATTTCTGTTTTATTTTGTAGCTTGCTGGGCTGGTTGTAGCTGGGCTTTGCTTGGATTTCTATTGGGCTTCGAGTGTTGCTGTTGGGCTTCTGGGCCGGCTTCTATATGTGTGATAGGGTTTCCTTGCTCTTTATATTGGCAAGGTCTCCCTCTCTCATGAAATATACAATCTGTACTTTCACTTCTTGAATCACTCTCGCTTACAGAGTTCTGTTGTTAGCTTGTTAAGGTTCCATCACATTGATGACCCACTCTGTTGTTATTCTAGTGATTCTTCTCTAGTTCATCGTTTTGATGTTCTTGTATAGTGAGTTCAAGGGTGTTCATCTGAATGATTGTTTGTATACGCATTGAATCTTGGTTTATCAATATAAGTCTTTCATATTTTGACATGGTATCAGAGCTTCGGCTCTGATTCTGTGCGCTTCCGCTTGTTCGCATCCTACCAAAGAAGTCTCACTGATTCAAAGATCAAGATCCCGATCCAGATCTATATCGGTATCGTTGAGTTTGAAGATTTGTTGAAGGTTCTCTTTGGATCTGCACTTGGTCATCTCTCTGGACTTTCTTGATTCACCTTGTAACCCTAGAAGGTTACGGGTCGCTAAATCAGCCTAGTTTATCCGATTCTTGGATAAACCCTCTGTGAGGACTCTCTTCCCTCTTTATTTGTTTTTCTTTGTTCTATCTAGGTGTTAGGCTGTTTGTTGACCGGGTTAGGAGTACCGGTGTGTCTTGCTGTGCCCTAGAGGGCAGTTTTGTGCATCACGTGTGTGACTCTCTGTTTGTGTATGTCTGCATACATCCTCAGGGACTAATCCTTGATCTACCAACTTGACTGGTGTGAAAACCTGGCTCTGGTCTCTGGTGGTATTTTGTGTGTGTGCTTGTGTGACTTTCATATTCTTCTTGGTGTTCTGTTATCATGGCTGAATCTGAAATCGTTAATACCGAACCTATCATCCCTGAGACCCTAATAAGTAAACTTGACTCGAGTGACCCTTTATATCTTCACCCAAGTGACACCAGTAACCTAACCATAATATCTGTAAAACTTAAAGGTACTGAGAATTATACACTTTGGGCAAATGCTATGAAACTTGCTTTAGAAGTCAAAAATAAATATGGCATTATAGATGGAACTTGTACTAAAGTTCTACAGACCAAATCCTGTCAAAACAATGGGACAGGTGTAATTCTATGGTCATCAGTTGGATTCTTAATTCCATCTCGGAGGAACTCTATATGGGTCAAGTTTACTCAAAACTTGCCTCTGAAATATGGGCTGACCTAAAGGAAACATATGATAAAATTGATGGGTCTGTGGTATTTGGTCTGTATCAAAAATTAATGCACTAACTCAAAATGGCTGCCCTGTGTCTGAATACTACCATAAACTGAACATTATGTGGAAACAACTTGACCAAATGTTACAGCTCCCATCTTGTACCTGTAAAGCCGCCAAATCATTTAATGATTTTAATCACCTCATAAAACTAATGCAATTTCTCATGGGTCTTGATAGTGTGTACCAGCCTGTTAGAACCAATCTCTTACTTAGGGAACCTCTCCCTTCCATAAAAGAAGCCTTCTCTATCATCTCTAGGGAGGAGTCTCATAGGAACTCTGTCTCTGAACCTAATAAGTCTCAATCTATTGCATTCTCATCCAAACCTACTCAATCCTTTGAAAGACTAAATCAAAATTCTGAAAATAAAAGGAAAAATCAAAGAGGACCTAACCCTAATTTGAAATGCTCAACTGTAATAAGCTGGGACACACTGTTGAGAGATGCTTTGAATTGTTGGCTAACACCAGGAAGGTCTAATACAGAATAACACCAAAGCTGACCCATCTTCCCCATCTCCTGCTTCCATCATTGCTAATTCCCTCACTCCTGATCAAGTATCCAAGCTTTTAGGTCTGTTAAATGAAAAAAGTTGCGAAGGGTCTCACTCAACTAACTTTGCTGGTAACTCCCTAAACTTTATCTCTAGTAATACCTCTCATACGTATTGTCTCAATGGGGGGTTCCTGAATCTATTGACTCTGGGTGGATCATTGATTCAGGTGCAAGTCAACACATGGTTAAATCTGAAAAAAATCTCTTAAATCCTCTTGACATCTCTGAATACAATGTAAAAGTTAAGCACCCTAATGGCTCTAGTGCTCAAGTTATAAAAATTGGAGATGTAAAAATTAATGAGCACCTCACACTTAGAGATGCCTTGGTTGTTCCTGAATACTGTGTTAATCTCATCTCTGTCCATAAGCTTGCTAGAGACAGCAATCTAAAAATCTTTTTTGATGAAAACTCTTGTTATATGCAGGATTTTCTCACAAAGAAAACTCTGGTGACTGGTAGCCAATGTGATGGTCTGTATATATTTGCTGGTAGGTCTAACTGCAGTAATCTATGCTTTAAGAGTTCTGAATTATTTCGCTTATGGCATTCTCGGATGGGTCACCCCTCTGAACAAGCTCTAGCTGCGTTAAATAATAAACTAAATTGTCTAACCCTGGTATGAACCCTTGTGAAACATGTCACAGGGCTGAACAACACAGAGAGCCATTTCCCTTGAGTAATCACAAATCCAAAAGTCTAGGTGAAATCATTCACCTAGATGTGTGGGGCCCATATAGGGTTCCTAGCAGGAAGGGTTTAAATACTTTCTTACCATAGTTGATGATTACTCTAGGGCCGTGTGGGTTTTCCTTATGAAACAAAAGGATGAAGTGTTTACTTATAATACCCGTAATAAATAATAGTAATAATAATAATAATAATAATAATAATAATAAATTATTAAAGTTTATTAAACTTGGAAATCAATATTTTGGTCATGAAATAATAAAGGAAGAAAACCACAGGGACCATTCGTGTAAATATCGGAATCAACGTTTTTCTCTCTCTCTTTCCCTCGTTTTTCCGGCGGCTCTCCGGGGACTCCATAACGCCAAAAATACGGGGTTATAAAATACGAAACCGGTCCCAATTTATTCGTGAACAAAAACCGAACACACGAACCCACTTCAATTTAAAAATGGTTAGTGCGATCGATCTAACCGACCACTCAACTTTCGGCCGACCACCCACTCCGAATCGCACAATAAACGTTAACAATAATCAAATTAATCGCACATTGTCAAACTTTTAATCATTCCTAATCCGTTTTATACTCAATAGCAACAGAATACACACATAAACACTCTGTTCGATTCCTTCAAAGTCGCGGACCTGCAACATACTCGAACACCATCCTCCGGCCAATTTGATTCGAATTTGATAGAGGGCTTTTCATCATCGAAGTCATTAGGAACTTCCTGTACAAGGAATTTGATTTCCATCAACGATTGCAACCTGAACAATCTGTACCATAGCCGCGACTTGTTCTACGTTCAAAGACTGTTAATTCGAACTCGAACACGTAAGTTTCACACATCACCACGCTCGGTTTCACTTGGGATTAAAAGCCCCAAGGTTAATTTCATTAACATATTCGATTTGGGGGTTGATTCGAACCAAATTGAAACTAGGGTTCATAAGGGAGATTGGGATTTCTTTTTGGGCTTTAAAAGATTAAAAACCTGGTGAATACCGCGGCTGCGGCCTTGGTTCACCGGATCCTGCGCTCTTTGCCATCTGAGAGGTCCCGGGTTCGACCCCGGGCCACCTCACACATTTTTTAATGCCTATTTAACCTTTTTAAATTTTGTAAAAATTTTTAAAAATTATAAAAACAAGTTTTATAAACCTGGTTATTTTAAAAATTATTCAATTATTTTCTGTAAATTATTTCATTAAAACACCTTAACAATTATTATATATAATAGTAAGAAAACATTATAATTAGTTTATTTTTTATAAAAATAAACTTTAAATGGTGAGAATCACTAAATATCATTAGTCGTTATGTTGAATCTTAGATATCCTAATTAGTACTTTAGTTCATTGCCTCGATCATAGGATGCCCGTTTGCATAAGTACTCGTTATATTCGGTTTACGTTTTAAGCATATTTTCCTTGCTTAACTTAGCAAACTTGATAGGAATCCATTTTGATATTGTTTAGCTACTGGAAATATAAGTATTTTGACCAAATTAAGATTTAGACCTTAACCGAGCATTTTAAACAAGTCACACGTTTAACTAGTTTTATGAATATTTTGGGATGTGATTTTATAAATGACAAACGGATTAATAATATGATTAGCCAAATTTTTCAGAAGTCAATCATGATTTATACTTATTTATAAAAATATTTCCAGACCCGTAACGGACGTATTTTAACTAGAAATAATTTTACGGTTTACCAAAATACCTTGATTTATACGTATTTTACAGCCAACTTTCGGTGGCCATAACTTTATCATAACAGATCCAAATCAGTTAAACCTTATATCCATGACGAAGTTCGTCAAAAAACGAATCTGTTGATATATAAAACATAGAAAAACTCATTCGTTTAGACCTCCAATAGTCGTTTTCGTAACAGCTAGCAGTTCTGCGCAGCTGTAAAGATCCACGTTTTTCTCATATTTCGGTAATCCAAATCAGAAACTTTTCTAAATGAAAGTTGTTTAGAAATCACTAATCTAGTAAACTGGAGATTTTCAGAATTTTTAAACGTCGTTTAGTATTTTTAACGAGTGCGAAAAGACAAGGGCAGAACTGGAATTTTCCAATTTAAAATAGGAAAATCCAAACTATAATTTGCGTTACGTTATCGTAGGTTCTCGCGGCGTTAACCGAGCCTAGACTTTGTTTCTGATTATTGTCATCCATGTATAAGGTACGGATTCTGTTTCCTTGTTATCATAATATTCACTTTTGTTCTGTTACTTATAGTATGGATTCTGTTTCCTTATTATCATAAGTATTTACTTTTGGTTCCGTTACTTTGCAGTACAGATTCCTGATTTCTGTCTCGTATTTGATTTCCGTTCATTTATAGTTTTGATTCCTGTCATACATAGATAAGTTGCTTTTGATCCTGTTATAAGTAGATTGACTACTATATATTTCTGAATTTGTTACCCGAGCTCTCCCTATCTTGGGGGTGACCAAGACGCGTTATTGCGGCATCGATAACGTGGCACCAACCGTGGCGGTGAGCTGAGATCACGGCGTCTCTAAAGAGGACTCTGAAATTATGTCTGGTTATATTATTATTTCCTCAGAGGCGTATGGATCGATCCTAGGCTAGTTCTGTTATTTCCTGGTGGATGGTTACACACCATTCCATTCAGGACTCTGGTGAATGGTTTGTATGTCTGCCCATACTCCATTTCACATTGGTTCACGGGCTCGCTACCTGTGTTCCCCCTGTTCAGTTATTATATGATATGATTATTAGCTCGGGGTATGTTCTATCTGATATATGTCTTATGACGTATGTTCTATTTGATATATATATCTTATGATCTTGGTTCTCCATTATCATTATGTCTGTTTATTTTTGATATCTGCCAATTCCTTGATTATCACGTGTCTGTTTATTTTTGATATCTGCCGATTCTTTGATTATCACCATGTCTGTTTATTTTTGATATCTGCCGATTCTTTGATTATCGTCATGTCTGTTTATTTTTGTTATCCGCTATTCCGTTCACTGAGCGTTATGCTCAGGCGTGCTTTTGTTTTCATGCACGTCAGGTCAGCAGGGTAATCCGGGAAACCAGTGAAGAGTGAATTGAAGACCAAGATTATCTGTTACTTTAATTAATTATTGAACATCTTAATTAGGTTCTTTCGGATTATCTAGTGTTTTGAAGTTATTTCGTCTGACCTTTTCTGTAATATCATGGATTGGTTTTGATTTGATATCCGTATTAGTGACACGTCAGCCTTGTCGGGTTGGGGTGTTACAGTTGTGGTATCAGAGCAAAGGCTCTTTCCTGTAGAAAACTTAAACATTAATAATAAACTTGTGAGGTAATGGGTAGACGTTGGGTTAGGATCTAATTTCTGTTTCCAATCTAAATTTCAGTGTTCACACGTGTATTTTCATTTCAGATTGCTCCTAAGAGACGTGTGAACAACCGCAATAAATCGAGTGACCCCTCATCTGATACTCCTCTTGAAACCCTCGTTGCTAATGCTGTAAACGCTGCTATTTCTGGAATACTCCCTAATCTGATGACTCAGACTGCTCAAACAGTCATCCAGCAGATGCAACAGGCAAATTCGGAGGGAAACAACACAGGACCTCCACCCGGTGGAAATAACTCAGAGCCACCTTTTGGCGGGAACAACACGGGACCATCTTCCGGTGGAAATACAACACCATCTGTGGCTGAGATTCATGTCTGGCTTGAACGCTTTATGAGGCAAAGACCAAGATCTTTTAGTGATGCTGTTACACCGATGGATGCTCGAAACTGGATAGCCCATGTGGAAAAGATATTCGAAGTACTAGGAGTCGATGACATATTTAAAACTAGGTTGGCCTCTTACAAACTGGAGGATGATGCTCTAGTTTGGTGGGAAGGGGTAAAACTTGCACATGGTGGAGAGGGTTATGCTGCTACCCTTACTTGGGCCGATTTCCGCACAATATTCTTCCGGAAGTATTTCTCTGAAGTGGAACGAAGTGAGTATGCACGGGAATATGCATCTATTGAGCAACGCGATGGTGAACCTTGGCAAGAATTCATGGCAAGATTCTGTAGGTTGGCTAGTTTTCTTGGGGAAGCTGCAGGTAGCCCAGAGGTCCAAGCAGAAAAGTTGAAATGGGCTGTTCATGAGAGAACTCAGAGATGGATAGTGACTCAAAGGTTTAACAATATCAATGAAGTAGCTGATGCCGTGAAAACACTTGACATGGAAAACAAGAAGAGGTTAGCTAAAGCAGAGGAGAGTCGAAAGAGAAATCGTGAAGGAAACCATACCGCACCTTCTGGGCAATCTTCAAGCGAGAAACACCACACAGGTGATCGAAAAGCCCAATTCAATAGAAATAATAACCGCCACGGTAATCAATGGAAACAAAACAACAGAATCCTAAACCTGCCGAAAACCAAGGTAAAGAGCAAGTCCCGGTATGCACTACATGTGGAAAACGTCATTTTGGTGTTTGTCGTCGAGCTTCAGGAGCCTGTTTTAGATATGGAAAGACCGGCCATGTACTGAAAGACTGTCCGTATCCTGATAACAAAGGGAAGGCTGGAAATAGTGCAAAACAGCCTACTAATGGAGGACGAGTGTTTGCTCTGAACGCAAAGGATGCAGCAAACACACCAGGTATGACTCTTGATATTCCTCCCATATGTGAATCTATCGTATCTGAATAATCTAGTAGTCTTACCATGTAAATTATGCTTGTTATCTATTACTAAGTGTGCCATGGTAACATAAATTCTTTAGGTACTGTTTCTGGTACTCTCATGTTAGGAACTCGTGAAGTTCAAGTCTTATTTGATACTGGAGCAACACACTCCATAATTTCTCAATCTTTTCTTAAACATCTAACGATGAGCCCAACATTATTAGAAATACTTTGAATATTATGACTCCTATGGGAAACTCTGTTACAATCTCTCATGTGTATGAGGATTGTCCGATCCGAGTTGAATCGCTCATTCTTACAGCGGATCTGTTGCCCATGCAAATGGAAGATTTTGATATCATCTTGGGAATGGACTGGTTAACTCGGCATCATGTTACAATTGAGTGTCAGACTCGTCGCATTCTGTTTGGAGATCCCCATCATCCTGAACTCATTTATCAGGGGACTAAACCTCGAAAAACTCTTCAAATAATTTCAGCACTTAAGGCTCGTAAATCCCTACTGCACGGCGCTGCAGGATTCCTTGCTTCAGTTAAAATTTTATCTCCTGAAGAGCCTAGTATTTCTGATTATCCGGTTGTTTGTGATTTTCCCGATGTGTTTCCTAAGGAGTTACCTGGACTTCCACCAGACCGCGAGGTGGAATTCACTATTGATCTTATTCCTGGTGCTGAGCCGATTTCCAAGGCACCTTACCGTATGGCACCACTTGAACTCAAAGAACTGAAGGAGCAATTACAGGAGTTATTAGATCTTGGATTTATTAGACCAAGTGTCTCACCCTGGGGTGCACCGGTCCTATTCGTGAAGAAGAAAGATGGTTCTTTGAGACTCTGCATTGACTACAGAGAACTCAACAAGATCACTATCCATAATCGTTACCCTCTGCCTCGTATTGATGATTTATTTGATCAGCTTCAGGGTGCAAAGTGTTTCTCTAAAATCGATCTGAGGTTTGGTTACCATCAGCTAAAGATCAAAGATTCTGATGTCCCTAAATCTGCCTTCTGTACGCGATATGGTCACTATGAATTCTTGGTTATGCCGTTCGGGTTAACGAATGCCCCAGCTGTTTTTATGGACCTAATGAACCGAGTTTTCCATGACTATCTGGATAAGTTCGTCATCGTGTTTATAGATGACATTCTTATCTATTCTAAGAGTAAGAAGGAACATGAAGACCATCTTCGTATCGTGCTTGAAACTCTGCGTAAAAAGAAGCTTTATGCTAAGTTTTCAAATGTGAATTTTGGTTGAGTCAAGTAGCCTTTCTGGGTCATGTGGTCTCTGCAGATGGTATTATGGTAGATCCAGAAAAGATAGAGGCAATCACTAAATGGCCAAGACCTACTTCAGCCACAGAAGTCCGGAGTTTTCTTGGTCTTGCTGGTTACTATCGTAGATTTGTCGAAGGGTTCTCTGTTATTGTTTTACCCCTTACGCAACTTCTAAGGAAAGGGGTTAAGTACTCTTGGAATGATGAGCGGGAGAAAAGCTTCGAAGAGCTTAAGAAGAGATTGGTGTCTGCCCCGATTCTTACACTTCCATCGGGCACGGGTGGATATCAGATTTACAGCGATGCCTCTAAAAAGGGACTCGGATGTGTGCTAATGCAGCATGGTAAGGTCATTGCTTATGCTTCGCGGCGGTTGAAACCTTATGAGGTTAATTATCCTACGCATGACCTTGAACTCGCTGCTGTTATTTTCGCGCTGAAAATATGGCGTCACTATCTTTACGGAGAGACTTGTGATATTTTTACTGATCACAAGAGCTTGAGATACATCTTCACACAAAAGAACTAAACATGAGGCAGAGAAGATGGTTAGAGTTGTTGAAAGATTATGATGCCAATATTCAATATCATCCGGGAAACGCCAATGTGGTAGCTGATGCTCTTAGCAGGAAGAGCTCAGGAACAGTAGCCTCCCTACAGCTACAGCCTCAGAACATTACCGATCTTGATAGATTGGGTATTGGCCTACATATTGGCAAGAGTGACGGATATCTCGCTAGTCTTCAGATTGAATCTGACTTAATATTCCGGATTAAGAACGCACAGAAAGACGATGGTGAACTATGGGCAATCTTACAAAATGTGGAGATTGGTAAGCAATCAGAATTCAGAATAGATGAGCATGGAGTAATATGGTGTGGTAAACGTTTATGTGTGCCTAATGATTCTTCTCTTCGAGAATCGTTATTAGCTGAGGCACATAGTTCTCCGTTCTCTATCCATCCTGGATCTACTAAGATGTATCGTGATCTTCGTCAGAATTTCTGGTGGAATGGTATGAAAGAAGACGTGGCTAAGTATGTTAGCCGTTGCCTTACTTGTCAGCAGGTCAAGATTGAGCATCAGAGAGCTAGTGGTTTGTTTCAGCCACTACCTATTCCTGTATGGAAATGGGATGATATTTCCATGGATTTTGTGACAGGGTTGCCAAGGAAATTTTGGAAGAATGATGCAATATGGGTTGTAGTTGACAGATTGTCAAAGTCGGCTCACTTTCTCCCAATTCAGCAAGGATTTTCGGTTAGCAAACTATCTGAAGTGTTCACACAAGAGATTGTTAGACTTCATGGCACTCTGGTGTCTATCGTGTCTGATCGAGACCCGAGGTTCACTTCTCGTTTTTGGAAGGGTTTGCAAGCTGCATGGGGTACCAAGTTGAGGTTTAGTACGGCGTTTCACCCTCAGACTGACGGTCAGTCGGAGCGTACTATTCAGACACTTGAGGACATGCTTCGAGCCTGTGCTTTAGAGTGGACTGGGAACTGGGATGAGTACTTGTGTTTGGTCGAGTTTGCTTACAACAATAGTTGGCAAGCTAGCATTGGCATGGCACCTTTCGAATTATTGTATGGTCGTAGATGTAGAGCACCTTTTGTTGGGAAGAGGTCGGTGAAAGAGTCATCGAAGGACCCGAGTTAGTTCAGATCACGAATGAGAAAGTTGCTATTGCTAGAGAAAAGTTAAAGGAAGCTCAAAGTAGACAGAAAGTTATGTAGACCGACACCGTCAACTTTTGGAGTTTAAGGTTGGTGACAAAGTATTCCTGAAGGTTTCGCCTTGCAAAGGCGTACGACGTTTTGGTCTTAAAGGGAAACTTAGTCCACGGTTTATCGGACCCTTTGAAATCCTGGAAAGAGTTGTGAGGTTTCGTATCGTTTGGCTTTACCACCTCAACTGTCACATATGCATAATGTCTTCCATGTATCTCTTTAAGGGGATACAATTATCATCCTATTCATGTGGTTAACTATCCACTTCATTTTATTCGTGAGGATTTATCATTCGAGGAAGAACCAGAAGCTATACTTGACCGACAAGAACGCATTATGCGAAGGAAAACTATTCCTTTTGTCAAGGTATTATGGAAAAACCATTCCGAACGCGAAGCTACATGGGAGATAGAAGATGAAATCCGTTCCCAATATCCGAATCTTTTACAGCTTAGTACTTGGTTTTTATTATGTATTCTTGACATATTTTGGCTTTACGCTATAAAGTTATCAGTTATTAATTTCTGACCATCAGACTAGCTATTACATGTTTCTATCTTTGTGAATAGCTCCGTCTCTGCATCTAAATAATTATGAGTTATCTCATCCACTCGCTGATTCTCTACTACTCCGTGTTCGTTATGTCATATCTTGTTTCGATCTATACCTAGCAATTTCGTGGACGAAATTTATTAAGGGGGTAGAATTATATACCCGTAATAATAATAGTAAATAATAATAATATAATAATAATATAATAATATAATAATAATAATAATAAATTATTTAAGTTTATTAAACTTGGAATCAATATTTTGGTCATGAAATAATAAAGGAAGAAAACCACAGGGACCATTCGTGTAAATATCGGAATCAACGGTTTTCTCTCTCTCTTTCCCTCGTTTTTCCTGCGGCTCTCCGGCGACCGCCGGCGCCTCCGGCGACTCCATAACGCCAAAAATACGGGGTTATAAAATACGAAACCGGTCCCAATTTATTCGTGAACAAAAACCGAACACACACGAACCCACTTCAATTTAAAAATGGTTAGTGCGATCGATCTAACCGACCACTCAACTTTTCGGCCGACCACCCACTCCGAATCGCACAATAAACGTTAACAATAATCAAATTAATCGCACATTGTCAAACTTTTAATCATTCCTAATCCGTTTTATACTCAGTAGCAACAGAATACACACATAAACACTCTGTTCGATTCCTTCAAAGTCGCGGACCTGCAACATACTCGAACACCATCCTCCGGCCAATTTGATTCGAATTTGATAGAGGGCTTTTCATCATCGAAGTCATTAGGAACTTCCTGTACAAGGAATTTGATTTCCATCAACGATTGCAACCTGAACAATCTGTACCATAGCCGCGACTTGTTCTACGTTCAAAGACTGTTAATTCGAACTCGAACACGTAAGTTTCACACATCACCACGCTCGGTTTCACTTGGGGATTAAAAGCCCCAGGTTAATTTCATTAACATATTCGGTTTGGGGGTTGATTCGAACCAAATTGAAACTAGGGTTCATAAGGGAGATTTGATTTCTTTTTGGGCTTTAAAAAGATTAAAACCTGGTGAATACCGCGGCTGCGCCTTGGTTCACCGGATCCTGCGCTCTTTGCCATCTGAGAGGTCCCGGGTTCGACCCCGGGCCACCTCACACATTTTTTTAATGCCTATTTAACCTTTTAAATTTTGTAAAAATTTCTAAAATTATAAAAACAAGTTTTATAAACCTGGTTATTTTAAAAATTATTCAATTATTTTCTGTAAATTATTCCATTAAAACCCTAACAATTATTATATATAATAGTAAGAAAACGTTATAATTAGTTTATTTTTTATAAAAATAAACTTTAATGGTGAGAATCACTAAAATATCATTAGTCGTTATTTGAATCTTAGATATCCTAATTAGTACTTTAGTTCATTGCCTCGATCATAGGATGCCCTTTGCATAAGTACTCGTTATATTTCGGTTTACGTTTTAAGCATATTTTCCTTGCTTAACTTAGCAAACTTGATAGAATCCATTTTGATATTGTTTAGCTACTGGAAATATAAGTATTTTGACCAAATTAAGATTTAGACCTTAACCGAGCATTTTAAACAACTCACACGTTTAACTAGTTTTTATGAATATTTTGGGATGTGATTTTATAAATGACAAACGGATTAATAATATGATTAGCCAAATTTTCAGAAGTCAATCATGATTTATACTTATTTATAAAAATATTTCAGACCCGTAACGGACGTATTTTAACTAGAAATAATTTACGGTTTACCAAAATACCTTGATTTATACGTATTTTACAGCCAACTTTCGGTGGCCATAACTTTATCATAACAGATCCAAATCAGTTAACCTTATATCCATGACGAAGTTCGTCAAAAAACGAATCTGTTGATATATAAAACATAGAAAAACTCATTCGTTTAGACCTCCAAATAGTCGTTTTCGTGACAGCTAGCAGTTCTGCGCAGCTGTAAAGATCCACGTTTTTCTCATATTTCGGTAATCCAAATCAGAAACTTTTCTAAATGAAGTTGTTTAGAAATAACTAATCTAGTAAACTGGAGATTTTCAGAATTTTAAACGTCGTTTAGTATTTTTAACGAGTGCGAAAGACAAGGGCAGAACTGGAATTTTCCAATTAAAATAGGAAAATCCAAACTATAATTGCGTTGTTATCGTAGGTTCTCGCGGCGTTAACCGAGCCTAGACTTTTGTTTCTGATTATTGTCATCCGTGTATAAGGTACGGATTATGTTTCCTTGTTATCATAATATTCACTTTTGTTCTGTTACTTATAGTACGGATTCTGTTTCCTTATTATCATAAGTGTTTACTTTTGGTTCCGTTACTTTGCAGTACAGATTCCTGATTTCTGTCTCGTATTTGATTTCCGTTCATTTCTAGTTTTGATTCCTGACATACATAGATAAGTTGCTTTTGATCCTGTTATAAGTAGCTTGACTACTATATATTTCTGAATTTGTTACCCGAGCTCTCCCTATCTTGGGGGTGACCAAGACGCGTTATTGCGGCATCGATAACGTGGCACCAACCGTGGCGGTGAGCTGAGATCACGGCGTCTCTAAAGAGGACTCTGAAATTATGTCTGGTTATATTATTATTTCCTCAGAGGCGTATGGATCGATCCTAGGCTAGTTCTGTTATTTCCTGATGGATGGTTACACCCATTCCATTCAGGACTCTGGTGAATGGTTTGTATGTTGCCCATACTCCATTTCACATTGGTTCACGGGCTCGCTACCTGTGTTCCCCCTGTTCAGTTATTATATGATATGATTATTAGCTCGGGGTATGTTCTATCTGATATATGTCTTATGACGTATGTTCTATTTGATATATATATCTTATGATCTTTGGTTCTCCATTATCATTATGTCTGTTTATTTTTGATATCTGCCAATTCCTTGATTATCACATGTTTTTTTATTTTTGATATCTGTCGATTCTTTGATTATCACCATGTCTGTTTATTTTTGATATCTGCCGATTCTTTGATTATCGTCATGTCTGTTTATTTTTGTTATTCGCCATTCCGTTCACTGAGCGTTATGCTCAGGCGTGCTTTTGTTTTCATGCACGTCAGGTCAGCAGGGTAATCCGGGAAACCAGTGAAGAGTGAATTGAAGACCAAGATTATCTGTTACTTTAATTAATGTATTGAACATCTTAATTAGGTTCTTTCGGATTATCTAGTGTGTTTGAAGTTATTTCGTCTGACCTTTTCTGTAATATCATGGATTGGTTTTGATTTGATATCCGTATTAGTGACACGTCAGTCTTGTCGGGTTGGGGTGTTACATTACTAATATTCAAATCTTTTCTAGTCTCCTAAAAAATCAGTTTGGTGTGTCCGTTAAACTTTTCGGTCTGATAATGGGACTAAGTTTGTGAATCATCAGATGCAAAATTTTTGCAACTTAAATGGCATTTATCATCAAACTTCTTGTGCTTATACCCCTCAGCAAAATGGCATTGCTGAGAGGAAGCATCGTCATCTCCTTAATGTAGCTAGAGCCCTTCTATTTCAAGGGTGTGTTCCCATCAATTTTGGTCTGAGTGTATACTTACTGCTGCATATCTTATTAACAGGACTCCTCTTCTGTCTTAAAAGGTAAAACCCTTATGAACTAGTCCATGGCTGTGTTCCCTCTATAGATCATTCGGGTGTTTGGTTGCCTTTGTTTTCCACCGCTCTTAATAAGTCTGACAAATTGGAAGTAATTCTGAAAAATGCGTTTTCTTGGGGTATTCTAATCATAAAAAGGGATATAAATTGTGGAGTCTAGATAAAAAGCCAATTCTGTTTTCCAGAGATGTTAAATTCTATGAATCAATATTTCCTTTCAAGAAAAATACTTCAGAAAGTTTGGTTGAATCTGACTCCAAAATCACTCATTTAAATTTTTTTGACCTTTATGATACCCACTTCAATCCCGAAGATGTAGAGCTCCCCAATGATGAAAGAGGGATAATGAGGACACTGTCCTTCGGTCTCTGCAGCCTGACTCAAGCCTCAGGTCAGCTGATGATGTGACTGCAACCCAGTTGCCCAGTCAACCAGAGGCTAGTCTTGGCGGGGCAGAGGAAGTTGATGGTGCAACTGAACACATACATACCTCTGAGGGGACAGAACACACTCAGTGTGATTCTGCTGGCCTTCGGCGCTCTACAAGGCCCTCTTCTTTACCAAAGAAACTTAGTGATTTTATAATCGAAGGCAAAGTAAAATATGGCCTTGAAAAGGTGGTCAATTATTCTTTATTATCACCTGAGAATCTTTGTTTTACTTCAAACCTAAACAACCATATTGAACCAAGGAATTTTAAGGAGGCAGTCACTGATCCCAATTGGGTAAATGCAATGAACCAAGAAATGGAAGCATTGCATCGTAACCATACATGGGATATTGTTGATCTACCTCCTAACCGAAAATCTATTGGTTGTAAATGGCTTTTTAAAATCAAATACAAGTCCACTGGTGAAATAGATAGATAGAAGGCTCGACTAGTTGCAAAGGGGTATAGTCAAAAGGAGGGAGTTGATTTTGATGAGACCTTCTCACCTGTTGTCAAGATGGTTACCATTAGGTGTGTAATTAACTTAGCAGTTCAAAATGACTGGCCTTGTATCAACTTGATATTAACAATGCATTTTTGTATGGTGATTTAAATGAAGAGGTTTATATGCAATTACCCGAAGGGTATTATGCTAAATCTGATACTAAAGTGTGCAAACTAACAAAGTCTCTATATGGGCTCAAGCAAGCCCCTCGTATGTGGAATGAAAGTTAGTTGGTGTTCTTTGTAGCTTTGGTTTTATACAAAGCAAGTGTGACCACTCCATGTTTCTTTTTTCTCAGATTCTGTATTTGTTGTTCTTCTTGTGTATGTGGATGATATTGTTATCACTGGTAATTGTGTCTCAGTATTTCTAAAATTAAAGTTTGCTTCAGTCCAAGTTTTTAATTAAAGACTTGGGCTATCTCAAATATTTTTGGGTATTGAAGTCATTAAGACTGATCATAGTATCTCTCTGTCTCAAAGAAGTTCTGTATAGAGTTACTTGCAGAATATGGCATGTCTGGGTGTAAACCTGTCTCCACTCCTATTGAGCAGAATTATGTTATTGCCTCTCAATATGCCAATAACTCTGCTTTGCTTTCAAATGTAATGAATATCAAAAATTGGTTTGGAAAATTATCTATCTGTCTCATACACGCCCAGATATTCACATTCTGTTCACTTTCTTAGCCGGTACATGCATAAACCAACTGAAACTCACTTACAATTAGCTTTAAGGTTACTTCGATATCTAAAACAGTCTCCAGGTAAAGGCTTAAGGTTTGTTAAAGATAAGTCTACTCTACTTTCTGCTTATGCAGCTTCTGATTGGGGCAAATGTATTGATTCTCGAAGGTCTGTTACCGGGTTTTGTCTGTTTATGGGCTCGTCTTTAATTTCTTGGAAAAGCAAACAGCAGTCCACCGTTTCTCGATCCTCAGCTGAAGCTGAGTATCGCGCTATGTGTGCTGCTGCTTGTGAGATTATTTGGGTCACTAATTTGTACGTGAGTTGCAGGTGGATGTTTCTCTTCCAGTTCTCTTTCTTGTGATAACACTGCTGCGCTATCCATTGCGGCTAATCCAGTGTTTCATGAACGCACGAAGCACTTTGAAATTGATCTTTTTTTCTTGCGTGAAAAGATCTCTTCTGGCGTTCTGCGTACTGCTGGTGTCAAATCCTGTGATCAACTGGCTGATATGTTTACCAAAGGGTTGCTGGTCAAACAACATGCTGACATGTGTGTTCGTCTTGGTTTTTGACGAGTTTCGTGCTAGAACTGAGGGGGGGTGTTAAAAAGGTGTATTTCCTCCTGCTCGTTTATTTGTTTCAGTTCTACACTTCTCTATGTTATTATTTCTGTTTATTTTGTAGCTTGCTGGGCTGGTTGTAGCTGGGCTTTGCTTGGATTTCTATTGGGCTTCGAGTGTTGCTGTTGGGCTTCTGGGCGGCTTCTAATGTGTGATAGGGTTTCCTTGCTCTTTATATTGGCAAGGTCTCCCTCTCTCATGAAATACAATCTGTACTTTCACTTCTTGAATCACTCTCGCTTACAGAGTTCTGTTGTTAGTTTGTTAGGGTTCCATCACATTGATGACCCACTCTGTTGTTATTCTAGTGATTCTTCTCTAGTTCATCGTTTTGATGTTCTTGTATAGTGAGTTCAAGGGGGTTCATCTGAAGAGATTTTGTATACGCATTGAATCTTGGTTATCAATATAAGTCTTTCATATTTTGACACGTAGTTATTCGTAAAATTATTTAAATAAAAGTTAAAAAAGTTAGATGTTAGTCGCGTCAGTCGTTCCCTATAATTTGTATATGATATAGTAAATTACTAAGTATTTGTTGAATTGGCGGACAACAGAAGCGTTTCTTGAACTACATACAAACATGTTAATTTCATTGATTCAACCAATTATTTGTTGTGTGCTTCGATTTCTACACATGAATTCTGTTTCATATAGTTAACCTTAATTGCCGATTTGCCGTCAAAAGCGGCTTCAAAAGTTTGTCAACATCAAAGTGTTCTTGTGTTTTTTTTTTTTTTTTTTTTTTTTGTGAAACGAGATACTATAAATAGAGATGTAAGACGTACTTCACTTGCAAAAAAATAAAAGGTACACAACATCTATATACAATGGAGACTAACAAGTTAACCTTCGCTATATTCATCGGTTTGCTAGCAACTCTTGCTACTTATGTTTCAGCTACAGAGTTCGTTGTTGGAGACGATTATGGGGGACTCTCAACTTCGATTACCAAGCTTGGGCCAAAGGGAAAGAGTTCGTGGTCGGAGATAAACTCGGTATGTATATCATATCATTCATATTGAAATAGTAAAGGTGAACTATATATATCAACTTACTTACACGATCATCATCTAATCTTAAAACAAACATTTGACATGTTACACCTAGCTCTCGTTTTTTCACATCTGATATTTGTCCATCACTGATAAAAACTGGTTATGTTTTTGTTTGTAGTTTTCAAGTATCCGGTAGGTAAACACAATGTATTCAAAGTCGATGGCAATGGTTTTCAACAATGTGCCACGTCGAATGCCAACGAGTCTCTGACGACAGGATATGATGTGATAACACTTTCTAACCCCGGAAAGAAATGGTACATTGTGGTGTTGGAAAACATTGCGAGACAGGTGGAATGAAGTTAGTTATTGATGTTCTTTCTCAGCCATTAGCGCGTGAAACCGCACCAAGCCTTGTACCGTTTGGAAAGGTATTCATGGTTGGGGGATTGTGGTTGGACTTTGAATTTTGATTACCAAGCATGGGCTAAGGGGAAAGAGTTCAGCATTGGCGACGTACTTGGTATGTTAAACCACCATTTATCTTGACAAACGCTAAACAATTATTAATCAGTGACGGAATTAGAACATTTGACTACAGGTTAATATAGTTTATAAATTTTCTGACGTGGCTACTTTGTTTCTAACTATTTATTTTGATGTAGTTTTAAATACCCAAAGGGGTCTCATAACGTATACAAAGTCAATGGAACGGACTTCCAACAATGTACCACTCCGTTTTTTGGTGTACCTCTAACTAGCGGTTATGATGTGGTGACCTGACGACCCCGGGAAGAAAATGGTACATTTGCGGTGTTGGAAAGCATTGTGAAACAGGTGGCATGAAGCTTGTCATCGACGTGCTTCCTCAAACAGCATATCCTCCCACGAGCTCATACAACGGAGCTAGACGTTTCGGGAAAACCCGAGTTCCAGGACTTGTGGCTTGAAAGGCTTTTGGGACCGTTGTTTCTCCTTTACATTTTCTATTATTTTGAGTTGGTCACTTTTGATGTCTTCTTTATCTTACCATTTATGATTATTCATGTATTGCTTATGTTACTTATTGTATTACCATGGTGGAGAAACACTGAATAAGTTTCTTAGATGAAATATTATATATTATTTGATGTTTTAAGGTGTATATTCTGTAACGTACTTTCCCAAGATGATTAAATAAATATCCTACCATATTGTTTCTGTCACATTATGTGAAGTGCAACATAGTTTTGTTTAATTATAAGCCACACTGACTCTTAGAGTGAACAAAATAAATCTTCC